>JBBCBC010000007.1:31797257-32119779 GCA_037126765.1 Stenogyne calaminthoides | reverse complement strand
AGTCTATTCACCCGCCCTCTAGACTTACGCCTCATATCTTTGGTTCGGGACCTACAAGTGGTATCGAGGCGGTTGGTTCTTCCGACCCTTGACTACGTGTCATTGTGGTCATCTGAATCGATCTTGAAAAAACCGTTTTAAAACTCATTCATTTCCAAAATCACTCGGCATGGATAACACATCCCGGTATGTATCATGATGCTAGAAGTTCTCTATTGATGAGTATCGCAGTTGGGCCGTATATATGTCCAACCATCTAGGCTCGATCGATTGGCGAGAATGATGGAAGTCATCGAGAGAGGACCCATCATCATTTACTCGACAATCCTGGCGATCCGGAGATCGGTTTTTGCGAAGGTCTTATGCGAAAAAGCCCGTACGATGGACATGAGAAGAAAGAAAATCAGATACTACGGACACCATTGCAAGACATATCATCATGAAGACAATGGATAAGGTCACCAAAAGAAGATTAAGTATCTCAAATCTGCGAAAGCAATGTGGGATACTCTTGGTGAGATCTGCAGGGAAATGAGCAGATAAAAAGGCGCCTAGTCTCTTAACTGGTGGAAGTTCGAGAACGAAGATCTTTGCCATGAAACCATCAACGAACTTCGATGGAAGAATTACAATGTCTATAAACAAGCCGAGAACTTGGTAGAGAGGTGATAAAGATATCAACTATAAGATCCTAAGGTCTCTACAAGAAGTGGGACATAGAAGGTCACGGTAATCAAAGATTGCCGTGACATTTCAAGAATGAAACCTAGTAACTTGTTCTTAGTCTTAAAGCTCACGAGTTCGACTGATTTGAAAGAGGTCAAAGTGATGAAGACGAGGCCCTCTTTGAAACCTCGACTTCAAAATCATGCTTTCAAGGCAACCAAATGGCGTAACAAGGCCAATGAACCCGTTGGAAATATATTAAGTCGATGAAACAGATCGCGTTGCTTACCGGGGAAGTTTGAGAAGTCGGATATACAACTTGGTAAATATCGAAGATTTTTATAAGGACTATCAACATAGCGGGGCCGAGATAGGAGATCGGATAATAGATCTCGGAAAAAAGAACCAGATCGATGATCGGAGGGATCACAGAGATGAAAGGGAAAGAGATAATCGGGGGCGAAGGAAGGAAGAGATAACCAATCGGATAGAAGAAACTTCGGACTACTATTCGAAAGGGAAATCACCGATGGGTCATCGAGGAATGAGTGATTCACCGGAAGGAAGAGCAGTGGATCGGGGCGTGCCTTTAATTTGTGAGAAGCCAGTCACTATAGCACGCGGCGCCTGGGGACTGACTTGTAGAGAGAGAGGGAAGAAAAGAGGAACAAAAGAGAGCGGTTTAGAGACGGAAGAGCCATGGTTCACGTCGTCCAGGAATCGGATGATTTATTCTATCGGCCCAGGGACTCAGGATACTCTCTGTGAAGAACACCGTCGGCCAGGTCTGGAAATCGACTTATGAAAGTGAAGATCGATATTCTCATCGACGATAATGAACTGCTCGATGGGCCGGGGAGGACCAAAGTAGGTAACCTCAAACCCCGCCGTTAAGCTTTACTGCTATCATTAAGACACCTTGGGGAGATTGACTGCGGCTCTACTGAAAGCAATTGCTTGAAGATCTCTCCAATCAAGTAGAAACTTATGCTATTGTGTAGAAGGAATGATAAGCCGGGGATCGAAATAATCGACTTTTGTCAAGAAAATGATCTCGGAAAAACCTAGGAACTTAGATCATTTAAATCTTTCCGGAAATATGGCGAGGAATTTAAAATTTCGAAGTTAAAGTTTTCCGGGAAAAGCAGATCAAAGAACGATGGAAATTAACAGACGAAAGAGGTGATGACTTCAAAATCTTGTGAAAGCAAAAATTCGATGAGCTATTCCGAATGCATGAAAGTCTGAAATCCTCTCGAGGAAAATCTGCGTAAGAAAATAGATGTTTTTCAAAATCATCTCAAACTGTTAAAGACATGAGCGCTATTTTGAGTAAAGATTGATAAGGAGGGACTTGGTATGAGAAACCCTCCACATCCTCAAAAGCCCTAATCGATTCATCTCGGAAAGGTGTAATCGCACCCAAATTTAGAAAAGATACACCAAAAGCTAAACTTGTATCTAATAGGGGTAAGAGACCGGAGTTGAGCAAGGTAAAGGCAAGTGCCTAACCGTAAAGGGAAGCAATGGACCCCAACTGGTAAAGCATCACCGAGAATCAACGGAAGAACCAGTTCTTACGAAGAAACCTCAACTTCGATCAACAGGTCGAGGAATCGAAAAGACAACCTACAAAAGGAAGTCTAATAAAAGAGACCCGATCACGTCATTGCCTAATAAGCATGCTTCGTAAACTGCGAAAACCATCTATGCGAAAAGGATATGAATCTTTTGATGGTAGCGGTCGTACCCTACCCTATAGTCGTAAATTTAGGCTACCGCCTCGAAGGCTTAATGGATAAAAGAAGACAACCGAAAAGGTAAATCATAAGTCTTCTAAGTCATCCAAGGTTCACAAGTAATCATACAATCGAGAAAGCATATGAGGATAAGTATGATTATGTTGACAGTATGGGAGACAAATCGGGCCTTACGATCCGATCGATCACCATAGAAGTGCTCTGTTTGTATGGATCCCCAAATCCAAACCTAACCCCTCGGACCCAATCCGAAGGGTGCCTAAAAACGATCCGATTCTTGCGGTTCGTGGGTCCAGCCAACAAAGGAGGTGTGCAACAACTATCGGGTACATCGATAGTGGATGCTCAAGGCACATGATTCGAAGCAAACATCTCCTCGCCCTACATAGAACGAAAAGGCCGCGTGTACTCTTCGGTGATGATAACTTTGGTTATACCAAAGGGTTCGGAACAGAGAATGATGATGTACAAATGCTCGGAGTCTCGTTTGTCGAAGGTCCAAGCACAACCTATTATCGGTTTCTAATTCTGCGACAACGGATTCAAGTGTTGAGTTCTCGACGATCAATGCACTATCAAGAATCGAGTCACTCAGCGGATATTGCTAAGCGGTTCGAAAAGGACTATCTACGGTGATTGGAACAGGTTGTCAAGAAATGCATGCCGATTGTTAAGAGTTCCAAAAGTAGCGATTGGCTCGGCATGAAAAGAATGAGCCATCCGAACTTTAAAACTCTTAATAAGATAGCTAGGATGTCTCTAGTGGAAGGACTTCCGAATGAAGTGTTCTCAAAGGATCGGACATGTCTTTGCATGTCGGAAGGAAAAAACAGTCAAAGCTTCATTCAAAGGATTTCGGACCAAAGATCAAAGCAGAGTAAATTATTTGCTTCATATGGATCTGTTTGGACCGATTACACGGTGGATCTCAGCGGACGCAAATACACTCTGTGTCGTGGATGACTATTCCAAGTTTACCGGGTTATATTCTTACATAAGAAGAATGAGGCGACAATGAATATGCAGGAGCTACTAAGAAGATTACAAAATGAGAAGGGTGTGGTGTAGTAAAAGAAGATCGAGGATAAAGGTGCGAATTTCGAACTCCTTTATTCGATTTTTGCTCCAAGATTTAATTATCTGACATGAAACATCATTTGCGAGACGCCACATGAGAATGGAGTAAATTTGAGCGGAGAAACAGAACTCTTAAAGATTTGCTTTCGAACAATGTTAATTTGAACATGCGATACCAAACCGTTTTAAAGCGGCAATCAACTTGCATGCCATCTGTGAGCAGGATGTCTCGACTAAGGCTCACTACAAAACACCTTATGAATCGTGGAAGGGCGAAAACCTCGTGTTTCTTACTTCCATGTTTTTGAGTGCAAGTGTTCATACACAACAATGGGAAAAGTCGTTGTTGAAGACCTTTGAGGCCAAGTCGATGAGGGTATATTTCTAGGGTATTCTCATCTAGCAAAGCCTTTCGGGGTCTACAACAAAACGAACCCTTGTTGTGGAAGAAACACCCCATGTAACCTTTTGATGAAGCATCTTCTCGATCAAGAGAAATCGCCTCGTAGAACAAAAACTACGATCTACCGTAACCTCGATATTCGGAAAATGGATCCTAACGATCAAGGATAAAGGATCGTAAATCGTATCAATTTACATTCCGGATCTGGTTGATTCACGGATCAATCGGGATCTTAAGGTACTAACAACGCCGATGAAAAAAGCCGATTCAACCGAGGAGATAAGAAGAATCGAACCATCCGGTTCGGGGAACTTCTGAAGTTCTCATTTAATGACATCAAGACATGATGATTCCAACATCACCGAGACTTGTTCTTATCAAGTGGACCATAACTCAAGACCACTCCCAATCACTAGTAATAAGATTTTTTATTTAAACGGACGATGTTCTCAAAACCGACGCAAATCGAATGTAGGACACGGATAACGATCATCCAAACCGACGATAATTGGAGACCCGTCCCCGATAAAATTAAAACTAGACATCGATTGGTGAAAGTGCCATGTATTCTTCAATATTCGCTTCCATGAAGGAACCTACTACAATCGAGGAAGCATTACAAGACGCATAAATGGATTCTAGCCATGCGGAGCCGGAATGGGCCGAGAGAAATGAAGTATGGGAACTAGTAGATGTACCCGGTGCCATCAAGACGTAATTGGCACGAAATGGATCTTCAAGAACAAGAGAGATGAAAAATGTTATCACCGTAAATAAGGCAAGACTTGTTGCTAAGGGTATTCACAATCGAAGGAATTGATTACGATGAGACCTTTGCACCGCCGCAGTCATTTGAAGCCATTCAATTTGTTTCTCGCTTATGCTTCCTACGTAGGGTTCATCGTGGTATCGGATGGACGAAGAGTGCTTTTCTTAAACGGGGTACTAGCGGAGGAAGTTTATGTCTAACAACCTCCGTGCTTTGAAAAAGGCAACCAAGTGTATCGTTTAAGAAAAAGCTCTTTATGGTTCACAGAAAACAGCTCCATGAGCCCCGGTATGATACTCTCTCGAGTTCTTGATAAAGTGGGTTCACTAAAGGAGCAAAGTGGCCGAGTAACCTTTATTCGAGAATAGAAGATGGAGAAGATATTACGATGGTTCAGATTTTCGTGGGCGACATCATCTTCGGATCTCCAAACAAGAACCTATGTGAAAGATTCAAAAAACCGATTCAAGGAAATTCGAGATGTCCATGATGGGTTAGGATGAATTACTTTCTAGGTCTCCAAGTTAAACAAAGTTAGGAAGGGATATTCATCTGCCAAGCAAAGTACACTAGGAATATTTTGGCTAAGTTTGGAATTCAAAATAGCAAGGAAGCCAAAATTCCTATGATGATTGGATTCAAGATGGATCGGATAGTACGTCGAAAAACAAATCAGAAGGAATATAGGGCTCTCATTGGATCTTTATTATACCGACCGGCCAGACCGGATATCACTTTCGCGATAGGTGTATGTGCATTTCGTGCAAATCCAATGGTCGACCCACCTAGAAGCGGCCTAAGCGGAGTTCTTAAGTATCTGAAGGAACAATAAACCTTGGTTTATTCTACCCATCGATGATAATCTAAAGCTTAGTGGGTATTCGATTACGATTATGGAGGTTGCAAGATCGAGAAAAATCAACCTCGAGAACATGTCGGTTCTTAGGAAGTAAATGGCGATCTCGTGGTTTTCAAAAAAGCGGACATCGATTCGACATCAACAAACGAAGCGAGAATATATGGTCATAGGAAGTTGTTGTTCCCAATCGCTCTGGCTCGGTCGGCGGTGAGGATTACAACATTATAGCTAAGAACGTACCTATATTACGTGACGATAATAGTCTTATTGCAATCACTCAGAATCCAGTTCTACATACAAGATCAAGCATGTAGATGTCGACACCACTTCATAAGAGATCACGTTGAAAAGAAGAATATCGAGAATGGAAAGATTCATCTTGATATATGAAAATTTGATATTCTAACCAAGCCACTAGTCGAGATCGATTCGAGATTTATGCAATGAGCTAGGACTTCTAGATCTTGGAGAAATGTCACCGAAAATGTTTGATGGAATGCTCTCGAACTAATTTGGTTAGAGACTAACCGGATCGAGAGAAATTAGTTGAGTTTGGTATCTTATCGATCTCAGAGGCGATAAGCAAAAATCGATCGGACATATACACGCTACCGGATCCAAAGGCCCGATCGATTTTAGTTTATCGATTTTAAGTCTATCGGTTTAAAGGAACCGGTCGATTCAAGGTTTTATCAGTTTAAGGTAAATGCTCGGTTTAAAGGATTATCGATAAAATCAAATTTGGTTATAGTATTTCTTTGTGATTCGACAAGCAAGATTCGTAGATTAAGAAGCTATCAATCGCATAAAGAAAAGGGAATTTACACAACAAAATGAAATAAGAACTTTTCATTGATAAAAACCGAAGGTGAGGTTACATTACGAGTTACAAGTACAAAAGAAGACCCGGAGGTCAAGACATAAATGTTAACCAAAATCCTAAACCTGGGACCCTTAACTCGCATCCAAACCCAAACCCGAACTCATTAGGTGAGTGTTAATGAGGGGAAGAGAGAGAGATTTTATGAAATCGACGCTCATTTTTCCCCCCCACTTAACAAAAGTGAGGGAGGCTTGAAAGGTAATCCCATACCCAAGAACCGATGGACTCTCCAAGTGAAGTGAGAGCGGCATCGACAGATTACTAAGCCAGAGCCCAAAAAAGGAGTAGTAGAGGGCTCTCCAATTGTCGAATGGAGCACGTGTGCAAAGAGTTGGTCATCGAGATCCCATGGGCACATGTGTTCAGATATTTTATACTGACTAAGTCCGATGGTTCTCGTTACGCTATCCGGATAGACACACAAGGTGCATACGGTTAGGAGAAGTGTCTTCATTTGCAGCAACGAGATCCGCCACTGGTGGTAGAAGCTTTGAAGAATCGATGTGAAATCGAAGATGATGAAGAAAACAAAGAATGAGGGATGCAAAGGGTTGATTTGAGAAGATGAAACCATATAAAAAGGGTGTAAAAGTGTTTTTAGGAAGTCTCACCGGAAACAAGGGTTCACCAAGATACATGATTCTTACAAAGAAGATAAGTATGGTGAATGGGTGATGTTGTGTAAAACATTGGTCCATTTTATAGAGGCAAACAAGGATGCAAATGCAATTGTCGATTTCAAGAAGCCTATCAGAAATTTGCATCAAAAGGACGGATGTAGAAATCACGCGACCGATAAGTGGATAAATTTACGGTTGATTGACATATCGAGATTGAGGACGATATTTCATGTCAATCACGCCTACTTAGGGAATAGAAGCTACTACTCTAGACTAAGTTTTTGGCATTAACACTTATCCCAAGAATTGGCTTAATCAAAAAGAATCGGATGAGGTCAACCAAAATCGATTACTTACAAGCATGATCGGACGAGAGAGATCTGCCGAGCGGAAACTCCAATAAATCGATATATCGATCTATATAAATATCGGTTGAAGGGAAACTTCAATCGATCAAGGAGGATCAAAGAGGGAAATGGGACGTCTTTCGAGGAAAGATCGGCTAAAGCTGAAGTTTCAACAAATCGAATCTGTTGGGAGAAGATCGGTTAAAGGGATGGGTTGGGAAATTTCTTAAGGCTTAGGCGAGAATGATTAAGATCAACAAGTGGAATCAACATTGACAAGTAATATTGATCGATAACAACATCATCAACCAGATCTGCATCTCTTCTCTTTGTTCTTTATTTATTTATTGGATCGTATCGATTTTTATTTGCCTTCTTGTACCCACTATCCTTGTGGCGTGTACTCTGCAAATCATTTAATGCGGACGTGGGGTACATGTATTATGCGCTACTTGATCGTGCTTTTTAAATCCAAAAGTTTTGTGACGTCGTTTTCCCAACCCTACGATCAAAACCGCTAAATCTGAGCGTCTAATCTTTTCAAAAGCGATTGATCTTCAAAATCTTGTCTTATTGTACCCTCGCCTCTCTATATAAGATTCATCAAACCTTACGAGTTTTTTTCGCTTCACAAACTTGCATTACTCTCATTGAAAAAACTTCAAATTTTACTCTACGTTTCAAAATCGTCTCTGAAAATTTGAATCTGGTAATTTTTTTTTTAAGCTTAATGATGAATCTTTCTTTCCGTTAAAAACATAGTTTTCAAAAGTTGTTTTTAGGAAATTAAGCTTCATTGCCTTTTGTTTTCCGCGGAATGATATTGATATTGATTATGCACAAATTTAATGAGTCTATCTCACTGTAGATGGCCACTCATGGACTTGGAAGATCATGTGCAATTATGCGGGGCGGCGGCGAAGATCTTTGAGGATAAGTTCGTTCGGTTTGGAACCACCGAGGATTACGAATCCATGGAGGTGGAACAAATTACGAAGAAATTTGGATCGAAACATATTGCTTTCTGCTTTTTCGCAATCCAAGGGATTTAAAGATGTAAACACTTCAATTCTTGCGAAATTTGAGTGTGAATCTGAAAAACCGAGATTTAACCGATGTCGAAAATAAGCGGAGATGAAATCGGGGATCGACAAATGCGTACATCACTCGTCTGTTGACTTAAGGGGGCGAATCTCTGCACATTACGGGGAGAATGAGGATGAAGAAATCGAGAGAGGAGCTCTTAAGAGGCAGATAAACATCGAGATACCCGGATTCATCGGTAATGCTCAAAAGAAATCTGTTCTTTGTTTGACATTCTCATTAAGAACGATCATGGGAATCTCATTTAGCCCAGATGCTCTCACATCAAAATGTACAAGATGGCAAAGAATAATTGATGGGGGCTCGAGAACATCAATTAGCACGGCTTCACGAAAAGCCATCTTGCTCCAAGAACACGAAAATTTTGAGTCAATGAATCGAGCGAGTCTTTTCGAAAAGAGAATCGCCAATCTCAACAAGGTTGCGCTTATATTAAAGACAAACCGCCAAGCATTTAATGGAATCGGAATGGATTTCAAGTCCTACAATGCCTTCCTCATCAACTTCGTTATATACGGGCCACCAGACGATGACACGCGAGCCCACTCCAACAAAATCAAGAAAGGAAAGAGCAAAGAAGCCGGGCCTCATCCACACCCGGTTGCTCCACGTAAAAAAAACGAAATGGTGAAGGCCCGGAGAAGAGGCCAAAAGAAAGAAAAAACAACCTACCCTGACTCTAAAGAGAAGATGAGTCGAGAAGAAGAAAAAAGCGCGTAAACAAATACATTGCGCAACAAAGAACGTAATCGGGACAAGACTTCAACCCGAGGGCTCGCCAGAACGATCCGAGGTAGAAGACAAGTCGATAAATCTACTTCTCCTCAACCTCCAAAGCCGATTCACCGTCGGACTAAAGTGTCACGAAAGCATATCTCTATCGCTTAGTTCACCGCCCATGAACACGAACCCGGATACAACCGCCACTTCAGTAAGAACCAACGCAGTTGAACCAATCGCATAACTTCCGCCGATTCAAGCACAACCGTAAGCTCCACATCTCATCCAACAGATCCGACAGACATTTCAGATTCAGGATCAACAAAGACCATCACCGAAAAAATGGTCGACTAAGAATTGAGCAGGAGATTGATGAGATGTATCCTGGCCCGGGTCGCCCATCCGCCATCGAGAAAAAGTCATGGAGATCCTCACCGAGAGATCTCGATTAAAAAGTTCTTCTCGAGATCTTATCTTACTTGTTGAACAGATGGGTGGTGCGGATGAGTTCAATTAGATTTTGAGATGTGAGAAGGAAGTGCGCCCAAAGTGGGATCACCAAATTGAGCTCATATCCGATAAAACTGAAAGCTTCGATCAACAGGAAGTTGGAATTGCCGGAAGAAGAGAAGTTCGAGATCGCTCAAGAAGCTCAAAAATGACTGAAATGGTGAATGCCGGAGTCGCCGATGAAAGTGGAACTGTGTCTTTGCCGGTTCACGACCAACCACTTGGAGGCTCAAACAACTGAACTCGATCAAGTGATGGATCGATTCCTACATCTCAAATCACCCTTCGATCAACCGGGAGATCGGATCTTGTCTCAAAGATCTCCCGAAAGAAGAGATTGAGGGAGTGATAAGCGATCGAGAGACAAATCGATCTCAAACAAATCGAAGCAATCGAGATCGAGTTCTCCCAATCTATGACCACCATATCTGTGAGCTTACAAAATCGAGTTGATGACAACAATTTGAAAACAGGTGGATCAAAATCAATCTTCTTTTCTCGGCGCTCCTCGAGAAAAGGCTCGAGTTATCGGAAGAGAAATTTGACAAAATGATTTGGACACTCTCGCTACAATGGAAGCGCAAGAAAGAACCGGACATAAATTCGAGAATCTAATGACTCAATCTTCGGGTTTATCGCTAATGATCATCGAGCATTGTCGGTCAACTTTGGGTCTCGACTTCCCACCTCAATCGCTTTTTGATCAAACCAAAAGGGGAAGGATTCGAGAAACCAAGCGACACATCGGAAGACAAGGCCCATGGACAAAGCTCAATTGCAAGAAAGGCTGCTTGGTCTTTGGGACATCAATCTGGACCCGATTACTCGGACCGGAAAGTCACCGAAGCCATGACTAATCGATCTGGTGATAAATTTGAGCTATTGAAAATTGTCAAAAAGCGGATGATTGAAGAAGAAGAAGAAAAACGGGCACAAAGCGAAGGGTTGAAAGCGAAGTTCAAATCAAGGGCTAAGAAAGGATTAAGCTGGAAAATCGCACGGAACCTCTGTTGCCCGGCAAAAGAGTCGGCGAGATTATACCAAAAAATCTTGCGACACGCTAAGAGGTTTGAGGAATGGAATAAGATCAGTGAATGGCTTCTAGATGCCTTTGTCCTTGATCTTGTTCCAAAAGAAGAATCACCGGATGATGAGTTCCTCAACTGGTTCTGAATAAATATCCGGACTTTACGGAAGTATCACGGAAAATGAGGCCAAGCTTATAAATGTAAAGATATCTCGCCAAGAGTATGATGCATTAATATATACTCAAAAAGAAGATGGATGGCTCATTTGACAGGTGGCATTTGAGAGATTCTCTTTGACATATTGAACAAATCACGGATAATCGATCAAGTCTGCGGATAACCGATGTCAAATGGAAACTCTATCGATTTTCAACATTCCACAAGACCAAAGAGAAATGCGGAAGGATACAAGCCCGAGAGTGAAGATTTGAAAGGCGTCTAGGGATCGGTTTGCTTTTAAATTCAAAACTTTTACGATGTAACATGTAATCATCATATCTAATGAAAAGTTTATTTTTTACGATCCCAAGACAAAATCTCTTTTGTCTTACGATTACTTGCTCTTTAAGCGTTCTATACTTATCATCTGTTTGGTTTCTCAAGTGTTTTGGTTTCATCAAAAAGGGAAATTGTTGGGAAATTTATAGTTTTGATGAAAGTTCCAAAAACACATGTAATAGGACCGATCGGACAATTGGTGGTCGATGTTTTCATTATCTTTTGCTATAGGAGACCGGTTGATAATGATTGTATAGAAAAAGCGATGTAATAGATAGGTCACATATTGAGGGGGGAACTCAATATGTAAAGGTCGATCTGAAGAATCGGAAGAAAGGCGATATCAAGGCAGAGCGAGCGCTAAACGTAAGCGGAAGATCGATTGAGGCGATCTTGTCGGATAACTCAGCCGGAAGTCATGAAGCTCAAACCTCTATCTTAGAAGATCGGATGACTTCCGGAAGATAAGACCGAAGACCTACATCGGCCGGAGTCGCCCGGTTGAAGCTAAGTCAACAGCGCTTTTAAGACTCCATCGGTGGGCCCGTCGATTCAATCGATCGGATCGACTCATAAAATGAAAATCGATGTTTCATCTTATCATACGTCTGCAAGGACGAACAAGATGAATACAAACCTTAGTTGGAGGATCAACACCGCAAAGCAAGGCTTTCATCCAATAAGGAAGAAACACGTATGAACCGAGGCGATACTCGCGGGATTCGATGTTGCTCTCTCAAAGCGGCTATAAACTTTCAAGCCATGCCGTTCTGAAGCACGCCACATCAAGCTGCAACTCTACCTAAAATAGCACGAGATTCAAATTGCTCTCCAGCGGCTCTTTGATCTCAAGGTCTATAAATATGGGATCACACTTGAGTGAAAACGGAAATGCTTGGACAAACAACATAATCAAGAAGCTCAAACTATAGTCGATTTCATACGAAGAACACAACTACAAGCTTATTTTATATTGTGTTCATCCCATAAGTTCTTAGCAAGAAATCTTTTCATCTAGCTATCGAGTGCTTATTATGAAAAAGATTTCATAGTTGGAACCTCAACAATCTTACCCAAACCCCCAAGTTAGGATAAGTTGTTTACCAGTGGTTTCTAAGATTCGATCTAGGGTTTAAAAATCTTGATTTAAGGATCGGTTGTTAAGTGAGAACTCTTAAAACATCTGTTGGTGTCTTTGTGTTGGACTAACAACGGATGCATACAAGACCTAACCTTGAAAAAAATAGAATTCTATGTGAACTTAGATTTAAGTTTTTGTCATTGATAAAATATGACTAGAGATATGATTATGCATCACTTTAAAGAATTAACAATTATTCATTAATCCCTCCTTCAATAGAAAATCATGATTAGTAATTTCAAAGACTATAGTACTAAATTCAACATGAATACCTATTGTTGTCGAGATTATTCAATTAATCAAAACAGAAACAAATATTTGAGTGTTAATAAGTGAAAACATAACAAAATGAATATAATGCATATATATATGTAATTCGTTCATTTCATTTATATATGACGATTCGTCTCATATTGTACCGTCTTGTACTGCATCGCCGTGTCACACGCATTCTCAAATTGTTATAAAAATTAATTGATTAATCGACCGAACGTTTAGTTCGACGCATCTTTTGACATATAAAAACAATAACGTAGTTACAAAAACACACGCTAAAATACTTAGTATTTGTACCATTTTTCATACATCAATCAAGAATTTAAGAGCGTCGATCCATAAAGAATATCGAACAATTTTTTTTATTAATATACAAACATTTCCAATTGCTGCCGGCTTTAAACATTAACCGATAATCCTTAATTACTTGAAGTCATCGTCATTATAAATAACTCCATTTCAAATCCCAATAATATAATCCACTAGCATTCGACTAATTTTTGGCAAACAAATTAAGAAATGCTACTCAACATCTTTGGTAAAAAGGAGTCCAACGGTCAAGCAAAACCCGTGATCGTGAAATCCTCGTCGTAGAGACAATCACGGGCTTTGAAGATCGTTCATGCGGGAGGCCATGCGGAACATCACTACATGGCCATTCCTGCATCGATGGTCATAGAAAAGCACCACTCCTTCGTTCTGGCCCGGCCCGAAATCTTTCGTAGGCCGTGGGATTCCGTTGTACGGCCCGATGAAATCCTTATCCCGGGCCAGAAGTACTACCTTGTGCCACGTAGGATTGTGAAGAAACTCCGCCGACGAATCAGGAGGACGCCCACAATGGATCTACCGCAGGATAGCATATCATCCATAAGTGGGATACTGATAAAACCGGGCCGGAAGGTAAAGGCCCGTGATAGGCACGTGAAGTGGCTTGACATAGCCAATCAGAAGCCCGGCCCGGTTTCGTTGCACTCGGATAAAAAGCATGGGAATAATAAGGAAAAAAAGAATCGGAAGGAGAGATTGATGAAGCCCGGCCCGATGGACGAGAGGGCCCGAAATGAAAATGCATGGGAGCCATCTCTTAATTCGATCAATGAATATTGATCTAGGGTTTGATCTGGATCTGTTATTTTACTTTAATTAACATGAGTAAGTTTGATTTTATAAATTTTGACTTCTTTTTCGTTGATGATTTACTCTATTCTTGTTGTCATCAAGTACAAAAATAATTTTATGTTGTTATAAATGATACGAGTGGAATAATTAGTCTTTCAAGATTATCGTTTTTTGAGTTAATTTGATTATATATATTAAATTATTAATAATATACATCTTTGCATATCTAGAAAAAATTAAATGAGCCGAGCTCGTGAAAAGTTTAATACTATAATTTATGTGATGATTAGCCATGCATATTTATTCTTGTTGAACTTGATAATGTTATTTATCTCATTATAATATTATTAGGGTATATTTTAGTCATTTAAAAGTATAGTGACTTTTTCAGGAAAAAAGAAGAAGAAAGTTTAGTGATGTGAACTGATTTGATTAATTATCGTTTAATTGTCTACAATCTTGAAAAAAAATATAAATACAAGTCAAGCTCATGAAACTTTTATTGTAATGTGATGATTATATAAATATCTATTCTTGACTCTTGTGGTCATTAAGCCAAGTGTAGAGAATCAAGCATTAAAGAACAAAATCAACATGCTTACTATTGAATTGAAGGAGGAATGAATTTCTGTTACAGAGTGAACTAACTTGAAATTAACTTTATGAACTGAAAAGATAAAATGAAAAGAATGAGAAGGCGGCCTATTTATAAGTTACAGCAGTCCAACAATATTAGTTGGAAAGTGTAACAGTATTAGTTGTAGAAAAACTGAACTAATGCTCTATTTTGTATCTTTAGATCCCCTCAAAATGGGAGTGTATGTTGAGGAGTCCCATTTTGGACTTCATGTTGTTGAAAAGGGCAGGAGCTAGAGGTTTTGTTAAGGCATCTGCTAAGTTTTCCTCTGTGGGTATCTGAATTAGCTTGATGAGTCCATCTTTTATCTTGTCCCTTGTGAAATGCATATCTATTTGTATGTGTTTTGACTTCTCATGAAGAATAGGATTGTGAGCTATTCCATATGCTGATTTGCTATCTGTATAAACAATGGCAGGTTGAGAGTGAGATATTTTCAAGTCCTTCAAGATATAGAATATCCATTGAAGTTCACAAGTTGTAGCACAAAGTGCTCTATATTCTGCCTCTGCTGAAGATCTGCTAACAGTTGTCTGTTTCTTGGACTTTCAAGAGATTAGGTACATAGCAAACCCTGTGATGCTTCTTCTTGTCTGTGCACATCTTGCCCAGTCACTATCTGAAAAGGATTGTAACTTAAAATTGTTGTTAGAAGAGTAGAATAAACCCTGTCCTATAGTAGACTTTAAATATCTAAGTAATCTATGAACAACAGTCATATGGAATTCAGTTGGCTTGCTCATATATTGATTTAGAGTCTGAATAGTGTATGAAATATCAGGTCTTGTTATTGTCAAATAGAACAATTTGCCAACAATTCTCCTGTACTCAGCAGGATTATCCAATAGTGGTGCATCTGTGTGTGTGTGTTTGGGATCCATGGGAGTAGAGCATGGTTTACTAGCAAGCAAACCACAATCATTAATAAGATCTAAAACATATTTTCCCGACATAATTGAACACCAGTATCATTTCTTGCAACTTCAATACCCAACATATATTTTAAAGAACCCAAATCTTTGATGGTGAGTTTGTCATGTAAATGTGCTTTTGTGCTCAAACTATCATCCAAAACATTTCCAGATATGATAATGTCATCCACATAACACACCAAGACAGTGAATGAAGAAAGAGTGGTTTTTGTGAAAAGGGATGTATCAGCTTGAGATTGCACA
This sequence comes from Stenogyne calaminthoides, assembly GCA_037126765.1. Classification (NCBI taxonomy): domain Eukaryota; kingdom Viridiplantae; phylum Streptophyta; class Magnoliopsida; order Lamiales; family Lamiaceae; genus Stenogyne; species Stenogyne calaminthoides. The sequence continues at coordinate 32,104,184 of JBBCBC010000007.1, read as the reverse complement.
TAACCAAAAGCAATAAGAGTTTCAGATAATTTGTTAAACCATTGTCTTGAGGCTTGTTTAAGGCCATAAAGACTTTTGTTTAACTTACACACCCTACCATCATCAGAATTACAATATCCAGGGGGTGGGGTCATATAAACTTCTTCATCAAGGTCACCATGTAAAAAGGCAGTGTTTACATCACACTGGTGTATGAACCATTTCTTTTTGCAACAACTATAGATAAAAGTAATCTTACAGTGGTTATTTTGGCAACTGGAGAGAAGGTGTCAAAGTAATCTATACCTTCCTCTTGAGTGTAACCTTTAGCCACTAACCTTGCTTTGTATCTTTCTATACTACCATCTGAGTTGTACTTCACTTTGAAGACCCACTTGCATCCAATGTAATGTTTACCCTGTGGCAAAGAAACAAGAGACCAAGTGTTTGTCTTTTCTAATGCTTCAATTTCTTTATTCATAGCTTGTATCCAATTATCATCTTTTACTGCTTGTTTATAAGTCTTAGGTTCAATTATTTGAGAAATTGAAGCAGTAAAAACTCTATGCTTAAGAGAAAGCATGTCAGTAGATAGATAATCAGAGATATGATATTTAGACAACATGTTTGCCTTTTTAGAATTATGATTTATAGAATCAGGCAAACATGTCTTGTATATATCCAAATAAGCAGGTGTGTGTCTTACTCTATCTGACCTTCTTAACTCACCATTCAAACCATCAGTTGATGAATCAGAAGGAAGTGGATCATCTGCCTGACCAGATATAACAGGACTATCATGTAGTTCAGAATGAGCATGAACAATAGATTCATCAACTGAAGTGTGTGAAGTATCAGTAGGTGTGTTATTCTCAGTGGACTGACTTACATTGTCAATAATAGAAGGAGACACAGTAAGAGATGAATCATCAAAGAAAATAGAATCAGCTACATTGAGATTATCAGTAGTCAAAGTTTCAGAAGCTAACTGATCAATGAACTTTTCAGTAGAAACCTTATCAGAATAAGGAAAGATGTGTTCATAAAAAATGACATTTCTTGAAGTAAAGATTTTCCCAGTAAGAAGATCATAACACTTGTAACATTTTGTCCCAAAAGTATAACCAACAAAAACACATTTTGTAGATCTAGGATAAAATTTTCCTCTATGTGCAGATAGAGTACTTGCAAAACATAAGCATCCAAATCTTTTGAGATAAGAATAATCAGGGAGCCTTTTATATAACAGTTCAAAAGGAGATCTATTCTGTAAAACAACAGAAGGGATCCTATTAATAATATGAACTGCAGTTTGAATGCATAAACTCCAAAATTTTAAAGGTAAGCAAGATTGAAAAAGAAGAGCTCTTGCAACTTGAAGTAAATGTTGATGTTTCCTTTCCACAACCCCATTTTGCTGAGGAGTTTCAACACAAGAGGTTTGATGCAATATACCAAATTTATGATAGAAATCATGCAACAAGAGCTCAGTGCCATTGTCACTTCTAAGAGTCTTAATCTTAGTTTGAAATTGAGTATGAACCATGTTAACAAAGTTTTCCAAAGACAATTTCACATCACTCTATGCTTTAAGCATATAAACCCAAGTACATCTACTATAGTCATCCACAATAGTGAGAAAATATTTATTGCCATGTATAGAAGTAATTGAGAAAGGACCCCACACATCACAATGTATGAGTTCAAAATTAGCAGTAGAAGTTGAAGTACTAACAGGAAAAGAAGCTCTTTTCTGCTTTGCAAGAGGGCAAATATCACAAACTATTTTATTCAATTGCTTATTCAACAGTTTGGAAACATCAGGTAAATTTGAAATTTGCAACAACTTTTTATCAGATATATGCCCTAACCTTGTATGCCACAAAGAATGATCAAAAGATTTCACATTATTAGCAAATTTAACAGGAACAGATTGTATGCAGTATAAGCCTCCATATTGTTCAACAGTACCAATCACCCTCCTGGTGTTGTTGTCCTGCAAATCACAGTGTGAGGACAAGAAACTAATAGTACAATTAGAGTGAGTGGTTAAGTGAGAAATGGATAATAGGTTAAAAGTAAATTTTGGAACATAAAGAACATCATATAAAGTCAGAAACTCATTTAAGGCAACATTTCCAATGAAAGTAGCAGTTGCAAGTGCATTATTTGGAAGTTTGATCTTTATAGCAGATCGTTTTGGCACAGAAGAAAAAATAGCTAAATCACATGTCATATGGTCAGTAGCACCAGTATCAAGAATCCAACTAAATCTATCAGATGATACAGTATGGACACAAGAATGGATACCTGATTGTCTACCTGTAGAAGGACCACCATCTGTGGGATTGGCAAAGGCACCAGCTGGAGCATGAGTATGGTCATCACCCTTGTGTAGTTTAGCAAAGCTCAGAAATTGCTCAAACATGTCTTGAGTGAACAAGGGATTAGTCAAAACACCAGAATCTTCATTTTAACCATGGCATTCACAGTAACATCTGGTTTGCCACCAGTTCCAGAACCACCAGTACCAGTCCTAGGATCTCTAGGGCCTTTCCAGCTAGGAGGGTATCCTATAAGTTGGAAACACCTATCCACTGTGTGGCTTCTTCCTATCTTTGAAGAATTTGACATTCTTAGCCAATATAATAACATATTCAGGATGAGAATTATCACACTTTAAGGCTCTCTGAGACTCCTCTTGTAAAAGAACAGAATAAACTTTTGCTAGAGTGTAAGATGATGACTGTGTTAGTGTTAGTGTCCTAGAGACAATCTATTATAAGGACATAATACTCGACGATATTCAGTTTGATTTAATATTATAGTTCATTTAATTTTAATGTATGGCAATACACTTGTTTGAATATTATGTTTGGTCCAGAAAAAAATAACCATGTAATGCATATAAAACAGGGGTGAGGGAAAGTTGATTCCAAGTTTTTTCTTGAAACCGATGTGTTTTGCTTATAATCAAATGCATATGGCAAGTAAGAACATAAAGCAGTAAAGAACACACGATTTTAAAGTGGTTCGGAGTCCAACTCCTACATCCACTCTTCCCTATCACCAGGGGCACCTACTTAACCAACTGGACTTAGATTAATGTGTTAGTCCAACACAATACAACATATGTTTAATGAGTTCTCACTCTCTCGGGACTTATCTCCCTCACGAGATTGCCTATTGCTTAGATGTTTAACGAGTTCTCACTCTCACCCAGAAAGTAAGTTAATCCAACTAACTTACAATTCTTGCTTAACAAAACTTAACCAAACACTCGGTTTGGGTAAAGATTGTTTGGTGTCCAACTAGGGTGATATTTTCCCTTACATTTGTTTAACCTCAATGCTAAGGTTGGGAAAATCTCTCTAAGCTTAGGATATTACATGTGTGCTCAGATCTAGGATAGAACACTTTTGAATTTATGCGTGTATTTCTTGCTCAATGTTCTATGGTGGAAATGCTGGATGATTTGGCTTTGAAGCTCAATGGTGTTTTTCACGCATTTCACACTTTGAATAATGAAGGAAGAACTTGTATTTATAGTGTGAATTTGAATGTTACCGTTGGATGGAGTCACATTCAAATCCATACTATTCTGTAGCTTTTGCAGCTTTTTCAGGCTGGTTGTCTTTCTTTCATTGGTCCACGTCAGCTGAATCTAACGGCTATAATCTTCAGGATTCTGATCCTCAGCTTTCTCGAACTCAGGCTTCCTTGGACTCAGGATTCTTGACTCAGCAGACTTCTCTTCAGTGGACCTTGTCTGATCAGGCATATTGACATTCAGGCTAACTGAGTTCAGCTCTTCTGACTTCAGGCATCCTGACCCTCAGGTCACTTGCACTCTCTGACCCTCAGGTCACTTGACTCAGGCTATTTGATTTCTTCTTGCCTGATCTGATCAGCTCACCTGATCAGATCAACACATCTTCAGGTCAGCATATCAGATCAGCATCAGGTCAGCTGCATCAGATCTCAATCACGTCTGATCTCGATCAGTCTCATCTGCTCCTCTTCTGATCAACAACCTCCTCTTTTGATATTCTGGCCAGTTACGTTCTAAGTGTGACATACATGATCAATTAGTGATTAGAGATAATATGATTAAGTTATTTGAATAGACACTTCATCTTGTTCAAGACTTAACTGAGTATTCACGAATGAAAGGAGGAAATCGTAATAATCCATGTTTCAGTTACAGGTAGTTGCACGTTTCTCGCAACGTACCTCATATATTGAGAATGTCTGATTTATTGTCTAAGCTTCAATTAAGACCGTTAGTTTGACTAATCGCTCGATATATGAGGGCCTATGGGTCACACAACAAGTAGTCACCTTTTACGGATTATAGTTGGTTGATTAAATGTTAAATTGGATTTAGTATTTAATTTATGGAGAATTAATTAATTATAGATTAATTTGGAATTAATTATTATTAATATTTAATTAAATTAGATTTAATTAAATAGGATTCCCAATAATAATATATGGAATATTATTATAGGATTTAATATATATGAAATCAAATCCGTAGAGATTTGATATACATGTGAATTAAATCCGTAGAGGTTTTATATATGGGAAATAAATCTAAGAGATTTATTTTATAAGATTAGGGATTTTATTTCCTAATCAGGTTAGCTTAAGATTTAAGCTTGACCTTCCCTATATATATGAGCTCTTGGGAATTCACAAACAACGTTAATGCATTATTCTCTCCATAAGATCTAGAGTTAGAATTTTTCTAGCAAATTTATCTCGGGATTCAACGCTGGAAAATCCGTGCAAGTCCGTGATTGGGGATTACGTGGATACCATAGTAGAGAAATATGCGTACGATTTACTGTAAGGTTTCTCTTTATGCTTATACGTATTCAATTATGCAATTACATGTTCGTTTTTGGTGAACTATTTATTTCTGCTGCGCATGTATTATGTTTTTACGTGCCTCTAAATTCCAACAGACTGCATGAGAATGTGACTCCTAATGGAAGAATAACTATCATCTAGACCAACCAAGAACTTAATCATCGCATCTTTCTCTTGAGTCTTGGCAACTATCTTAGGAATCTCACAAGTACATTGAAGCATAGCACCACAACCACATTGTAAAGCAGGTCTATAACTCAACCATTCATCCCACAATGCTTTAAAAGAATTATAATAAACCACCAGAGACTGACTACCCTTAGAGATAACACTTAAAGACTTTTCCAATTCTATACACGAGTGTTGTCAGATTTAGCATACCTGACATGGAGCTCATCCCAAACCTCTTTTGCGGATGTGAAATACTCCAAAGTGCACTTGATGTCCGGCTTAATCGAATTTAACACCCACATCAGCACTAAATCATTCGTGCGGATCCACGCCGCTCGAATCACTTGATCAGTATCATCTCCATCTTCTGGTGAAGGAAGCAACAAACCATTGATCAGAGGGGCTTTATTCTTGATGCTAAGGGCACGCTTAATTGTGTGACTCCACGAAACAAAATTCGTGCCATCAAGAGGTTCCAGAACAATGGCAACAACAGGATTATCCTGCGGATGAAGGGCTAAGGGAGAAAGAGGATTCTCCACGGGATTCAACGAACCACCATTAAACGCCATATCGAGAAAAGAACAAGAAATCGATATATATCGACGAAAGTGAGAGAAAATAATCGTGATAGACACGAAAATCGAACAAAAAATGAGTATAAAACTCAAGAAATCGTGATAGCAGCGGAATTCCAGGATCAATCGAACCGCAAATCAGACTATTCGAAAGGGAAAAAAAACCTAAGCGTATCAATTCGAATTGATATAGAATCAATCAGAAAGTAAACTGATACCATGTAGAGAATCAAGCATTAAAGAACAAAATCAACATGCTTACTATTGAATTGAAGGAGGAATGAATTTCTGTTACAGAGTGAACTAACTTGAAACTAACTTTATGAACTGAAAAGATAAAATGAAAAGAATGAGAAGGCGGCCTATTTATAAGTTATAGCAGTCCAACAGTATTAGTTGGAAAGTGTAACAATATTAGTTGTAGAAAAACTGAACTAATGCTCTATTTTGTATCTTTAGACCAAGTATTCGAACATAAATTTCATCTACTAAATATAAAATGATACCATCAGAAAAATTAATTAGTCGATCAAAATGGGGGATTTAAACTAAATTCGTTCCATAATTTTTTACCTTTATTGAAATGGTCTCGTAACTATTAACATTTTCAATTTAGTCCCACATGTATTCAATTTATTCCAATTTAGTCCCAAACCGCAAGAGATCGATCAGAAACACCCAAAACGACGTCGATTTAGTAGCAAAAACTAGGGGTGCGTGATAGACACACAACCAAAAAGATATCGTTTTTGGTGTTTTTGGTCAATCTCCAACGATCAAGGACTAAATTGGAACAAATTAAGTACATAAAAAATTAAATTGAAAAAGTTGATAGTTACGGAACCATTTCAATAAATGTGTAAAATTATGGGATTAATTAGGTTTGAATTCCATCAAAATGGTACGTACTATATATTATGATTTGAGCTGATTAATTTGATTATTGTTCAGTACTTTTTTTTTTGAAACATATTTTTGTTCAGTACTGAGTACTCTCCATTCCATCAAAGATAGCTACTCCTTAATTTTACATTAATTAATTAAAGATTTTACAGTACACTACAAAAAAGATGGGGTTTAATGATGGTTTTAGCGACGAAAAAAATCGTTGCTAACGACATTAGCGACGGTTTTGGCGACGGAAAAAAATCCGACGTTGAATCGAGGGTCGCTAACCGTAGCAACGGTTTTTTGTGACCGTCGCTGATTAGCGACGATTTTTTTTTTTGTTAAATAATTTTTTTTTAATAAATTTTTTTTTAATTAAATCCGTCGCTAAAGCGTGAATTTACGAAAAAAAAAAGGCTCACGGTGGTTCGAACCTGACCGGGGGCATCCGGGTGGGCACCGAACCACCCGAACCACGGACCATGTCGAACCCAACCACCAAGCATATCATATATAAGCCACAAAGTCTCCCAATTAAATGAGACAAATTTTCGCTCCCAAGGGGGACCGAACACGGGACCTATGGGCGCCTGAGCGGGGATCAAACTGCTCGGACACTTGCTTTCTTGCGTTTACTTAATGAAATTAATTCTATATGTCCTAAAAATCATTTTTTTTTCAATTTTTTTTTAAATCATTTATTTCAATTATCTAATTTAATGATTTAACCACATTTTAATATAATAATTTTTATTTATTTATTTATTTATAAATTTAAATTAAATTGTATTATATTAAAATATATTTATTTATTTATTTTTAATTCATTTTTTTTACACTTTTTTTTAATTTTTTTTATTTCATTTATTTAATTTAACTATCTAATAATCTTTAAAATACTAATTATATATATTTTTTATATTATAAATTATAAATAAATGATTATATTCTTTTAAAATTGTATATGTCCTAAAAATTCATTTTTTAAACAAATACTACTATCTATTTAAAAAAAAATACTACTTTCTATTTAAACAAGTAATACCTTCTATTTAAATAAGTACTACTTTTCATTTAAACAAGTACTACTTTTCTATTTAAACAACTACTACTTTTCATTTAAACAAGTGATACTTTCTATTTAAATAAGTACTACTTTTCATTTAAACAAGTATTACTTTTCATTTTAACAAGTACTACTTCTCATTTAAACAAGTAATACCTTTCATTTAAATATATAATACTTTTCATTTAAACAAGTATTACTTTTCATTTAAATAAGTACTACTTTTCTATTTAAACAAGTAATACTTTTAATTTAACAAGTAATACTTTTCATTTAAACAAGTACTACTTTTCTATTTAAAAAAATATTACTTTCTTGGGCTTTTCTACGGCCAGGAGTAACTTCGTCCTTCCTGACGTTAGAAAGTCCTTTGATTATCATTGGATCGTTGATCCAACGTGTAATATTATTTTTAAATGATTGCACTTTGCACTAGGGCGATTTCATTGTGTATATTGTAATCGCACTGCATCGCCCAATTAATAAATGAAATTTATAATTATAAAATTACAAAAATATCATTTTATTTAAAATAAAGGGGTTAATATCAATTTTGGTCACCAAACTTTACATTCATTTTTAATTTTGGTCATCGAATTTGACTTCATGGTCATTAGTTTATACATTTTTTAATCAGAATTATTTAAAATAATTTATATAATAAATAAACTTAAATTTACATAATTAAAAATAGTATAGAAAATACTAGTATTATCTATTAGAAAAACCCAAATTAAAGCCTCTCCCTCTTAACCCAGTTCATCGTCCCACGCCGCCTCCCATCCCATTTCCCACCTTCATCCTTTTATCCACCCCTTTTCGTTTCTCTTATCCTCTCCATAATTGGGTTTTACCGTCCAGTGTCTTTCTTCTCTTTTCTGATATTTAGATTTTTCTTAATTTATTTTATAATTATGTTCTGAAATTGGCAAATTGAGCTCTGGAAATTAGGCTTTTGCATTGATGAAATTAGTTTGATTCTGCATATGCTTATTTGTTTCTGAAAATTGGGTTCGAAAGGTATGCAAATGGTTGTTTGTTCTTTACTTTTCTTGTTCTTGGATTTTTTCTGAAAATTTTGATTGGGAAATTTTCTGCGGAGAAAATATTACTCAGGGAAATAATCTAGTGGGGATGAGAATTAAATACACAGGGACAGGGAAGCAACAACAATGCGGGTTGAGCCAAGACATGAAGGTTGGAGTGACTGATGAGGAAGAAGATGAAGATTCATGAGAAAGAAAAAACAACAAATGATTTAATAAAATTAAAATTATTTTAAAATTTATTCTAAAGCACATTACTTCACATAATGACACTTACCCAAAAAACAAAATTTTCCATATAAATACGATTCAAGATTATGTATAAAATCTATAATTTTTTTTAAAAATATATGAAAGGATGTTTTTGTAATTTTATAATTTTTATTTTTTTTTAAAATTAAAATGCCCGTGGCGAATATGTATCGCCTTGAGCGAAGTTATATGATGTGTTAATTTTTTATTGATTACCTGACGTCAGGAAGGGCGAAGTTATTCCTGATCGTAGAAAAACCCTACTTTCTATTTAAACAAGTAATACTTTTCTATTTAAACAACTACTACTTTTCTATTTAAACAAGTAATACTTTTAATTTAACAAGTAATACTTTTCATTTAAACAAGTAATACTTTCTATTATTTAAACAATACTTTTAATTTATCCAAGTACTACTTTTCATTTAACCAAGAACTACTTTTCTATTTAAACAAGTAATACTTTTCTATTTAAACAAGTAATACTTTTCATTTAAACAAATACTACTTTTCATTTAACAAGTAATATTTTTCATTTAAACAAGTAATACCTTTCATTTACACAAGTAATACTTTCTATTATTTAAATAAGTAATACTTTTAATTTAAACAAGTAATACTTTTCCATTTAAACAAGTACTACTTTTCCATTTAAACAAGTAATATTTTCCATTTAAACAAGTATTACTTTTCATTTAAACAAATACTACTTTTTATTTAAACAATTACTACTTTTCATTTAAACAAGTACTACTTTTCTATTTAAACAACTACTACCTTTCTATTTAAACAAGTAGTACTTTTCATTTAACAAGTAATACTTTTCATTTAAACAAGTAATACCTTTCATTTAAACAAGTAATACTTTATATTATTTAAACAATACTTTTAATTTAAACAAGTAATACTTTTCATTTAACCAAGTACTACTTTTCTATTTAAACAAGTACTAATTTTCTATTTAAACAAGTAATGTTTTTCTATTTAAACAAGTACTACTTTTCATTTAAACAAAATTCTTTTTCTATTTAAACAAATCTTTCTCCGTCTCCAATCTTGTTTTTCTCAGATTCCGCTTTTTAGGCCCCACACTTGTTTTCCTATTTCCTTAAATGGAAATTTCTCCTTAATTTACCCCCTTCACTTTACTCTTTATTTACACCAATGCCACTCACATAACCCAACTAAACATCCCACTTTATATCCCTAAATTAATCTAACCGGCCCATTTAATTAGTAACCCAACCCAAATCAAATTAAACCCCCCTCCCCCTCATTTCTCTGCACCCATCCCATCCCAAACCCTAGCCGTTATATTTTCTCTCTTCTCTCTCTTCTCAAAAATTCTCTCGCCATTGTTGCTCTCTGTATTTCTCTCCGTTCATCTAGCCATTGTTGCTCTCTGTAACCCTCTAGATCCTAAACCGCTCTCCGCTCTCTCTTCTCCCTCATCTCTATATACATGGAACCTAAAAATCCTAATTCTCCGATCGCCGATTCATCTTCTTGGCCAAATATCGTAGATTTTAAGGAGTTTGAAGCGGATCCAGTGACCGATTACTGGTGGGAGGAATCTGGGGCTTTCGATTCTCAAAACCCCTTGTCCAGAAGATGGAAAGAAGAGGTGAAGATGGAGGCGGCGGCGGCGAAGATCGATGCAGATATGAGCAACATGGTGGAAGTGGATTCAGATCGAGGTTCTCCCGATTATAGCGGCATGGTTGTTCAGGATTCGCTATCCCCTGATATTTTGCCTGAGTCCGATGTGCTTTCCGATGATGCAATATCCTTGGCTGAGCCGATGCCTGGGAGCTCACCACCGTTATCTGACAAAGAATATTGGTTGCATGAGTCCAGAAGGTCGTTTGTTGAAATGTTAATTATCCTATGCCCTTCAGTTAGAGAGTTGATATACAGGTTATGCCGATCCTTATTTACTGTCTTGTTGAAATATGGCATGTGATGTTCTGTGATTAACTGGATTGTTGATATGGAAGTATGGGATACACATGTGCTAATTTGTTTTGTGAATTGTTAATGCAACCTCTAGGAGTATTTCCTAGATTAGGATGCATAACCACAAGCCCTATGAATAAAATTATTTATGAGGGTTTACAGAGCATTATTGTTGGCTGTACTTGGGTGGAAATTTGTGATACTTGGGTTCATTGAACAGTAAAATCAAATTTTAAATCTATAACTCTGAAAATTACTGTTGAAATGTCAGTAATTTTGTACTGTTGTACCATTTAATTAGCAGATTATTGCTGCTTTAATTAGCACCTTAATAAAGTTATTTTTACTTTACAATAAAGTAGATTTATCTATTTTACCCTTACACTTTAACACTTTATCATTTTTTCTTAAAACCCGCACACACAGTAAACAGGAACACGAGTCTGGGACGGAGGGAGTACTACTTTTCTATTTAAACTTAAGTAATATTTTTCATTTAACAAGTAATACTTTCATTTAAATAAGTACTATTTTTCTATTTAAACAAGTACTACTTTTAGTCAATATATATATTTAAATATACTATGAATTAAATTTTATACTGTAAACTCCTCGAAATAGATTTGACTACGGTCAGGTGGAACTCTTCTCCAAGTGACTATAAATTAAATATACGGTAAGATACATTAACAACAATTAAAAGATCTTATATAATCCTGAAACATAAAAAAAATACATAATTAATATTTAAAAAAAAAAAAAAACTGTCGCTAAATCCTTCGCAAAAACCGTCGCTAATACCGTCACTAAAGAGATTAGTCCAAAACGTCGCTAAAACCGTAGCTAAAACCATCGCTATTTGCGACGGTTCTCTAGACCGTCGCTAAATTGTTGACTTTGACCATTTGACCTTAACTGTCGTAAAAACCGTCGCTATTTGCGATGGTTTTTGTAACCGTCGCTAATTTCCGTCAGTAAAACGCACGTTTTTTGTAGTGGTAATCAATAATATAATTGTGTTGGACCAATCTGATTTTTAACAATAGAAGTAATTAATAATTGTGTTGGACCAGTCTGGGGCACCCTTTTTACCTAAAAGCTAGTGCAATCCTTTTGATATCCTTTTTGTTATTCTTCAAATATCTAGAAAAGTGTCCTAATAATTTAGGCATGAGGTGTGAGAAATTGTTTGGTAGATCCAACATGTATCATGGGATATAGAGCAAATTTCTGGTACTTTTTCCTAATCAAAGGGAAAATTGACTTTTTCTTTCTCCTAACTTGTATTAACTAAGACCTAATTTTTTGTTTGCAATAAAGCCACTTTTGTATGGTAAAATTAGGTGCATATAATTGTCACACATGTTGCAAATAGATTTGAAAAGAAAAAAAATGAACTAATAGTTTTGGAAATCATATTATTCATGAGCCCGTCTAGTATGGTACTGGTTTTATTCGTCCATCTCTGTTGTTGATTACTAGATCATATTATATGCAACATAATATCTGTTGTTAGATTTGAGAATTGTTTAAATGTTGAAAGTCCATTACTTTTAATTTAAATATCACAAGTTAATCTAATTAAATACTATAATAATAATAAAAAATCATATATAAATTGTTGGGATTTTGGGTCGGTATCTCCACCTTGATTCGAATTGTATATGCACTAATGTTTCCTCGTCCCGACACAAATCAAATCTCTCCTATCAAACACAAAACAGTAGAATTTACTTACAAAGATTCCTTTCGAACTTCACTTCAAAATGAAGGAGCATTTTATCAACTAAGAGAAACAATCTCCGACGGTAATCATGGAGAAAATTATGGTATTACTGAGGTCAACGATTGAGGCTATTAACACTAATTATCCAAACACTCACAATGGAAAGAGAGAAAGGAGAGAAATGAGAGGAGAGATTTAGGCCTCATGACTTTTAATCACTGCCAAATATCTCATATACCTTATCCTTAACCTAACAATGTACAATTGAGATTCATGTTTTCCCCTTATTCCATATTCATATGTTCGCATGTGAGTTTCTTGAGCATCTGTATGGACTTTGTGTCTTATTATGTGCGGCTTTATGTCTAAAGAGAGCTTTCGTTAGGACTTCGTGACTCGAGTTTTGTGGCATATTGTGTGGTTTTAATGATTATACTTTGTGAAATCATGTTTTATATATGCTTAGACTTTATGGTTTTGTGTGTTCATGATCATGTTGTTTTGAGATACTTTTTTACTTTGGGGTTTAAGACTTGGCGTGTCTTGCTTTGAGGATTTGTGTTGCTTAGTGGAATAAGACATAGAGGTGTTTTGAAACACTTAAAATAGCTTTCAGAAGCACTTATTTTCAAAGCTCCCTCTCACAGCTTTTGAAAATAAGTGCTTCTGGAAGCTGTTTTAAGTGTTTTAAAACACACCCATAATGTCTTGCTTTGTGAATTTGTGCGGTTGCTTGGCTTTGTGGTTGCTCTAAGTAAGCTGGAGAAGGCGACCCTGAATCCCAACACAAATGAGTAAACATTTAATCCACAAAAACTTATTTGAATATGAGTACTTTTCTTTATCAAAAAAAGAAGACTTTCATTCAACTCAAAAAAGGGTATTGAGGCATAACCAAATACATTAGTTCAATTACATAAATTAACAACTTAAAATCATTTGTTTAAAAAAAATCTAGAACAACCCAAATTCTTTATGTAAAATCAGCTCCATATTCTAGCCTTCAGTTCATCTATAATTTTCTAAAGAGAAATTAATACCACTAAATATCAATGCATTTCTCCATTTTCACAAAATTCACACTACACAAAGCCAAATAGAGATGACAATATGCTTCACTTTCTTTCCCCCTAATAAGACACTATGAGCAATTAAGTTTAGGAAAGAATGAGATTGCAGAACTGTAGATATGTCCAATCATTCAAAGTATTTCATCCATACATTGTGAGAGATGATACGTTTAAAGAAAAAATGCCTCTTAGATTCATCTTGTGATCCATATAAAACACACCTTAGGTCATCGCCTTTATTTAGGATATTTCTTTTTCGCAAGTTGATCTTAGTCGACAGACTGTCATACAACAGTCTCCATGCATAAGCAATCACCTTTGTAGTGACTTCATGTAGGCTTCTTTAGTTACATAGCAGTCAATCGGAGAACCTGTCCACTTCAACATCAGATTTAACAGAAAACCCGTTGATCAAGAAAACAAGATCATTAAAGAATTTCAATTCACGATAAAATAAATTTCAACATCAAGTACTCCACCCATTGATCTCAATCTCCCCCCCTTTTTTTTCGGGTAAAGTTAGATATTAGTTGTTAGTAGTTAGTACACCAAACACCCAAATACTCCACGAAATCGCCAATCCACCTTATAACTCCCATAACTCCAATTCGTTCCCAGAGGGAATTGAACCTGAGTCTCCCACTCAAATGAGGAGCTCAGTGGCCAGGTGAGCTAAGCCACCTGATTAAAGACATACTGCCAAATTAGTTGGCTATTCAAGTTAAGGTGAAACAACCTAGGAAATTTTGACTTCAACCCATAAAATCTTCCCAAAAAGAAGTGTAATTAGTAATTACCATCCCCAATTGATCTCACTAGACTCTCCCTAAACCAGCCGCTGCTTGCCATTGAGTGACATTCACGATATCGCACCACGCCGACCAACGACCATTAACTCTTGCTACAAAAATCAGCACCCCTATGCCAAAGTCGGACTCCGCGATTTTTATCCATAAACTCTCTCTCTCTTTTTCTCTATTTAGTGTTCTTATCCTATATTGTATGAGCAGGTCTTCGGTGAAATTTGTCCATGATATGAAATTTATACCATTACCCTTATTAATTAATACCATAACACTTATCAACTGATACCACTACATTTATAAATTGATATTATAACATTAAATGCTATAGATATTAATGATATCAATTTATAAGTATAATGATATTAATTTTTCATCGGGAATGATATAGAGCCCACCAGTGGACACTATAATTGTGTCCACCGCCTACATGACTGACGATGTGGCAGTGCAACATAATAAAATTTATTTTTTCCTTAATCACCATATATGTATATATTTAGATATTTTGGATTTCATTTAATTTTATACCATAATTACACTATTTGCACCAATTTAGAATTGGTGAATTTTTTTTTTTTTTTCAACTTTTGTTTTTCAGTTTTTTACCCGACTCGGACCGACTGGTTCATGGTTCACCCGACCCGAATGGGTTTAGTTTTTTTTTTTTTCCATTTTTTTAAAATACCCATTCCGGACCAAACCCGGCCCGATCCGAACCCGGCCCAAGTGGTTCATGGTTCACCCGACCCGAATGGTTAATGATTTTAGGGTTTAAGATTCATGGTTTAGGGTTTAAATCATGAACCCTAAATCTAAACCCTAAACCATGAACCCTAAACCATTAACCATTCGGGTCGGGTGAATCATTAACCACTTGGGCCGGGTTGAGTCCTGAACGGGTATTTAAAAAAATTAAAAAAAAAAACCTAAACCCATTTGGGCGAGTTAAGTTCGGGGTTGGGTCCGAATCCAAAAAAACGAAAAACAAAAGTTGAAAAAAAAAATTCAATTGCACCAATTTAGTGCAATTATGGTATAAAATTAAATGAGATCCAAAATATCTAAATATATACATATATGGTGATTAAGGAAAAAAATAAACTTTCTTATGTTGCATTGTCAAGATCGTCACCAATCAAGCGGTAAGACACAATTATAGTGCCCACTGGTGGACTCTATATCATTCTCGTTAATTTCATAGTATGAATAAGTTTCACATGAGAGTTTGTGGTATTGTATACACTAATAAAATAATCAATTTTCTTTACAATCAAATTAATGGGAGTTTATCTTAGTTATTTGATTATAAAATATTAACATGTGTGTAAGTAATTTAGGATATTTCACTATTTCCTATCATTTTACTAATTCCGCATTTCCTAGTTTCAATTCTTAAAAATGATGTACCACATGTTCTTTAAATGGTACTCCGCGATCTAAATTGTGAATTATAGGGAGTGTTTGTAAAAAATTATGATTGAAATTAGTGATTATGAGAAAATTGATTATAATTTAGACAAATATTGTTCGTGTAATTATGATATGTAGATGCATCGGATGTGGACTTCAGGGGCGTACAAACACATAGTCACAAATCACAATGTACTTTGATAAGATGTTTAAGTTTACCTCGAGGATTTAGCACGTTTTTCGCAATATGTACATCTCAATTTAAATGTGACATCTAGCAATTTTATTGTTTTAGACTATTTTTTGTGTGAGACAAATTTAAATTATTGATGTAACCGGATGTGCAATGTAGGCTCCCAATTATCAACAATTAATATATATACAAATTACAAAATACATAAACAAATAACAAAAAAAAAAAAAAACCCCTTATATCTAACATGAATTTTATAAATCAAAATGTTAAACTTACTTACATCAACGCTAAAAAATAAAAGCTTATTACAATTTAATTATTACATATCTCTTCTCTTTGGTTCTTCATATTTGGAAAGCATTATATTAGCATTTCGAAGCACATTCTTTTCAATGTATGTCTAGTTAGGGAAATGTTGCACGATAGCTTATTATGTTAGGCCAAAGTTCCGAATTCCTATGTCGATATTTTAAATAATTCTAATAATTTATATTAATAAAATTTAATTTAAATTTAATTCAGCAAGAAAAATAGATTACCAACTTTAGTTAATTAAATTTACATAAAAAAAATTAGTCTCTAAGAACAATAATGGAATAAAAGAAATAAGAAAAAAGTAATAAATCTACTTCAGTTCGCTGATGACACTATCCTTATGGGGTCTGCTAAAGTAGAAAATGCGTGGACAATGAGGCGACTTTTGAGAAATCTTGAATTGGTTTCAGGTCTTAAAATCAACTATGATAAAAGCATCTTGTTCGGAGTCAATGTGGTTGAAGAAAGGCTGTCTTCCATGGCTGATATTCTTAGGTATGTCATCGGGAGAATACCATTTTCATATCTTGGAATTAAAGTCGGGATGAGGCATAAACGGAATGAAGAATGGAGATGCGTGTTGGAAAAAATCAGAATCAGGTTGAGAAGATAGGAGGACAACAAAATCTCACTTGGGGGAAGAATCACTTTGTTGAACTCGGTTTTAGCCTCTCTTCCTATCTACTGTCTATCCTTGTACTCGATACTCAAAAAAGCCTTGAGTGATATTGTACTGTTGCGAGTCGTTTTTTATGGAGAATATTATGTGGCTAATTTGTTGACCCAGTTCGTCAGTAAATGACTACTATGGGGGCATTCCAAGCCAGGGATATCATATTGCGAGATTTTCATACACAGTACACCATACTTCTCATGGGGAAAACTTCTATGAAAGAAGATGATTTGGATAGAAAGTGTGTAAGTGCTAGGGATTTTTCTCAACGTATGAGAGAACTTGGGTATTTTTTCTGAACTAAACCACTCTGGGAAATTTTTGTGAACCCCTCTCTTGTTCTTTTTTCCTTCTATTTATAGTACTTTGACAAGCATGAGCTGGTTTGGTAAGCATGAGCTGGAGACTTCGCGTCTTGCAAGAACTCATGTAATGCTGCCACGTTTTCAACTTCGTCTTCCTGGTTGACCTTTGCATTTATTTGTTTATAAGACACTCTTTTGGTCGTCCAAATCAATCTTTTGCTCGACTGGTTGCCCTATTCGCCCTTTTGACCATATCAATTTTATACCGGAATTCCATCCTTATCGAACATATCTAAGCCTTCAGGTTATCTGAGCCTTCACTGAGCCTTCAAGTTACTCAGGCTTACTGAGAGTTCAACTCTTCTGAGTTCAGACATCCTGACCCTCAGGTCACTTGACTCAGGCTATCTGATTTCTTCTTGCCTGATCTGATCAGCTCGACGGATCAGATCAACATCTCTTCAGGATCATCTCAAGATAGTATCAGGTCATCATGCCAGATTTGGCGAGTTGGCGAACCTACTCGCTTGTTCGGCGAGTGGTGAGCCATCGAACAAACTTGCTTGTTCGGCGAGCTGGCGAGCAAATATGTTTGGTCGGCAAGCAGCGAGCACACTTGTCCATCGAGCATGATTATTTTAACAGTTGATTAATACACGTGTCCCTCCAACGTGTTCGATTAAATTGAGTAATTGTATCAAACACAACAATACCCCCCAGCCGGGTCGCTTTGTATTCATCATGGGGGCCCGACTGTTGGATATATTAAGTGGGCCCTCGTGAGTGTCGTTTCGTCTTCTGTGCCGAATTTTCAAAATTTCTTAAACCTGGTATCTATAAATACCTATTTTGCCGCCTCAGTGCCTTTTCTTTCTTTTCATCTTTTTCTCTTTCTCTTCAGCTTCCTTCCCGTCTGAAATTTCCGGTAAGGGCTCTCTTAAAGGATTTCATTCAGGTAATTATTTCATACCCTCTTTAATTCCAATTATGGCTTCTCTTTCAAGATCTTTTGCTTCAATAGAATCGAACCACCATAGTTCCTCCTCCCCCTCTTTCTGTACAATCTCCCGTAGCGACGCTAATGCGTCGGAGATGAATGCCTCGGGTTCAAGATCTCGTTGTCAAGTTCAGCAGCCGTTTGCCATTCTTTCATCGGATTCCGATGATGCCTAAATGAATTAGATAGGGATTTAGCCCGTACTGATTTTTTGGATGATTCGGGTGAAGATTTTTCGTCCCAACCCCAAACTAGGTCTAGGGTTGTACATAGTCACAATGTAAATAGGGATGATGATTATACGAGGGGGGAGATTTTGGTAGCTGATAACGTTACTGAGTCGAACAAAGGATTCGACGGCGAGCAGAACACGGAGCTCGACATCCCTGTTGCTCTTCCCCATAGCCCGACATATGCCGAGTACAGCCCTCGTTATGATTTTGATTGGACTGAACAACCTCATAGGACTAGGGTTGAGAATGAATACCCGGCGAGCAAAATTGCGAGCGTAATTGATGTTGATATGCTCGGCCAATTGTATAGGAATTATGATACCCCGAAAGATGTGTTTTTCTGGGCGCCTGGTCCCGATGAGCGAGCAGATCAGCCTCCTGAGGGTTGTGTTGCTGTGAATTTAGACACGATGGAAGCGGGTCTTCGATTCCCACTTCATCCGGCTATTACTCGCCTGCTCGTAGAATGGAACATCACCATTACACAGCTAAAGCCGAATGGGTGGCACATGATTATGAGCTTCTTAACTTTGTTCGGCAAAACGAAGCCCGTGTATTATCCTACAGCAGCAGAACTCTCACGACTAGTGCATTTGACTCGTCCCAAGGGCGAACATGGATGGTTGTTCATGCAGGCAAATGCCAAATGCAAGGTCATTGAGGATGTGCCGAACAAGATTACCGATTAGAAAGAGAAGTTCTGGTTCGTCGGGGGCGATTGGAAAAGCCCGGCTTCTGGATGTGAACCAGATGCTCACTTAGATATCCCTACGGATTTTGGGATTTTCCGAAGTAAGTATTTTCGTATTTTTTGCTCTTCACCTTGAACTGATTTTAACTTATTCTTAATTTGAGGAATTCAAGCTGCGACGGACAAAGAGACCAACAATGGTTATTTCAGCAGCATCTGGAAAATCGATCTCGAGCCTTACTCAGAATGATCTGTGAAGACTTTGAATACCACCGATCAAAGGAAGAAAGGAGGCTTGTACGTGCTCCCTCATCATTTAGTTGCTGTCAATCCAGCTGGTAAGGGTTGTTTTTTGTATTTGCAAATGTGTTGTACTCTTTGTTCGCAGTTTCTCTTTCTTTTTTAATGAATTGTTTTGTCTATAGCTTTCCATGCCATCACTGTTGCTGTGAGCACCTCCAAGCATACTGAAATGGCTCGAACTAAGAAACCTCAAGAGCTTGCTCGAATTCAAGCCAAGCGGGATGCTCAGCGAGCAAATCGAGGGGAGGCGAGCAGAGTGAGAAAGGTGAGCTGAGCAGCCGCGTCTGGACCTGGGGAGTCGAGTCGGCAAAAGAGGACAACTCGTTCGGCCGAGCAGGGGGCGAGCGATCAAGCTCCCTCGCCAAAGAGATCAAGAAGGGCACCTGACGAGCAGGATCCAATAGTTCAGACGAGCATTGATGTCATCGAGGAGACCCCCACTACTGAAGCGATCAGAATGGCCGCCTCCGTGGTCGGTCCAATTGCGCAAATCGTCAAGATGGAGGTCGGTACATCTTCTCCACCTCCTGCAGGACCCCGAACTTGGACCCCTATGAACCCTCAGCTCCGGTCTCCCGAGGATAAATCATTTTTGGGATGGGACCCTGCTCGGGCGAACAGGTACGTTTACTCGCCTATTGAAGTATTTCTTTTTTCATCAATTTTGGTCGCTTTATCACGTTTATTTGCTCGTGTGAACATGCAGGTTGAGCAGATTGGCGCCTCTGATGCCAGAATTGAAAGATTATTGCTGCTCTCCAAGTGTTCGCAATGTTTCGGGTCTTTCCGAGCATGTTCAGAAGGCGTGCGAGACCCCCATCCGAGCATGGACTACTGAGCTCGAAGAGGCCACTAAAGGTCCAACCCCTTTGGAAACCATGCGACTTGGCCTAGTGCACCATGGTCAATCTTTGGTCCTTCTTGAGAAAGCTTACGCCGAGTCCGCCAATTTTCATGCCAACTACTTGGCTCTTATCAGAAACTTTGAAGAGAAGGTGAACGAGCTGAGCAAAAATCAAGATGAAGTGAAGTTGGCTCAGGGACAAGTATCCTTAGCCCAAGCGGAGGTTCGCAAAGCTCAAGAGGATGCTCGTCAAGCTCGGGAAGATGCTCGCCAGGAGAGGGAAGAGCTAAGCCTTGCACAGGAGGAGGTGATCGGCATTAGGAGAGTTCAAGATGAGATGAATGTTGAGCTCCGTAAACTAAGAACTGGCATTGAGACCGTGGAGTGCGAGAAGAGTTTGCTCGCCCAATAACTCCTCATTGCTGAAGAGACCAACACTCGTTTGGGTCTTGAAAATTTAAAATTACACACTGAGGAGTATGTTGATTCCATGTCGAATTTCTCTTATATATGCGCCTTTGCCGATGCCATCCGTTCTGCTAGACACACGCTCGCTGCCGAACAGATTGCCCCGCTCGTATCCCATTTTGAGAAATACCTGATCGACAATCCCCAGGATCGCAATCTTCCAATATCTGATTTGAGTGATCTGTGCGATTTCTCCAATCTCCCTGATGGGATCGATATTGATGATCCTATTTTGGATGAGGAAGATGGTTCGGATGCGGACATTGATGATACTGCCGACCAAACTCACCGAGCCGAGCACGGGTTCGATCAGGTGCAGAACGAACAAAGGGGGCCTCTCGAAGTTGAGCAGAATGTGCTATCTGGCGAGCAAACTAGGCACGATGATGCTGGAGGAGCTGCTCCTGAAGGGGCCGAGCAGATGAGGCAGGATTTGTTCGATACATCACTTCAGCCCACCCCCAATAACGAATTTGTTCCTTAGTTTTATTTTTGCTTTGCTGAACAAGTTCTTTAGGACTTGTTGTGTAATTTTTGTCTTCTTCTTTCTTGTTCGAACAATTTTGCTGTTGAATGATTAAATTTGCTTGTTTGAACAATTTCTTCTAACCTGATCGTCGAGGATGAATTTTGTTGCAGATGAATGGTTGATGTTTATATTGTTTCCTAGTTTATTCCTCTTTTCTTTTGAATGAATTCGAACATGATCTCTGTCTATGTTCCACCCTGACTTCTTTGGTTTTTTTGATTGTCTTATTGAGATGCAATCAGGTTGATCGTCTTATTTAGCTGCGACCAGATGGGTTAACTTATATGCAACCCCCCCTTTCTTGTTTCGTGATCGTCTTATTTAGGCGCGATCACTTCGTACTCAGGTCGTCTTATTTAGCTGCGACCCCGTACTCATCACTCGCTTTTGCTGCGGGTATCTGTAAGTACGAGTCGTCTTATTTAGTTGCGACTGCGTACCCATCACTCACTTTGCTATGGGTATCTGAGTACGAACTGTTTCGTCAGGTGAACATAAACTTCGGCTCGTTCATCTTTGTTCGGGTTGTCCGGCTTAGGTGCGACCTCTGATAGGCTTCAACTAGAAAAACTTAGCAAACAAAAATGTTTTTTTGCAACACGTTGTATTCTATTACAACCTTTACATTTGAAGAAGACTGTCTATTACACATAACTATAGACATCAGACTATGGTTTTGAATTTAAACCTTGTCTTGAAATAGACACGAGCTGACCTCATCTCGTCCGCGGAATTGATGTTGACAAGCATGAGGCGGATCAACCTGTCTACTCCTCTTTAAGTAACATGCTCGAGCAACAACAACATCAACGTTTGCCCCTCCTGGACAAGCTGTGATTATGCGGGCTGCCGAAGACATGAGCATGTGGCGAGCACGCCTGCTCGCCTATATCAGGCGCGAGCAAGAGTCTCTGCCCGCACCTTTTTGTCCCCTTCTGTAGATGCCTTAGCATCACCATCCGCGCGTTGTTTCGTGCGGATACCACGACATCCCACCCCCTCAGAGGAGATTTTAGGGATGCGTAGGGGACTAATGATTTACCACTGCATAAACAGTGAGCAACGTGGAGTGACAACCATGACTCTGCCGAGCATCTTGAGTCCGTAATGAGCACCAACCTTTGCTCGGAGTGTCGTACGGGGTATAAAGCTCGTACTAGAGTAAGTGCCTGGACAGATGATCGATTCAGCAAAATGATAGCTGAATCGAGTGCTGGATACTTCGTCTGGAGGCATACCAAACCAACTTTCACTCGATAATTGAATTTTCTTCAGCTATCAATATGCCTATTTATAGTACTATTCCAAACAAGTGCTGGCATAGCTAGTTGGTGTTGGCCTTCTTACTTTAAATCCTCATTTTGACATCTGTCCTTGTTCTTGCCAGTTCTTATCCAAGGATTGACACATACATCTTTTGGTTGCCACCACTTCTCAACTTGTTTCGACATGTATCTTCTATCTTTTGATAGAGCTGGCCAGAATTTCTTCTAGAAGATCCAGAAATTTGTAGAAGATTCAAAAATTTATGTCAAACACTGTGTGTTCTTCCTTCATGATTGTCCTGCTCGTCTTAGTTAAATAGGTAATTATGCTTGTCCAGTTATGCTCGTCGAGCCGAATGGCTGATTGTGCTCGGTCAATTGAGCTCGTCGTTACTGATAATATTTTTTCAGATTTGAAGCATTCCACGAGTAGAACAATGGGACTCCATTCAGGTCTTCCAAATCATAAGCCCCGTTTAACAAACGTTCTGTAACTCTGAATGGACCTTCCCATGCTCGGCCAAACACACCACTTGGTACCCCCGCTGCTCGTCTTAGAACCAGCTCGCCCACATTGAACCTGCGCGTTCGGACTTTGGAGTTGTAGAACTTTTCTGATCTTTTTTTATACATAGCGTTCTTGAAGTCAGCCTCCATCCTTCTTTCTTCCAACAGATCTGCACTTAGGGCGAGTGCCTGGTCGTTGATGTGCTCTCCAAAAGTCATTGTCCGATGGCTCAGAATCTTTATTTCTGCGGGTATAACAGCTTCCGCACCAAATGCCAGGGCAAACGGGGTTTCCACAGTTGATGTTCTGAAAGTAGTTCGATAGGCCCATAATATTTTGGGTAACTCTTCAGCCCATCCTCCCCCTTGGAATTATCAAGTCTGGCCTTAAGAGTATGCTTGATAATTTTATTGACAGCTTCTACTTGTCCGTTTGATTGGGGGTAATACGGAGTAGAGTAATGCTTTTTTATGCCCCAAAGAGCACAATTTTGTCGGAATTCACTTCCATCAAACTGTTTGCCATTATCTGTTACCAATGATTGGGGAAGCCCAAAACGACAAATGATATTTTTCCAAACAAAGTTCCATATTCTTTGTTCGGTAGCTTTAACAATGGCCTTGACTTCCGCCCATTTAGTGTAGTAATCAACGGCAACCACAACATATTTACTCCCGATGTGCCAGTAGAAAGCGGGCCGATCAAATCGATTCCCCATTTAGCAAATGGCCACGGGCTGTAAACCGACACCAGTTCTTCAGGTGGGCTATGGATAAGTGGGGCATGTATCTGACACTTGTGACACACGCGAGCATACGCGAGCGAGTCTTTTTTGAGGGTCGGCCAATAGTAACCCTGTCTGATAGTTTTATGTGCCAAAATAAGCCCACCTGAATGGTTTCCGCATACTCCATCATGAATCTGTTCCAGAATTACATGGCCCTCTTCAGGAGTAATACATTTCAATAATGGAAGTGAGAAACTTCTTTTGTATAAATGCTCGTCTAAGATAGTATAACGAGCAGCTTGTAATCTAAGGCGAGTAGCTTGTGATTTATTTTCAGGGAGAAGTCCTTTTTGTAAGTAATTTAAAATTGGAGTCATCCAGGTTTCTTGTTCGCCCGTCACATGGGCGACCACAACTCTGGGGATTGATGGCGAACAAGTTGTGACGACCACAATGTCCGTCGTGCTCGTCACTCCTTCTGATGTTGCCAAACATGCCAAGGCATCAGAGAATGAATTATCCAATCGTGGTAATTGTTCTATGTAAACTTGTTCGAATTGTTCAAGCAACTCCTTTGCTAGTTGCTGATATTGTGCCATCTGTTCGCCTCAGGCCTCGTACTCGCCTAATACTTGGTATACGATTATTTGAGAATCGCTATAAATCATCAGCCACTGAATTCCCATTGTCATAGCCAAGTGTAGTCCAACGATCAAAGCTTCATACTCGACTTCATTATTTGTGGCTGGGAAATCAAAACGGATAGCTGTCGTGAAAGTTTGTCGAGTTGGGCTGATGAGAACCACGCCTGCTCCGGCTCTTGAACTTGTTGATGAGCCGTCTACATACATGTGCCATGGTTGGTCGACACCTCTTTCGGGCATTTGTGGATATGTCAACTCGACCATGAAATCGGCCATGGCTTGGCCTAACTCTACCGCCCACTTAAGTAATATGCCCGCAGTGCCTGGTCGGTGGAGAACTTGTCGCAATGGGAATGCGGTTAACACCCCGACTGAGTGATCGAAAAAGTATGGTCGCAGTTTTCGAACACTCATAATGAGAGCATATGCAAGTTTTTCCAGTGGAGGGTACCGGAGCTCGGCTTCTTTGAGCACCTGACTTACATAATAAATGGGCAAGTGTGTCGTCCCCTCTGTCCGAACGAGCACAACGCTAATTGCATGCTCGGATGCAACAAGATACAGATAAAGTTGTTCGCCTGGAACAGGCTTAGACAATGAGTATCTGCAAGGTATTACTTTAATGACTCGAATGCATTTTGGCAATACTCTGTCCACTTGAATTTTCCTTTCTTTAATGCATCAAAGAAAGGTTTGCGTTTGTCCCCAGTTCGTGATATAAACCGGCTTATAGAAGCAAATTGTCCAGTTAATTTTTGGACTTCTTTCACACTTCTGGGGGTCTGTATGTCGAGCATGGCTTGAATCTTTGATGGGTTCGCTTCGATCCCGCGTTGACTGACCATATGCCCTAGGAATTTTCTCGAATGAACCCCAAAACTGCATTTCTTCAGATTCAACTTCATGTTGTATTCCCTGAGAATATCAAATGTTTGTGCGAGGTGGGTGATGTGGTCTTCCTTGTGCTCACTTTTTACCACAATGTCATCAATGTACACCTCAACTGTTCGACCTATGTGTTCGTCGAACATTTTGTTCACCAAACGTTGATACGTTGCTCCAGCATTCTTTAATCCGAACGGCATGCGTTGCCAACAGTACATATTTTTTTCGCTGCAGAAAGCTGTACTCTTTTGATCGTCCGGATGCATGGGTATTTGGTGATACCCAACAAATGCATCCATGAAGGTCATGAGCTCATGTCCTGCTGTGTTATCGACCAAGTAATCGATATGTGGCATCGGGAAATTATCTTTCGGGCATGCCTTGTTTAAATCAGTGAAATCTATGCATAGTTTCCAAGTTCCGTTAGACTTGCGGACGAGCATAGGGTTCGCAAGCCATCTTGGGTATTTTACTTCTCGAATCAGTTTATTATCGAGCAATTTCTTGATTTCACTATCCATAGCTGCATACTTCTCCGGACTGAACTTTCTGCGCTTCTGGATTACTGGAGTTTATGTTGGATCAAGGTTTAGAGAGTGACATGCATGTTTAGGATCAATGCCAACCATGTCCTCGTGTGACCAAGCAACACATCCAAGTTTGCTTGAAGATATGCGATCATTTCTGTTTGGGATGGTTCCGGTAATTCCAAACCATTGAATACTTCTAATTCCGGTCTGTTCGGGTCGATATTGACAGACTCCAGTTGTTCAACAGGCGTTGCTAGCTTCCTTTTTTGCTTCCACCGAGGATCCTCGATCGACCCCCGGTGTTCGTCAACCACCTCCATAAGATCAAAACCTATACGAGGTTCTAGATCCGGTAACTCATTTGGTGGATCAATGTTCATTAGATCTGGAAGATCTGGGACATGAGTTACCATCCCGGATTCTGTGTTCGCGCATGGAGGTGTGCTCATCAGAGGAGGTGTAAGCGTTCTCGGTAATATATTCGCCTGTTGGCTTGATTCTCTGAGCTCCCATGTTTGCTCCATCATGTTAATGATATTTTGCTTTTCTGGCGCACATGACAGCAAACAATCTCGAGCTTTTTTCTGGTCGCCTTTTACGCTACCCGTTCCCTCTTGAGTTGGAAATTTAACACAGTAGTAATAAGTCGAACAAGCAGCTTTAAATTTCCGAATAAACTGGCGACCTAGAAACCAATTATAAGTAGATGGAGCATCGACGATTACAAAGTCTAGCATTCTAGTTCGTCGGATCTCTGGATTTAAAGTTGACTCTAACTCGACTCCTAACCTGATCATACCATAGGGTCGGGTTATAGATTCCCTGAAACCCATGATGGTGTGATCACATGGTTCTATATAACTACTCAGGTCCCCAACTTGCTTCTCCATTTGGTGTAGAGTGTTGACGAACAAAATGTTCGCATATGCTCCGGTATCGACCAGGAGGCGATGCACTTTCAAACCGAGAAGACGAGCGCTGATGGTTAGAGAGTCATTGTGGGGGGTGATTATGCCATCGAGATCGTCTTCCGAGAACATGATTTGGTGAGAGGGTGACATGCTAGCTGATGTGCTTGCCACCTTCACCTGATGGATGCTTTGCATGGCACGCATCTCCATTTTCTTTCGCCTGTTCGATAATGTCGGTGCTTGATAGCATCCACCCACTGGACCATAATCAGGATGAATCATGTGGATTTCTTGACTCTCCCGACCTCTACTCATGGGAGGTGCCCCTCTTTTGGGTAATTCCGACCTCTTGCGGAATTCCTCGGGATCACTATCAGATGCTTCTTCGGCCTTACGCTTACACCCTACGATCACCTGTTTTTTCTGTTCGGGAGTCTCTGCTCACCGGCTTTTTTAGGAACTGCGTAAGACAATTTTCTTCATATAACTTCCAAAGTTGGCGAAGTAAATCGCGACATTCTTCGGTATTATGTCCGATGTACTCATGATAACTGCAAAACTTGGAAGCATTAAGCCAATTTTTATCCATTATGATTCTTCGTGGCTTATCCAACATGTCCCGATCTTTAATTTGATTAAATATTGTTTCCGCTGAAATGCCCAGAAGACTTCGTAGGGCATTTGCTTCTGCTCTTTCTTCGAATGGTTTAAAAGATCCTGGGGGTTTATACCCCCCCTCATTCATGACTTTTTTTCCAAAAACTCTTTTTGTTGTTGCTTCCTGACCTAATCGTGATTGGGCGAGCAGATCCTGCATGGCTATAATCTTGGCTGCTCGCTCTCGGAATTAGGCATATGTGTTTGGCCAATCTTGATGCATGACTTTCCACATATCCGTATTCAGGGTCACGCCTCCGACCACCGTGAGGATCTTGGCATCCTCTTCAACTGGGGCTCCATCGTACAAATATTTGTCAAATCTTTCGATGTATGCTCGATCTGACTCACCCTTTAGCTGGGAGATATGTTCCAACCTTTGTTTTGGTGCTGGGTGAGCACACATGGATGAAAAATGAGATAGGAATTTCTGTCCCAACTGAGCAAAAGACGTGACGGACGCATCGGGTAGAGTAGAGAACCATCTGTGGGTGCGGTCGCCCAACGTCATGGGGAATGATCGGCACTGCGTCACGTCGGTGGCGCCCATGGCGATCATAAAATCTAAATATTTGCTGAGGTGAATATGTGGGTCAGACTCAGATCGAACATAGGAATTGGTGGTCAGATCTTTGCCACTTTCTCTTGTATTTCGGCTGCCATGATCGCCGGTGTTAGTGGCGAGCAGGGCATTGTGCTCGCCCGAGGGAGTCCTTTCATTGCGGCCAGATCGGCCTGTAAACCTTCGATCGCTTTTTGCTTTTCTGCAAATTTCGTGGAACTGACAGACTTGGATCGGGGATGTGTCCCATCATGAGGACCCATGGGGTCATGCTCGTGATGGGGCAGTCCCCCTTTCCAAATTCATCCTTGACTACCCAATCGATGATGGATAGACAATTTAGTTCCCGCCAATTTTTGTTCGGGATGTGGGCGATCATGAGGATCAGAGGGAGCCGGCATGTTCGTCGGCTGTTCTTTCCTGGGATCCTGTCGCCTATGATCGCCAATTCGATCTTTAACAGAGAGCCTCAAATGTCCAAACGCTGATGGTCTGGACCCTTGAGGCTGCTCGTCATCCGACATATCATCAGCCTTTTTGTTGGCCCGCTTCCGTGCAACTTTTAATTTAACTTGCTCGCTATCAGGTGTATACGAGCGCCGATCATCATCATCTTGAACTTTCAACTTGGCCAACCCTTTTTCGGCCCTCTCTTTCTGTGCTCGCAACAAGAAAGTGATGGCCTTTTTTGTGGCAGCCGGATCGTTAGCGATATCTTCAAGATTAATGGTTTCGGCGGTCTGATTTTTAAGAGGCTGATGCTGAGCCTCTTTCTGAGCGTGAGTTGGCTCTGTCCCGACCTCTCCATCTGAGTATTCCTAGATTGAGACATTATATTTCTTTTTTCTGCCTCGGTTATCTACGGGATTGTGTATGGGTTGGTTTTTTCTACCCTCCTTCTAGCGCCAATTGTTGCGAGTTGTTTTTTATGGAGAATATTATGTGGCTAATTTGATAACAACTCACAAACAAAATAAGTACGTGTACAATATACGGTAAATAATAGGAATTTGTTGACCCAGTTCGTCAGTAAATGACTACTCTGGGGGCATTCCAAGCCAGGGATATCATATTGCGAGATTTTCATACACAGTACACCATACTTCTCATGGGGAAAACTTCTATGAAAGAAGATGATTTGGATAGAAAGTGTGTAAGTGCTAGGGATTTTTCTCAACGTATGAGAGAACTTGGGTATTTTTTCTGAACTAAACCACTCTGGGAAATTTTTGTGAACCCCTCTCTTGTTCTTTTTTCCTTCTATTTATAGTATTTTGACAAGCATGAGCTGGTTTGGTAAGCATGAGCTGGAGACTTCGCGTCTTGCAAGAACTCATGTAATGCTGCCACGTTTTCAACTTCGTCTTCCTGGTTGACCTTTGCATTTATTTGTTTATAAGGCACTCTTTTGGTCGTCCAAATCAATCTTTTGCTCGACTGGTTGCCCTATTCGCCCTTTTGACCATATCAATTTTATATCGGAATTCCATCCTTATCGAACATATCTAAGCCTTCAGGTTATCTGAGCCTTCACCGAGCCTTCAAGTTACTCAGGCTTACTGAGAGTTCAACTCTTCTGAGTTCAGACATCCTGACCCTCAGGTCACTTGACTCAGGCTATCTGATTTCTTCTTGCCTGATCTGATCAGCTCGACGGATCAGATCAACATCTCTTCAGGATCATCTCAAGATAGTATCAGGTCATCATGCCAGATTTGGCGAGTTGGCGAACCTACTCGCTTGTTCGGCGAGTGGTGAGCCATCGAACAAACTTGCTTGTTCGGCGAGTGGCGAGCTGGCGAGCAAATATGTTTGGTCGGCAAGCAGCGAGCACACTTGTCCATCGAGCATGATTATTTTAACAGTTGATTAATACACGTGTCCCTCCAACGTGTTCGATTAAATTGAGTAATTGTATCAAACACAACAATACCCCCCAGCCGGGTCGCTTTGTATTCATCATGGGGGCCCGACTGTTGGATATATTAAGTGGGCCCTCGTGAGTGTCGTTTCGTCTTCTGTGCCGAATTTTCAAAATTTCTTAAACCTGGTATCTATAAATACCTATTTTGCCGCCTCAGTGCCTTTTCTTTCTTTTCATCTTCTTCTTTTTCAACTTTTGTTTTTCAGTTTTTTACCCGACTCGGACCGACTGGTTCATGGTTCACCCGACCCGAATGGGTTTAGTTTTTTTTTTTTCCATTTTTTTAAAATACCCATTCCGGACCAAACCCGGCCCGATCCGAACCCGGCCCAAGTGGTTCATGGTTCACCCGACCCGAATGGTTAATGATTTTAGGGTTTAAGATTCATGGTTTAGGGTTTAAATCATGAACCCTAAATCTAAACCCTAAACCATGAACCCTAAACCATTAACCATTCGGGTCGGGTGAATCATTAACCACTTGGGCCGGGTTGAGTCCTGAACGGGTATTTAAAAAAATTAAAAAAAAAAACCTAAACCCATTTGGGCCGAGTTCGGGTCGGGTTGGGTCCGAATCGGGTAAAAAACTGAAAAACAAAAGTTGAAAAAAAAAATTCAATTGCACCAATTTAGTGCAATTATGGTATAAAATTAAATGAGATCCAAAATATATAAATATATACATATATGGTGATTAAGGAAAAAAATAAACTTTCTTATGTTGCATTGCCGCATCGTCAGCCACGTAGGCGGTAGACACAATTATAGTGCCCACTGGTGGACTCTATATCATTCTCGTTAATTTCATAGTATGAATAAGTTTCACATGAGAGTTTGTGGTATTGTATACACTAATAAAATAATCAATTTTCTTTACAATCAAATTAATGGGAGTTTATCTTAGTTATTTGATTATAAAATATTAACATGTGTGTAAGTAATTTAGGATATTTCACTATTTCCTATCATTTTACTAATTCCGCATTTCCTAGTTTCAATTCTTAAAAATGATGTACCACATGTTCTTTAAATGGTACTCCGCGATCTAAATTGTGAATTATTGGGGGTGTTTGTAAAAAATTATGATTGAAATTAGTGATTATGAGAAAATTGATTATAATTTAGACAAATATTGTTCGTGTAATTATGATATGTAGATGCATCGGATGTGGACTTCAGGGGCGTACAAACACATAGTCACAAATCACAATGTACTTTGATAAGATGTTTAAGTTTACCTCGAGGATTTAGCACGTTTTTCGCAATATGTACATCTCAATTTAAATGTGACATCTAGCAATTTTATTGTTTTAGACTATTTTTTGTGTGAGACAAATTTAAATTATTGATGTAACCGGATGTGCAATGTAGGCTCCCAATTATCAACAATTAATATATATACAAATTACAAAATACATAAACAAATAACAAAAAAAAAAAAAACCCCTTATATCTAACATGAATTTTATAAATCAAAATGTTAAACTTACTTACATCAACGCTAAAAAATAAAAGCTTATTACAATTTAATTATTACATATCTCTTCTCTTTGGTTCTTCATATTTGGAAAGCATTATATTAGCATTTCGAAGCACATTCTTTTCAATGTATGTCTAGTTAGGGAAATGTTGCACGATAGCTTATTATGTTAGGCCAAAGTTCCGAATTCCTATGTCGATATTTTAAATAATTCTAATAATTTATATTAATAAAATTTAATTTAAATTTAATTCAGCAAGAAAAATAGATTACCAACTTTAGTTAATTAAATTTACATAAAAAAAATTAGTCTCTAAGAACAATAATGGAATAAAAGAAATAAGAAAAAAGTAATAAATCTACTTCAGTTCGCTGATGACACTATCCTTATGGGGTCTGCTAAAGTAGAAAATGCGTGGACAATGAGGCGACTTTTGAGAAATCTTGAATTGGTTTCAGGTCTTAAAATCAACTATGATAAAAGCATCTTGTTCGGAGTCAATGTGGTTGAAGAAAGGCTGTCTTCCATGGCTGATATTCTCAGGTATGTCATCGGGAGAATACCATTTTCATATCTTGGAATTAAAGTCGGGATGAGGCATAAACGGAATGAAGAATGGAGATGCGTGTTGGAAAAAATCAGAATCAGGTTGAGAAGATAGGAGGACAACAAAATCTCACTTGGGGGAAGAATCACTTTGTTGAACTCGGTTTTAGCCTCTCTTCCTATCTACTGTCTATCCTTGTACTCGATACTCAAAAAAGCCTTGAGTGATATTGTACTGTTGCGAGTCGTTTTTTATGGAGAATATTATGTGGCTAATTTGTTGACCCAGTTCGTCAGTATATGACTACTCTGGGGGCATTCCAAGCCAGGGATATCATATTGCGAGATTTTCATACACAGTACACCATACTTCTCATGGGGAAAACTTCTATGAAAGAAGATGATTTGGATAGAAAGTGTGTAAGTGCTAGGGATTTTTCTCAACGTATGAGAGAACTTGGGTATTTTTTCTGAACTAAACCACTCTGGGAAATTTTTGTGAACCCCTCTCTTGTTCTTTTTTCCTTCTATTTATAGTACTTTGACAAGCATGAGCTGGTTTGGTAAGCATGAGCTGGAGACTTCGCGTCTTGCAAGAACTCATGTAATGCTGCCACGTTTTCAACTTCGTCTTCCTGGTTGACCTTTGCATTTATTTGTTTATAAGGCACTCTTTTGGTCGTCCAAATCAATCTTTTGCTCGACTGGTTGCCCTGTTCGCCCTTTTGACCATATCAATTTTATACCGGAATTCC
Organism: Stenogyne calaminthoides; assembly: GCA_037126765.1. Classification (NCBI taxonomy): domain Eukaryota; kingdom Viridiplantae; phylum Streptophyta; class Magnoliopsida; order Lamiales; family Lamiaceae; genus Stenogyne; species Stenogyne calaminthoides. The sequence continues at coordinate 32,071,412 of JBBCBC010000007.1, read as the reverse complement.
GTCCTTATCGAACATATCTAAGTCTTCAGGTTATCTGAGCCTTCAGGTTCACTGAGCCTTCAAGTTACTCAGGCTTACTGAGTTCAGCTATTCTGAGTTCAGACATCCTGACCCTCAGGTCACTTGACTCAGGTTATCTGATTTCTTCTTGCCTGATCTGATCAGCTCGACGGATCAGATCAACATCTCTTCAAGATCATCTCAAGATAGTATCAGGTCATCATGTCAGATTTGGCGAGTTGGCGAACCTACTCGCTTGTTCGGCAAGTGGCGAGCCATCGAACAAACTTGCTTGTTCGGCGAGTGGCGAGCTGACGAGCAAATATGTTTGGTCGGCAAGCAGCGAGCACACTTGTCCATCGAGCATGATTATTTTAACAGTTGATTAATACACGTGTCCCTCCAACGTGTTCGATTAAATTGAGTAATTGTATCGAACACAACATGTATGATTACAGAGAAATTTTTTATAGGGTGGGAAAGAAAATGAGAGGGAAGTAGCTTGGGTTGAGTGGAGAGTTATTTGTAATTCTAAATGTCGGGGGGGGGGGGTTAAGGACTTGAGTATTTTTAATAAAACTCTTTTAAGGAAATGGATGTGGCGTTTCTTGAATGACATGGGTTGTTTGTGGGTTCGAGTGATAGAGTCTAGGTACTATGGAGGGAGTGCGAGGGGTTGTTTGTCGTCTTTAATGGGGAATGGGAGAGGTTGGTCGGGGTGGTGGAGAGATATTGTGAGGGTGTCAGTGGGTGATGATGGGGGTTGGTGTCGTTAAAATTTGGAGAAAGTTGTTGGGGATGGGGCTGGTTATAGTTTTTGGGAGGACCCTGGGCATGTGGGGAGTCTCTAAAATCGAAATTTCCTAGACTGTTTCATTTGTGTCTAGATAGAGAGGGGAGTGTTAAGTCATCCGGGTCTTGGGAGGGAGATACATGGGGTAGAACATTAGATGGAGAAGGAGCTTGTTTGATCGAGAATCTGAAATGTATAATTCTTTTATGTCTACCATTAACATGTTTTCTATTAGAAGAGATGTCGATGATTCATGAAAATGACGAGGATTCCCAAACAGACAATATGAAACGAAGGATGCCTACCCGTCGATGCTCATTCAAAGAGAGGACAACCAACTGGACCAGAATTTTGAGACAGGTTTCAAGCTGATTTGGAGCAGGATTGCACCTCCGAAGATTGTGGCGCACGCATGGAGACTTTTGTGGAACAAACTACCAACTAAAGTCAACTTAAGAAGAAGACACATCTTGGACCAGAATATAGATGCAAATTGTATTTTCTGTGGTATTCATGAGGAAACAGGTAACTGTGTATTCTTCGAATGCCGAATATCCTATACGGTTTGGATGGAATGCTTGAAATGGCTTGGGATCACTACCGTTCTTCATTCTCAGCCCCTTACTAACCTACTTGCTCTTAGTAGCTTATTAATTGGTAAAAAAGGGGAATGTGTAGCGGTTGCTTTATGACTTGATGTGGTATGTGTATTTTGGAAAGAACGGAATGCTATTATTTTTAACAGTAAGAATTTGTTAGTGGAAAAAATTGTAGATGAAGTAAAAGCTAGACTTTGGAGTTGGTTAGATGTTAAAGGTTTTAGGTGCTCTAGTTTTTTATTTTCTGATTGGCTAGCTAATCCTAAAATGATATTGGATTGTTGACTCTGTAGATATGTTGTTATTGGGACATTTTTTTTACCCCTTTATAGTGGAATTATTTATCTTTTCTGATTAAAAAAAAAAAAAAAAGAACTAACATCGAAAGGTAATTTGAAGCGGAAATTTTATTTGAGATTATAGAGTTTCTCAGTCTACTAAAGTATTTGCTCTTCTCGTCTTCCTCATGGAAGGGATCCAACTATTATTTTGGATTCAAGTAATTCGCAAGTGTCTTGATGATTTACTCGATAATTGTAAAATATAAAATTTATAATAATGAAAATTCAATGATATATGTTTAGCTAAAGGAGAAAAGAGTATGCTTAGTTCAGTTATGGAAAACTTTCATATAAAATATTTCATGGCCTTATGATCAGTGAAATATGAACTGAAGGTTAAAAGAAGAAGCGTATAAACATGAAGTGAAAAATTTGTGAATTAGAATCAGATCAAATATATTTTTTAAAAAAAATTATGCAAAAGCAAAATAACAAAACTCACTTCGAGATTTGTGTTATTATAAAGGAAAACATGTATTACTGTAAATACAAGTATGTGTTACTGTACGGGCAAATAATACCTACTTGTTTTGTTAGTACAAATATTTGTCTGTAAGGTATTGGAAATTGTGTTACTATACACATAAATATGTTACTGTAAAGAGAAATGTGTGTTACTAAATGAATAAAATGATACTCTATTTATTTCATCCACTTCCCATTTCTTATTTTTCTGAAATGTGACCAACTTGCTTTAAGCAAAAGCCCAAACCACAAGATATCCCCCATTAGTAATTTTTTTTCTTCCATCATCACGTAATACCTAATAACACATAATTGTCCTTTGTTGGGAGATGAATTTAATAAAGAAGTTTTGATTAGATCCCAAAACCCCTGAGTATGACATGTTCAGGATAATCTTGATAGTCTGAGTCAGGTTTCAGTATAGATTGTTCAGGAAGATATCTGCACAATGTATAGTCAGCAGATATAGATCAGGTTAGATATCAAAAACCCTGAGAACACAGGTAGACCTGAATGTTCAGAAGGTACTGAAGATACTGAAGGAATGAAGACTCAGATATTACTGAACACTCAGAAGATACTGAAGAACAGAAAGACTCAGTAGTTACTGAAGACTCAGTAAGTTACTGAATACTCAGAGTAACCTGAATGGTCAGAGGCACTGAAAAATACCTATCTGAATACTACAAAATTGAGAAAAACGCACATGTTCAGTAAAGTAGATATTGCCCAAAACATTCAAGTGCAGACAAAAGGAACTAAGTCTAAGTGTTGTTTAAGGTTGTCTCACTCAGAGAAATTGACCTAAAAGAGCCGTTTTGTTTGTCTACATTCGCTGAAGATAAAAACCAATCAGAGGAAGACAACACTGTACTATACTGACACTGAAAGTGACAGGACCCTGAATTTTGTCAGTAGTACTATGTTCCAGACTGCAAAAATTGGTGATTGGCTACATGGCTGCATATTTCCTAAAACATGCAAGGGAGTGTTCAAACCCTAAAAATAGCCGTTCATCAATAACCAGAAGAGGAAACCCTTGATGCTATCTCTTCCAACGGATAGTTTTTCAAGAATAACCTTTGGAGAAGTTGCCAATAAATACCAGTGACCTTCTACATTGAAAGGTTACGGGAAATTTCAAGCAACTCAAGAGCTCATTCGTATTATTGCAAATTGAAGCACTCGAAAACCCTAGAATTTCCCAAGTGTTTCACATTGAAGAGAGCTCATTCACTAAGCGTAGATTGATAGAAATATCCAAAGCTCAGTAGAGATATACTAGCCTTTGCATTTGTTCTTATTGTAAAGGATATCTCACCCTAGTTGGAAACCAACCCAAACCCAAACCCTTTGATAAGGTAGTTTGAGTGTGTGTGTTTTGTTAGTAAGTTAGAGTTGTAAAGAGTGAGTAAGCTGCAATGAGTCAGCCAGAAAACTATAGAGAAGAAGTTAGTAAGCTACTTGTGGTAGTCTGAACACTTGTGTGTGTTTGAGTTAGTAAGCTGCAGTGAGTCAGGTAGAAAAGTGAGTAAGCTACGATGGAGTTAACTTTGAAAGCTTTAGGAAGTGGTTAAGGAATTGCTCAAGAAGATCGAGAGAGTGGGACGTAGGAGCTTGAGTCTACGAACCACTATAATTCTTTGTGTTATCCGCTTTACATCTTGCATTATATTTGTTGAATGTTTTTTCTTTGAAAAGTCGATTTTCTTGATATTGGTTGGAACCAATCCACTGAACTTGCATCAAATTGATCACAGCCTTAATCACTATTTATTAAAGAAGAAGATTTTCAGCAAAACTAAAACGAGTATAAACTTAGGGCCAACCATTCCACACACTTGAGTAGCTAGAACAGATAGTTACCAAAAACCGAACTAACTCTCTTGAAAGTGTTCAAGAAGATAATTATCGATCCAAGCTCCTCAGGATCTCTGATAAATTCAGGATTAGTTGGGCTAATCTGAAGCTTCTGAAAGCTACTCAGGATCATTGTCTCAGTAGACTTTGACTCAGGGCGATTTGTGCTTCTCAGGGCAAAAATATCAGGATAACCTGACCCATCTGACCTCAGTGAAGAAATTTTTTTAAAAATCACTGAACACGTCCCCCCCATACACGTGTGAGACTCGTTTGCACCGGGACCAACAAGTGGTATCAGAGCTGTGGTTCATTTTGACCACTTGCTTTGGTAGCCATGGTCTATTTGCTAAAAGACTTTGGTGGTCTACTGAATAGATCTTATTGTTGATATCTTACAAGGCTCATTCATCATGCCTTCTAAGAAACTTCCTATGTTCTCTGTTGAGAGCTATGACCTATGGAGACTGAGAATGCAGGCTCATCTGTATTCCAAACATGAAAGAATGTGGAGAGTGGTTTTACGAAGGACCATTCAAATATCTTGTTGTGAATCGGAATCAACGATCTCGAGAGGAATGATCCCAGAGATGAATTTCCAAAGCCTGATGACCAACTTACTCCTGATGAGAGAAAGTTAGTCAATTTGGACTACATTGCTAAAGATACTCTGTATAACACTATTGATGATGGTGTTATGGGAATGATCTCTCACTGTGAAACTGCAAAAGAAATATGGGACACACTTGCTGTTATGTGTCAAGGCACAAATCATGTTAAAGAAAACAAACTTTCTGTTACTATTGGAAAGTTTGATAGCTTTGAAATAGAAGATGGTGAATCCATTGATAAACTGGAAGTCAGATTCACTAGCATTATAAATGATCTGAATGCTCTTGGGAAAAGATACCCACAGAGAGAAGTGGCACTGAAAGTTCTTAGAGGATTGTCTAAGAAATGGGATATACATGCTGTGGTGATTGAAAACACCAAAAATATTGATTCCATGCCTTATCAACAAGTTTTCTCTGAACTGAAAGCTTATGAGTTTTTGATTGACAAGAAAACTAAGAAATCTGACAGTAAAGATAATTCTTCATCTAGCAAGAATATGGCATTTAAAGCCAAAGAGAAATCCTGCAAATCCAGAGAGTCTAAGAACTCATTTGCCAAAAATCAGGATGAGCAAGAGGATAAGCTAGTACTGAAGGCAAGGAGGTTTGAAAGACTCAATAGCAGATATGGAAAATATAAGAAATATTACAGGAATCACAGGTACAAGAAAAACTCAGAAGCTGAGGACAGATCCACTGAGAAAAGGAAGGACCATAAAGCTGAAGGTTCCTCATCCAGGAAAAGGACTCCAAGACCAAGGAGAAAAGTGATCAGGATGATGACACCAACAGATGCTACAACTGTCAGAAGAAATGTCACTTCCAATATGTTGGGATATTTTAGTTTTGATGAATTATGCCAAAACATTATCAACTTGTGTTTTTGAAGCTAATCTACAGATAACAAGTTGAGGGGAAACGAAAGAACAAGTTGAGGGGGAACTCACGGAATCAGAAGTAGATGATCGAGATCAGACAAGGCTGCAGACGAGACTGATCGAGATCAGATGAGTTAGATGAGTTTCGAAAGTTAATCGATGAGTCAGGCAAAATCGGAAGAGAAGAAAAGCTAAGCCGGTGATCGGAAGATCGGATGACGGAAACGAACGATCGGATGATCGGAAGAAAGCGATCAGTGATATGGTGATCGGAAGAGCGCAAAGTCGATCGAAAGAAATTGACCAGAAGATCAGAAGAGAAGGTTGCAGATCAGAAGAGGAGCAGATGAGACTGATCGAGATCAAACGTGATCGAGATCATATATGAAGATGAGCAGATGAACAAGATCAGACGTGATTGAGATCAGATGTGCTAAACTGATATGCTAAACCTAATGTACTGACCTGATGCTATCCTGAGATATTGATTTGAAGAAGTGTTGATCAGATCAGTTGAGCTGATCAGATCAAGCAAAGAAGAAATCAGATAGCCTGAGTCAAAGTGACCTGAAGGTCAGGATGTCTGAATTCAGAGAAATGAACTCGGTCGGCTGAGTGTCGATAAGATGATCGACGACAAGGTCCACAAGAGAAGTCTTTGAATCAAGTATCCCGAGGCTCGGATGAGAAATCGAGACTCGAGATAAACTCAAGACTCAGATAGAATCAAGACTCGGTATGTCTCCGAGAAGACACCGAGACTCGAGAGAATCTGAATGATTCCAAGGCGAGGAATCTGAGGAATATAGCCGTTAGAATTAGCTGACGTGGACCAATGAGAGGAAGACAACCAGCCTGAAGAAGCTGCTGTATTTACAAGAATAGTATGGATTTGAATGTGATTCTCTCCAACGGTAACATTCAAATCCACACTATAAATACAAGGTCTTTCATCATTCTAATGTGTGGATGCGTGGAGATTATAACACGAGATGCTACAGAGCCAAAGAGAGTTATACCCAAAGCATTCCCACCCTAGAACACAAGTCTGTAGATATACAAATATGTTCAAGAGTGTTATAGAACCCAATCTAAGCAACCCACGATGTATCCTAAGCTTAGAGAGATTTTCCCAACCTTAGCATTGAGGCTAAACAAATGTAAGGGAAAATCTCAACCTAGTTGGAAACCAAACAAACCTTACCCAAATCGGTCGGTTAAGTTTGTAGGTGAGTGTGAACTTCGGTAAACATCTAGCAATCGAAAGGGAGGGTAGGCAATCCCAGTGAGGGTGATAAGTCCCGTTGGAGTGTGAACTCGGTAAACATTTGTAGGCAATCCCGTGGAGGGTGATAAGTCCCGAGGCGAACCCGAGAGGGTGATAAGTCCAGTTGGAAGGAATTTCCCTAGGAATAGGGAGAGTGGATGTAGGAGCTTGAGTCTCCGAACCACTATACTTTGTTGTGTTCTTTATTGCTTTATGTTTCTTATATTGTCATATGCATTCGATTATAAGCAAAAAACACAACACATGAGCTTAAAACGCAAAAAATCAGTAATCACCATTCCTTCACCCCATTTTTTATATGCATTTCATGATTATTCCGCATTTCATGGGTTTTCCACCGGGACTATCACAATATGAGTATCTGGTGAAGTGCTAAAAGAAAGAAAAAAAAGAGACAAGCCAAGAGAGACAAAGAAGATCTCCAAAGCAAAGAAGGCTATGATTGCCGAGGAAAAGAACAATCGAAGAAGGATCCGAGTTCTTGAGATGAGATATTCTCGAGATAAAGGATGATGATGATGTACGCTTTGTTGCTATGGAGGAGGTAAATTCTTCTATCTCATTGTTGTTGCTCCTACACAAGCACACGAAGTTCTCAAGTTCAACTCAGAACGATAACTTTGACTGATGGATTCTTTTGAGAATCTTATGAAGGACTATTACGTGTTACAAGAACGCTCCGTAAAACTCAAAGGCGAGAATAAGGAATCGGATCACGAGAATCTTAAGTGGAAAGATTCTAAAAATGCTGAGATCACTTCTCAACTGATGGGAACTAGTGATGAACTAGATGTTCTGAAAGTACAACTCTCAGAAAAGGATAAAGTGATAGAAATCCTGAAAGAAAAATTAGAGAAATCCACTGAAGAGATTCAGCTTATCAGAACTAAGTTCAATGACCTCTTTGAGAAGCATGAGACTCTAAAGAAATGTGAGGATAGTGCGCAGAGAAAGTTAGCTCTATTGAATTATGCATCTAAAGTAATAGATGAAATTCAGAGTTATCAAAGACCTGCAACTATAAAGGCTAAATTAGGATATAATCCAGGGGGAACCTCACAAGGTCTTCTAAATGCTGCTTCTAGTAGCACCAAGACTGTCTTTGTTAAACCAGTGACATCTAATCTTCTTACTAAAGAACAACCCAGAGTTTTAGACAAGGGTAAAGGACCTATGGTTTCAGAAAAACTGAAGGTTCAGGGAAGAAAGCTCAAACCTCAGGAAAAGGCTAGAAAACCTGAAAACTCAGTAGGAAATTTTCAGGCCAGTACTTCAAAGCCTCAGGCTAAGAATACCAACCTGAAGAGATCTGCACTGAACCATCAAAGGAATTTTCAGAAGAGAAACACTCAGCAGATATATTCTCAACTGAAAAGACCAAGTCCTCAGTGTTGGGATTATACTGGAAAGTATGCTTTTACTTTGTATAATCAGACTAACTGAATTTCAGACTTATTTACTGAAATAAATTATTTATCACTGATGCTTTAAATATCATCGAATGTTACATATATTTACTGCATAACTATTCATTAAATAATACGTGTTACATTGTAGTTAATTTAGTGATACCAAGATCACATAAGATTAAATTAACAGTTCCTTGTAACTAAAAGTACACTATTCACGACCTAGATGAAAATGAACAATCTATCGTGAAAGGTTGTAGTGTAAGGCTCAGATTGGTTTGTCTTGACCAAGAGATTACACTAGTGCATGACTGATGCATTGAAGAGGACCTACAGGAGTATAAATTCTTCAGAACTGAACTAGGAAGAATTAGACCTCAGTGGTTAGTTATTTCTTAATCTTCGTCCCTTAAATAGGATTGCGTGTGGTTAGTAACTATTGCTTTGACTTATTATGGGAAGAGAATCAGTGAGATTCAATACCCTATATCTTGGGCAATATTATTGGTCACATGCGATTGCTAAGATTTAATACGGAGAATCGTGTGCAAGTACGCTTGTTCGATTTACCCCCTTGGGAGGTTCATAAGTTTTATCATACCAAATCTTGCAAGTGGAACTAGTTTTCGGTATGGATAATAATGTTGAACTGTTCCTTTACCAAGGATAAAAGATATTAATTAATGGAAAGCTATTTCAGTGGCTTGAATTAATTAATGGGCTAGATAATCTTAAACACGGGAAATAATAACCGGGAGCCATATTAACTGTAATATGGATTAAGATGGATAGTGCAATATTAATTATGTAGTGGGATTAATTAATATTTATGGGCTTGAATAATATTGTGGCTCAATATTGATAATTCAATGTCCATTGGAAGGTCCAATCTTAATTCTCCTAAAGGCCCCCCAAGTAGCCCAAGATAAAGTCCAATAACTGAAAAATGTGTTTAAAAATAAAATAAATTTGTTGCCTATTTTTCCTTGTCTTTTTCGAAAATTATGGATAAGAGGGGAGAAAGATTTTCTTTGAATTTTGTTATGGAATGAAGATATGTATTCTTGGAATACAAGATTATCTCATTAAATTCAAGAAATCTCCCACTTGGTTATTCATATAGATAAATTTCGAAAATTTTGAAATATAAGGGAAAGAAAGAATTTTCTTGATTTTCTTGAAAAGATATTATGGAAGATAAGTATTTCTTGAAATACAAGAATATCTCATAAATTCAAGAAGATCCAAATCTTGGAATCTTTTCTCCTAATATTTCGAAAATCTCCATAACATGATGAGGGGAGATTTTTGTGGAATATTTTAATTATGGGGAAAAGAATATAGGAGATATATTCAAGATTTCTTGGAGATCAAGAAAATATTTTCCCACATTGTTTTTCTTCCCTAAAAATCGACCACCACCCCATCTATAAATAGGGGATGATTCTTTCATTCCCAAGTGCAATTCCATGTGCTGGAAAAATTAGTAAATCAACAAAGGTGGTGCAACAAAGTTTATTTTCCTTTTGTTAATTGTTCGCGAGTATCCTTCCACCGGATTGTCGAGCAAGGACTAGGGAATACTTGAGAAGGACTTTTGGTGTGTTTTCATATACAAGACCATTGCCATTCCAAGAGGTAAGTTCGCGTAAACTCGTAGTAATTCTGCATGCGTAGGATTTACGTGAACTGTTTATATGCATGATTTATTGTTGACTTATTATTTGAATTAATATGGGTTAATTCATGCTAGTAATAATTATCAGAATTAAATTTGTATTTAAATATTCATCCCGAATAGATCCGGACAAATAATTCCCCAACAACTGGTATCAGAGCCTCGGTTTCGGGCTCTGAATTTTAAATTGTAATATAATTCACTGTCATTAAATTTGAAATTGGATAGTAGAATTGCTAGATCTTTTTTGTAGGTATCCAATTGTCATGAAATTTAATGTGTTTATTTATGCATGCATATAAATTGTGGTTTTTTAATCCGATTCGTTCGGATTCATTTTGCCTCGTGAGAAAATCCACGAGTAGATTAGAATTTGTTTGATTTGATCAATGTAATAGACTAGTCTAGATCTAGGTTTATTTATTTATTTAGTAAATAAATTGTAACCGGATCGAAAAATGGAAGCGGAAATGTGCGTCGCGCGAAATGTGCCAAGGGAGGCACGCTGCGGACGCGATTGGGCGATGCCAAGACGGGCATGGGGGCAAGGCCTAGGGGCCGAAGGGATTTGCCGGGCGACGCGGGCGCGCGAGCATAGCCTAAGGCGCAGACGGGCGACGCAGACGACGCGACGTTATGGCGGCGGGCGATATCACGGGGAGGCGCTGGCGACACGCGAACGTGACGGGCGCCAGCGATATGGCGGGTGCATTTGGCAAGCATACCGCCGAGACGGGCGTGGTGACGGCGCTGGAAGCCACATAAGACGGGACGCCATTCAACACCACGGAGTGCTAGGCGGGCACCGACCCGCGAGTCGGGTCGACGACGCTGCTTGACAAGGCATTTTTTTTGAAACTACCGTTGGGAGCTTTTTCGGTGACGAATCCATGAAGGCTGGCGTGAAGACGCATTTCAAGATCATGACATGACAAATTTCAACCATGACAATTGGATAAATGTGCCCAATATGTTTAATTTTTGTCTTGATGTTTATGCGTTATTTATGCTTATTTAAATTGTGTTTAAATTTGCGATGCATGAGAAAATGTTTTGAAAAATCTCACTTTCGAAAATTACTAAGTATGTTTAAACAATTAATTGACAATTTTATTCCGGATAATAAAATTGAATTAATTATTGACCTCCATGATTTATTTATTTGTGAATTCTTTTGGAGAAATTCCCCCCACGGGACGGTCAAAAGATAGCTTTCACATGAATAAATTCCTAACGGATGATTGTGGATTATTACTAGTGGCGACGATGACCCTCCCCACGAGGCTCGTTCAAAGCGAAATAATAATTCTGTATTTAATCATGGTTATTACTTAGGTATAAAATTGATATGCATATACTTCCCCGAAGTCCCTGTCAATTTTATATTGGTCAAGTGGGAGCCAACTATTAATCTGGATATTAAAGGTTTGTAACTGTTCTTGTTTGTAACCTGCTTGAATGTGTTTAAATAATGACCCACCCCACGTGGCTTATTTAAACTGTTTCGAGATGTTGGCTGATGCATGTTCATATTTTTTGGAGATTTTAATATGAAACATGTGATCGAATTTTGTGATATACTTGTGCTTATGCATATTATTATTTATTTCAGTTCATCATGTCGCAACCTTTTAATCCACTGTTCAATATACTTAAAGACAATTTGCTTACTGGTGAAAACTTTGTTGATTGGAGTCGTAAACTTACTATTGTCCTCACTGCACAAAGCCATAACTGGGTTCTCACTACACCTAAACCAGAAAAGCCAAATGACGAGTCAAGTAAATCGGTTAAGAAAGAGTATGCTGACTGGGAGCGTTCCAACGAAATGGCAAAGTGTACCATCTTGGCTTCAATGTCAGATGTGTTGCAACACCAACACCAGAACGTTGAGACCGCTGCAGACATCATGACTAGTCTTAAAGCGATGTTTCAACATCAGAACTGTGTGGCTCGTCAGATCACCATGAGGGACTTGCTCTCTATGAAAATGGTGGAGGGAACGCCAGTAAGGGAGCACGTTCTCCAGATGATGGCTCACCTTAACAAACTTGAGGTACTTGGCGCCGAATACGACATCGAGACCCAAATCGATTTCGTGCTCCATTCTCTGCCGAAAAGTTTTGAACAGTTCAGGTTGAACTATCAGATGAATAATCAGAAGTTCTCGATGCCTGATCTATTGCAAGCTTTGGTCTAGGTAGAGGCGATATTGGGGCAAAAGAGCCAAGTCTTTGTGGCAAATGAACCTTCTTCTTCTTCTAGGCCAAGGGGTGGTAAGAACAAGAAAAAGGACAAGAGCCACAGGCAAGTGAACTCAAGTGTTGCCAAAGACAAAGAAAAGTTGAAGGGAGGTGGATGAGTGAGCAAGCCAGCAAAGGGGAGGTGCTTCAAGTGCGGTGAGAGAGGACATTGGAGGTCAGCCTGTTCCAATCCTAAAAGGAATGGAAAGAAAGGTAATTCTCACGCACTAGTTGTTGAAACTTGCTTAGCGGCGTATGCCTCCCATTTATGGGTGGTGGATACGGGATCCACTGATCATGTATGTTTCACTTTACAGGGGTTCAAGCAGACCCGACAACTTAGTGGGAGTGAGATCCTCATCACACTGGGCGATGCTACGAGAGTGGCAGCTGAAGCAGTGGGAGAAGTGCACCTGTCTTTTGAAGACAGAGTTTTAATTTTAAGAGATGTACTTTACGTTCCGAATTTTAGAAAGAACTTGATTTCAGTTTCTAAACTCTACCTTGATGGATATTCGGTTACTTTTGATAAAGTTGTTACCATTTCTCTTTATGATAAATTTATCTGTCATGGAACGTTGTCAAGTAATCTTTATACAATTAATCATGCACACCACCACTTAAATGCATCCTATAACACATCAATGCTTTTCCGGTAAAAAGAAAATGTTCATCAGACGTGAACGAAACACTTCTATGGCATCTAAGATTAGGACATATTAATCCAAAGAGGATCCAAAGGTTGGTGAAAGATGGTTCACTAGAGTCTCTCCAAGTTGAACCGATTCCAACCTGCGAATCATGTTTGGAGGGTAAAATGACCAAGAGGGCATTTGGAGCCAAGGGGAATAGAGCCAAAGAAGTGTTAGAAATCGTTCACACAGACGTATGTGGTCCAATGTCAACCATGGAAAGAGGAGGTTCTGAGTATTTTCGTCACTTTTATTGATGACTACTCGAGAATGCGGTTATATTTTCCTTATGAAGCATAAATCTGAGACCTTTGAGAAATTCAAAGAATTTAAGGCTCAAGCAGAGAATCATAGGGAAAAATGTATCAAGTCTCTACGATCCGATCGTGGAGGCGAGTACCTCAGCGATGAGTTTTTGAACTACTTGTCGGATGAAGGGATTGCATCCCAGCTTACTACACCCGGAACCCCTCAACAAAACGGGGTTGCAGAGCAAAGAAACAGAACTCTTTTAGAAATGGTTAGATCAATGATGTGTTATGCGGATCTTCCCAAGTCGTTAGGGTCATGCCTTGGAAACAACAAGCTTACATTCTGAACTTGGTGCCATCCAAATCGGTTCCCAAAACTCCCAAAGAATTGTGGACCGGGCGCAAGCCTAGTTGCGACACATGAGAATTTGGGGGTGTCCGACCTACGTGTTGGACAAGGAAGCCGGGAAATTGGATCCTCGATCAGAATTAAGGTTGTTTATAGGATACCTTTAGGAACAAAAAGGGTGTATGTTTTATGGTCCCAAAGATCAAAAGGTGGTAATAAGCACCCACTTTAGATTTTTGGAGGAAGACTATATGAACGAAAGAAGACCCAGAAATGAGATTACCTTAAGTGAGCTAAGGGGGCTAACCTCATTACCAACTGTACAAGATGATATACCAAACGACACACTTTCACAACTGGAGCCTCGTCGTAGTGGGAGGGTTGTAAGACAGCCCGAGAGATTCATGGGGATAGGAGAGTCCTCGGACTTGTTTCCCAGACAAGATGAATCAGACCCATGGACATACGATGAGGTAATCCAAGATAAGGATGCGGTTTCTTGGCAAAAGATAATGAAACTAGAAATGGGGTCTATGGATCATAATAGAGTGTGGGAGCTAGTCGAACCACTTAATGGGATCAAACCTATTGGTTGCAAGTGGGTATACAAGAGAAAGAGGGGACCGGACGGGAAGGTGGAAACCTTCAAGGCAAGGCTTGTGGCGAAAGTTTATAATCAGAAAGAAGGGATCGACTATGAGGAAACCTTTTCACCTGTAGCAATGCTCAAGTCCATCCGAATTCTCTTGTCGATAGCTGCGCATCTCGATTTTGAAATCTGACAAATGGATGTCAAGACAGCTTTCCTTAACGGAAGTCTTGATGAGGAAATCTATATGCAACAACCCCAAGGCTTCATTGAAAAAGGCCAAGAACACCTAGTTTGTAAGCTCATGAAGTCCATTTACGGACTCAAACAGGCATCCAGAGCTTGAAACCAATGTTTTGATCATGTTATAAAGTCTTACGGGTTTGATCAAAATGAGTTCGAGAGTTGTGTGTATAAAAAGCGTGTCGGGGCGCATTGGTATTCTTAGTACTATCGTAGATGACATTTTTGCTCATCGGGAATGATGTAAAGGTGTTATCGGGGCGTAAGGGCATGGCTTTCAAAATAATTTGATATGAAGGACTTAGGGAAGCGGGGCACATCCTTGGGATCAAGATCACTCGAGATCGCAAGAAAAGGATGATAGGCTTATCGCAAGCTTCATACATAGATCTTTGTCTTGAAACGATTTAGCATCGAGGATTCCAAGAAAGGCCCGTACCTTTCGGGCATGGAATCCATCTATCAAGAAAATGTGCCCTAAAGACAAAAAGGAGATAGATGGCATGAGAGGCATTCCTTATGCTTGGTTGTCGGAAGCCTTATGTATGCAATGTTGTGTATGAGACCAGGATATCCGCTTCTTAGTTGGCATGGTGGCAAGATATCAAAGTAACCCGGAAAGGAACATTGATGGCGATTAAAAACATTCAAGTATCTAAAAAGAACTCAAGATAGAATGTTGGTTTATCGATCGGATAGTCTAATCCCCATCGGCCACACGGACTCGGATTTCCAATCGGACTTAGATTCAGAAAATCTACCTCGTTAGTGTGTTTTGCATGGGGGAGGAGCCATGGCGTGGAGAAGCGTTAAGCAGAAATGCATCGCAGATTCTACCATGGAAGACGAATATGTAGCTGCTTGCAAGGCAGCGAAAGAAGCGGTTTGGCTCAAGAACTTCCTAGTGGACTTGGGTGTAGTTCCAAATTTGCCAAAGACAATCATCGCATTTATTGTGACAATTGGGAGCGGTTGGAAATTCAAGGAACCAAGAGCCCACAAGGCCAGCAAACACATTGAAAGGAAATACCATCTTATACGAGAAATCGTTAAGAGAGGAGATATAGAGGTGGCAAAGATCGCGTCGGAAGACAACCTAGCTGATCCATTCACAAAGGGTCTGCCTCAGAATACATTCGAGAGACATGTGAAAGGAATGGGTGTCAAGACCGTTACCAATCTGATTTGAGTATAAGTGGGAGACATTATTAGGTTCGTGTAGGTGACATTTGATGTCACGTATTAGGAACTACACGAGACATGCTGATGTATACTTAAAAGCAGACTTTGAGTATAAGTGGGAGATTGTTGGGATTATACTGGAAAGTATGCTTTTACTTTGTATAATCAGACTAACTGAATTTCGGACTTATATACTGAAATAAATTGTTTATCACTGATGCTTTAAATATCATCGAATGTTACATATATTTACTGCATAACTGTTCATTAAATAGTACGTGTTACATTGTAGTTAATTTAGTGATACCAAGATCACAGAAGATTAAATTAATAGTTCCTTGTAACTAAAAGTACACCATTCATGACCTAGATGGAAATGAACAATCCATCGTGAAAGGTTGTAGTGTAAGACTCGGATTGGTTTGTCTTGACCAAGAGATTACACTAGTGCATGACTGATGCATTGAAGAGGACCTACAGGAGGATAAATTCTTCAGAACTAAACTAGGAAGAATTAGACCTCAGTTGTTAGTTATTTCTTAATCTTCGTCCCTTAAATAGGATTGCGTGTGGTTAGTAACTATTGCTTTGACTTATTATGGGAAGAGAATCAGTGAGATTCAATGCCCTATATCTTGGACAATATTATTGGTCACATGCGATTGCTAAGATTTAATACGGAGAATCGTGTGCAAGTAAGCTTGTTCGATTTACCCCCTTGGGAGGTTCATAAGTTTTATCATACCAAATCTTGCAAGTGGAACTAGTTTCCGGTATGGATAATAATGTTGAACCGTTCCTTTACCAAGGATAAAAGATATTAATTAATGGAAAGCTATTTCAGTGGCTTGAATTAATTAATGGGCTAGATAATCTTAAACACGGGAAATAATAACCGGGAGCCATATTAACTGTAATATGGATTAAGATGGATAGTGCAATATTAATTATGTAGTGGGATTAATTAATATTTATGGGCTTGAATAATATTGTGGCTCAATATTGATAATTCAATGTCCATTGGAAGGTCCAATCTTAATTCTCCTAAAGGCCCCCCAAGTAGCCCAAGATAAAGTCCAATAACTGAAAAATGTGTTTAAAAATAAAATAAATTTGTTGCCTATTTTTCCTTGTCTTTTTCAAAAATTATGGATAAGAGGGGAGAAAGATTTTCTTTGAATTTTGTTATGGAATGAAGATATGTATTCTTGGAATACAAGATTATCTCATTAAATTCAAGAAATCTCCCACTTGGTTATTCATATAGATAAATTTCGAAAATTTTGAAATATAAGGGAAAGAAAGAATTTTCTTGATTTTCTTGAAAAGATATTATGGAAGATATGTATTTCTTGAAATACAAGAATATCTCATAAATTCAAGAAGATCCAAATCTTGGAATCTTTTATCCTAATATTTCGAAAATCTCCATAACATGATGAGGTGGGATTTTTGTGGAATATTTTAATTATGGGGAAAAGAATATAGGAGATATATTCAAGATTTCTTGGAGATCAAGAAAAGATTTTCCCACATTGTTTTTCTTCCCACCACCCCATCTATAAATAGGGGATGATTTTTTCATTCCCAAGTGCAATTCCATGTGTTGGAAAAATTAGTAAATCCACAAAGGTGGTGCAACAAAGTTTATTTTTCCTTTTGTTAATTGTTCGCGAGTATCCTTCCACCGGATTGTCGAGCAAGGACTAGGGAATACTTGGGAAGGACTTTTGGTGTGTTTTCATATACAAGACCATTGCCATTCCAAGAGGTAAGTTCGCGTAAACTCGTAGTAATTCCGCATGCGTAGGATTTAAGTGAACTGTTTATATGCATGATTTGTTGTTGAATTATTATTTGAATTAATATGGGTTAATTCATGCTAGTAATAATTATCAGAATTAAATTTATATTTAAATATTCATCCCGAATAGATCCGGGCAAATAATTCCCCAACACTCAGAATACTGAAAGACCTCAATATCAGTACAAACAACCTAAACCCCACTTGCCTAAGGGTAAAGGTTTCCTGAACCCTAGTCAGCAGAGACAGAGACCAGCTGCACCAAAGCCAAGACACTTGAACAAGAGGCCTGAACCCAAGAAGAACTCAAAGGCTCATGTTCATGCTAAGGCTGACACTTATACAAAAGGTACTGCCAAGGCACCTAGGATGGTGAATGTGTATTTAGATGTTTATGGAAGACAAATCAGCCACTCTAAAGTAATTAGAGTTATCAGGCATATTTGGGTTCCAAAAGGTACAGCTAACTTGGTAGGACCCTACACCAAATGGGTACCTAAAACTGATCGGTTTTTCAGGAAAAGGAAAAGAGCACTAAACTGAATGAAGACAACATAGCCCTGATGAGTGGAAATGAATTGGCTCATGTTGTATGGTATCTGGACAGTGGATGTTAAAGACATATGACAGGATATAAGCAATTACTCACTGACTATGTTGAGCAAAAAGGCCCTCAGATCACATTTGGAGACAACTCCAAAGGACAGACTGAAGGATATGGAACTCTTGAAGTTGATTCTTTTCATATCCATGGTGTTTCATATGTGTCTGGTCTAAAGCATAATTTGCTCTCTATCAGCCAGTTCTGCGATAAAGGATTCAGTGTTGAGTTCTCAAAGAAAATATTACTGACTGGTACTAGAAAAGGAAATGTGTATCTTGCTGATTGGAAATTATCTCCTAAAGATACATGTTTGGTTGCAAAAAGTTCTACTGATACTAGTTGGTTGTAGCACAAAAGGCTGAATCACTTAAACTTCAAAACCCTGAATAAACTTGCAAGATTAACACTTGTGAGGGGGTTACCAAATGAAGTATTCAGTAAAGATCATGTATGTGATGCCTATCAGAAAGGAAAACAAATCAGAGCATCATTCAAAAGCAAAGTAGATGTTTCTACTGACAGAATATTACAACTATTACATATGGATCTCTTTGGTCCAGTAACACCTGTGAGCACTAATGGCAGAAAATATACACTTGTGGTAGTTGATGACTACTCTAGATACACATGGGTCATATTCTTACTCAGTAAGAAAGAGACTCAGACAAAACTGCCTGAACTACTGAAAAGACTCAGTACTGAAAAGAATCTGAGTGTGGTCAAAATCAGATCAGATAAAGGAACTGAATTTATCAACCATATTATATCTGATTATTGTGCAGCAAATAGAATAACTCATGAAACATCAGCTGCAAGGACCCACAACAGAATGGTGTTGCTGAAAGAATGAATAGGACTCTGAAAGAAGCTGCAAGAACAATGATTGCTGAAGCTAATATTCCTAAGAGACTTTGGGCTGAAGCTATCAACACCGCATGCTATTCTCAGAACAGATCCATGCTGACCAAGAATCAAGGAAAAACTCCTTATGAGCTGTGGAATGAAAGGAAGCCTCTTGTTTCTTTCTTTCGTGTGTTTGGTTGCAAGTGTTTCATACACAATAATGGTAAAGATCAGTTGAAAACTTTTGATAGCAAAGCTGATGAAGGGATATTTTTAGGATATTCTGAAGTCAGTAAAGCCTTTAGAGTTTACACCTGTAGGACTCTTATTGTGGAAGAAACACCTCATGTTGTTTTTGATGAATCTATTTGTGTTCAGAAGAAACAGAAACATGACTCAAGAGATCTGACCAAGAGAATCACCAGACTTAGCCTGAAAAAGAATGATAAAACATCCTCTGAACTTGAAAAGAAGAAGTAAATCACTTTCTATGAATGAACTTAATCAGACTCAGACAAAGAAGTTCAGGATGGAAAAACTCAGGATGGTGAGACTCAGGATGGAAATTCTCCACTGAAGGAAAGCCAACACACTGAAGCTGACCAATCTGTTCAGACTCAGGTATGCAATGCCAATGAAGATGTGGTCACAGCTGAGGCAATCTATGAATCTATCAACCAAGGGGGAACAAATGTCTCTGACAATGTTCTGAATGGAATTTCCCCTGAGGAAGATGATTCACTCTCTCCTTTTCTGTTGTTCTCTGAGTTTGATGAAATACCTGAACCTAACATTTCTGATGTTGAGGATACTACTGAAGGGGGAACATCCAGGAGAAAATGGCTGGATAGTCATCCTACAAGTCAGATTATGTGTGATCTATCAGAAGGAGTTAAAACAAGAAGGTTCCATGGAGAAAGTGCTTTGTTCTGTTGCGTCCTATCTGAAAAAGAACCTACTGAAATTGAAGAAGCTCTTCAAGATTCATTCTGGATTACTGCTATGCAAGAAGAGCTGAATCAGTTCACAAGAAATGAAGTTTGGGAGCTAGTGGACAGACCTAAGAGACACAATGTGATTGGAACTAAGTGGGTGTTCAAGAACAAGAGAGATGAAAACAACAACATTGTGAGAAACAAGGCAAGGCTAGTTGCACAAGGTTATTCTCAAGAAGAAGGCTCCTGTTGCAAGACTAGAAGCCATCAGATTGTTTCTTGCATATACTGCCCACATGAAATTCACAGTCTATCAGATGGATGTGAAAAGTGCATTTCTGAATGGTGTGCTTAAGGAAGAAGTATATGTGGAACAACCTCCAGGATTTTGTCAGAGTGACCAAGTTTACAGGCTCAGGAAAACATTGTATGGTCTTAAGCAAGCACCCAGAGCATGGTATGATACCCTTTCTCAGTTTCTTACTGACCATGGTTTTATCAAAGGAACTGTTGATAGGACTTTGTTCAGGATAGAAGATGGGAAATATATCTTACTTGTTCAGATTTATGTGGATGACATCATATTTGGATCTCCAAATCATCAGTTGTGTGAGAAGTTTTCTACCCTAATGAAAGGAAAGTTTGAGATGTCAATGATGGTGGAGATGAATTTCTTTCTAGGACTTCAGGTGAAACAAACTAAGGAAGGAATATTCATCAATCAAGCAAAATACACCAGAGATCTGATTGCAAAATATGGTGTACAGAATTGCAATGCAGTTAGAATTCCCATGAATCTAACTACAAGATGGATCCTGATCCTGAAGACAAATCAGTAAATCACACTGATTATAAAGGGATAATTGGATCATTGTTATATCTCACTGCAAGTAGACCTGATATAACATTTGCTGTTGGGATATGTGCAAGATACCAAGTTAATCCTAAGGCTAGTCAAATGGAGGCTGCCAAAAAGATTCTGAAATATCTTAAAGGCACTGTGAACAGAGGATTATGGTATCCAACTGATGATAACCTTGAATTAACTGGTTATTCAGATGCTGATTATGGAGGATGTAGAATTGACAGGAAGTCTACCACATGAACTTGTCAATTTCTTGGAAGTAAACTGATATCATGGTTTTCAAAGAAACAAACCTCAGTAGCAACAAGTACTACTGAAGCTGAATACATGGCTGCAGGAAGTTGTTGTGCACAGATTCTTTGGCTCAGACAACAATTGAGGGATTATAAGATTATAGCCAATGAAGTACCTATATTTTGTTATAATAATAGTGCAATTGCTATTACACAAAATCCAGTACTGCACACCAGATGTAAGCATGTTGATATCAGACATCACTTCATCAGAGATCATGTTGAGAAGAAGGATATCAGAATGGAGAAAATTCATACTGATAAATAGAGAGCTGATATCTTGACTAAACCCTTGGCTGAATCAAGATTTCAGGAACTATCAGTTGAATTAGAAATGTTGGATCCAGGTGAATAAGACAAATCTGAAAAATTGAAGGTTTTCAGATGCATGAAGTTTTTCAGGATTTAATTGAAAAACTCAGGATAAAATTGAGAGTCCTGAACACTGAGTCTTGGGAAACTCAGTAATCCTGAAGTTCAGTACTCAGTTTTATACTGACATTTTATCAAGGTCAAAACTCAGTAAGACTGATGATTAAAATTAGTCTGAAGAAGTATTGACTCATGCACTTCATTTATTGTCTAAAACTGAATCTCAGTAATCATTGGAAATAAATGATAAAATACCTGAAGAAATAATTGGGCGGGACGTTTGAAATTCTCGAGGAAAGTCAATGGTCTACAGGAACAGTAATTAAATGCACTGTTCATTAATCACCAATAAGGATAAATTGGCGGCTAAGTACTTGCAAAATCGTCCTTTCAATTACCCATTTTTAGCCGGTTTTAATCTTGACCGCCAAATCCTCCATCTACTCGAATTTCCATAAATCAAGGTTTTATATCCATTACAAAGAATTCATTCAAGCCATTATTTCAAAAAAATCCTTTGTCTTCACGATACTCTGCTTTCAAACTCCGATTACCCAAAGATCTTCACTTTCCAAAAACCCATCACAGAAATTCTCAAAGATGACTCTCACGATTT
The DNA here is from genome assembly GCA_037126765.1 of Stenogyne calaminthoides. Lineage (NCBI taxonomy): Eukaryota > Viridiplantae > Streptophyta > Magnoliopsida > Lamiales > Lamiaceae > Stenogyne > Stenogyne calaminthoides. The sequence continues at coordinate 32,049,606 of JBBCBC010000007.1, read as the reverse complement.
TCGATAAACTTGCTATCTCTAACAAACCATGCTACGAGAATGTTGTTTCTCTAGATGGTACAACCAATGCAGCACACGAAGAGGAGGCGATGTACATGATTCGGCTGGCAAAACTTACCTGCCTGATCGCGAATCGCCCAGAGGTAGAATATCCAAGAGAGATAATCAAATTTGTGGCGAATATGAAACTAGATGATGATAATTGCATTGAGTCAAGGGTTACCGTATCGCATTTGGAACATGGTACAAAGTATGTAGATTTTGTTAGAGAGCTCTATATCATTCCAAATAATTTAAATGATGTCTTTGAGTTGAATGATAGAGGGGAGAATCCTACTGTGTACATGATGGGAAGAGAGCAAGAATACTTGGATAGGATTGTTGAAGCCCCTGTTAAGCTTGAGGCAACATTAAATAAGAAGTATTTGAAACCCAAGTACCGAGTACTTCTTGACATTGTGAGCAGATGCCTCATGAGTGGGACAGGAAGCCTCGAGCAGATTAGTAGGCCTAAGTTGAGGTTAATGGCTGCAATTGAAGACTCTCCTTCTAAAGATTTCAATTGGTTACAATATCTGTTAAAGATAATCAGTGATCAAGCTGACCATATAGAAAAAGAAAAGGATGGCAGTATTGTGATCAAGAAAAGTCTTGGAAACTTGCAGAGAAGAGGAGGATATCTTTACAAAATCAAATGCTTATCCTACGGCCAAAATCATGTTCAGATTGACAAAGATGGGAATGAAAAACAGGAGGGAGAAGTCTGCTGAGTCTCAGGAGGAGACAGCAGAAGAAGAAGTTGAGGAGGATACTGCAGAGGTTGAACAAATCAGGGAAACCAGACAAACCTCTCAGAAATCTACTAAGGAAGCTGCTGAAGAAGCTAGGCAAGCCAGGGGGAAAATCCTGATGAAAATCAAAAGAGAGAAAGGTGAAAAACTGAAGAAGAAAACATTGGCCACTCAGAAGAGAAAAAGACTTCAAACTATTGCGGAAAAGGAGGCCAGTGAATCTGAAGAAACTCAACCTGAAGATCAGCAAGGGTTGAAATCTCCACTTCAGGTTCTTGCTCAGGTGGTGAAAAATGTACAAGAGCAAGAAACTGAGGAGCATGTTTTCTCTGAGGTACTCGAAACCTCTCTGAGCTCAGATAAAATTTCTCAGGAAATTTTCAAGGGACCTCAGATCACTACTGAAGCAAGGCCAACTCAGACTTCAGATCAATCTGAACCTCAGGAATTGCTGAACTTGGATGCACTCCTGAATGAACCCTTCCTTGATCCATCAGCACTAGAAATGATACAATCTGAGCCGACTGTTCCCGAAAGTCCAAAATTGAAGAAGGGAGAGGCAGAAGATACTGAATGGCGGAGCAAGGGGGAACGGTTCATCTTGGACCGATACCCTGAACTGAATGCGTATCCTGACCTTCAGGATATGTTCTTCAGACTCAGGATGACAGTTTATATCCTGAACCAGACACTCCCGGAAATGCTGAACATCTCATCTTTCAGAGGAGAAGAGTGGTGGAATGCTGAGACAGCTGCCCTGCCTGATTTCTTAGGCTTCAGGAAAACAAAGCTGAGAATGAAAGTAGGTGATTTTGATGAACTGGTAAAACAGAAGCTAGCTGAAAGGAAAGCTACTGAAGAAGATGCCTCCAGTTCTCATGATCAAGACAAAGATAGGGATCAGGGAGGTAACGCAGAAAAGCAATCTGAGAAAGAAAAGGATACTGAAAGTCATATGGAGAAGGACACTGATGCTGCACAGACTGATATCACACAACCTCAGACTGAAGTTAACATTCTTCAGGTACCTTTTGGCACTGTAATACATTATGCCAAAGTTACTGAAGTTCCTATCTTTAAATCTGTTGTTTATGATATGCAGACTGAGGCTCGTTTGGAGCAACCAGCTTAGTTGAAAACAGCTGTTTTGCCTCCAGAGATTGATTTCAGTCCAATCCTGGATGAATTAAAGAAGGTGGTGCCAATGGTGGAGAAAGTAAATCAAATGGAAGAAACCTTGGCAAGTCAATCTCAAAAGCTGGACAATCTGAGTTCCTCATCTGACATGCTACAACTACAAACAACTCTTACAGATAAGATGACTGCTTTGGAAGGAAAGATTGATGTGATAAAAACTGAGCTCAATGTAGAGATGGAGCAAAGGTATCAAACTAGAACTGACTATCTTGAGACCAAGCTGGTTGAGAAGAATGAGCAATTGATCACATCAGCTGTTGAGGAAATGAGCATTCTGCTTATGACCAAGATGACAGACATGATGCACACAACCTTATCAACTCAGTTTGCTCCACTCTCAGATGAATTCTCAATGGCCAAGAACTACATGATGAGGTTGGAAGACGAGCATGATCAATTAACTGGAGAGGTGCGGAGCTTAGGAAAAGAGCAATATTATATGGATGCCGCATTATCTCAACTTCTCCCAAGGTATGATGCCAAAAAGGGGGAAAGGCCAAGTTCGAAAGGACAATTGGATAAGTTGTTGGCTCAGACCTTGGAGAAGAAAGCAAGAGAAGAAGCTGAGGCTAAGAAAATCTTGGATGCTCTGAGTGAAGTAGAGGCCACTGAAAAGCTGAAGTTCAAAGAAGTTGAAGAAACTGGCCACACTCAGACATCAGAACAAACAACTCAGGAGATTATTGAAGAGAAGATGGCTGAAAGAAGGAGAATTGAAAAGAGCAAAGCTGGTGAAACTCAGGACAGACCAGAAAAGAGAAAAGTTGTAGCTTTCGTTGAACCTGAAAAGAACAAAAGAGCTAAGGTAGCAAAGCCTACACAAAGGAAGCTGATTATGGAGTTTGAAGAATCAGAAGAAGAAGCTGAAAAAGAAGAATCTGAACCTCAAAAGGAAACCTTCAACACAAAGAAAACTCTAAGAGCCCTGCAGATTAAGAAAGAGAAAATGACTGCTGCTTATGTCTCAGGTGCTCCACTGACCAAGAAGAAGAAGGAGGAGGAACTGAAAAGAAGGGGAGGTTTCAAGAAGTTCATTGGAAAAAGGAGGGGTACTGAAAAAGCTCAGATATGGCCGCATATTGACAAGTGGATACCTCTACAAATCAATGATGCATGAGAGGAAATCAAGAGAACCTTCTGGTTCTATTATGAAATTCTGAGGGAATGGAGGGGGAGCAACTCAGATAAAAATGAATCATTCATTGAGTATCTACTGACTTTTTATCCTGAGTATCTGCAGAAATGGATCAACTTGGCAGATGAAGCCAACACTCAGATAATGGCTCCAGAACCCTACATGTACCCAGCACCCAGATTTGAGAATGGCTATGTGAATGAAGTAGCCATTTTCAGAAATTGCTTTCAAGATCTTTATTCATTTTTAGCTTAACAGGAAACAACCCAGAAATCATCAAGGCAAGAGATGAACTGAAGAAGAGATACTACGGGATGTTCAACCTGGAAGTACCAGAAGATGAGGTGGAAGAAGACTGAAGACTATGTACTTCTGTGTTTTTTTTTTTTCATTGTAATCTGTAACTCTTATCCTACATCAATGAAAATTTTATCTTTTGCGCTCAAAGATAATATCTCATTATCTTTTTTCATGTCTTTAATTATTTGATATGCCTGTTTATTTGGAAATTATTGGGAGGATTGCCATTTTTTTTGTAATAGATAAACTGAAACCTGAGTATAGGTTAGGTTTTCTTAAATGTAACAAGATGGTTTTGGCATCATCAAAAAGGGGGAAATTGTTGGGAGATGAATTTAATAAAGAAGTTTTGATTAGATCCCAAAACCCCTGAGTATGACATGTTCAGGATAATCTTGATAGTCTGAGTCAGGTTTCAGTATAGATTGTTCAGGAAGATATCTGCACAATGTATAGTCAGCAGATATAGATCGGGTTAGATATCAAAAACCCGGAGAACACGGTGTAGACTGAATGTTCGGAAGGAATGAAGATACTGAAGGAATGAAGACTCAGATATTACTGAAGACTCACATATTATCAAGACTCGGAAGATATCAAGAATCGAAGACTCGAGAGTTATCAAGACTCAAGAAGTTATCAATACTCAGAGTAACTCAATGGTCGAGAGTAATTGAAAAATACCTATCTGAATACTACAAAATTGAGAAAAACGCACATGTTCAGAAAGTAGATATTGCTAAAAACATTCAAGTCAGCGCATAAAAGGAAACTAAGTCTAAGTGTTGTTTAAGGTTGTCTCATTCATAGAAATTGACCTAAAAGAGCTGTTTTGTTTGTCTACATTTGCTGAAGACAAAAACCAATCAGAGGAAGGCAACATCAGATTATATATCGATTAATCGAAAGCGACAGGACCTCAATTTTGTCAAGAGTACTATGTTCCGCATCGCAAAAAATTGGTGATTGGCTACATGGCTGTATATTTCCTAAAACATGCAAGGGAGTGTTCAAACCCTAAAAATAACCGTTCATCAATAACCAGAAGAGGAAACACTTGATGCTATATCTTCCAACGGATAGTTTTTCAAGAATAACCTTTGGAGAAGTTGCCTATAAATACCAGTGGCCTTCTACATTGAAAGGTTACGGGAAATTTCAAGCAACTCAAGAGCTCATTCGTATTATTGCAAATTGAAGCACTCGAAAACCCTAGAATTTCCCAAGTGTTTCACATTGAAGATAACTCATTCACTAAGCGTAGATTGATAGAAATATCCAAAGCTTAGTAGAGATATCCTATCCTTTGCATTTGGTCTTATTGTAAAGGATAACCTGACCCATCTGACCTCAGTGAAGAAAAAGTTTTAAAAATCACTGAACACATTTATTCCCCCCATACACGTGTGAGACTCGTTTGCAGCGGGACCAACATCCTTATAGTAATACATATTTATCTTTATAGTAACACATGTTAGGAACAAGTTTTCTTTGCCTTCTCACGTATATTAAAAAAAAATCTCCGTTTAACTCGATTCAACCAGCGTAGAATCCGCGACTTTTCAGCTCTTTCTTATTTGAATTAATATTGAACATGAACTTTTTCATAGGAAAGTCCCTATTAAATTAAATGTATTCCCCTACTCATAAGTATAACTTGCCCAAATGCGTAAATATTGCATTCTTTGTGGTTATCGTACATTACAAGAAAATAAAAAGACTACAATAATTTTCAATATAGGTACATAATTTTCAACAAAAAATAATTATGTTATTTGATAATAAAGATTGCCTACGACATGCATGTAGATTTTTCAAATAATGAGACATCTTCATTTATCAAATTACTTACAAATAAATTATCTACACAAATAAAGATATGTCTATATGATTAGAAAAATTTGTTGGCAAGTCATAGATAATCCTCATTATTTAAGGACGGAATAATTTTTATTGAGAATTTTGTAGCCATATTAGAAAATTCTACGGCCAATTTTTAAGTGGGTTTTCTGTGCACCAGGTACACCGTTTACCCCATAGTGTATTTTAAAACTTACAACTTGTTGTATTGAAACATGTGACCTATTATGATGAAACGTGCAATTTGTATTCGTAAAATATAATTTCACGTTTCAACGTAACAAGTCACAAATTTTAGTGTAACAAATTGTAAAATTTTAAAATATACTATGAAGTGCACAGTGCACAATGCATCTGGTGCATACAATACCCAATTCCAAACTTTTTATCTTCTTGTAGTAGTATGATATTAATATTTCATAGTACTAAATGACTAATAATGTGATGCACCAGAAAAGAAAATTAAAATTTGATCATGACGATACACGTTTATTCTCTCAATTGTTTTCCCAAAATAAATTTATTCTGTCTACATTTCCTCTCTTTCCAAAAAAGTTATACTCTTTGAAAAGAAAATAAGTTAACAAAAAGTAAGGAAATGTGGTACCGCATGCTTTATTGTTTAGGCAACTTCAACTAATCAAACGTGTCTAAATTTCGTGTTGAGTATCAATCAATATTAAATTCTACCCAATAAACAAAATAATGAAATTGTTCTATAAAAAGAATAATGCAAAATATAAGTGAGATTATTTTTTCAATCTTAACCACTGGAATAAGAACTTATTATTATTGAAAAAGACCCTGCTTCGCAAGTTGCAGCCAATCTCACATTGCGTTCAGTTATTCAATCCAATAAAAAAATAAAAAAAATATAATCACCAAACGTTTCGTTTTCAACAATTTATCCAAAAGGATAGAGGACAATAGCCCACATGTAAGTTGTAACGTCTAATTTGGCTCATCGCACACGGCACACACACTTGTACTCCCTTCGTTCTTTTTTTTTCTTCTCTTAAAGTAACACTCATCATGTCTATACATGTACTCTATCAATATTATGTATAAAAATTATCGTTGTTATGCATAAAAAATTTAACTGTTTGAAAATATAAAGTGTTTCTTAAACATTGAAATCATTTATGCATAACAGTAATAATTTTTTTATGCATAACATTAAAAAATCGAGTTCACTGTGAACTCGAGTTCACACAAATTTTTATCTTTTTCTTTTGTCTCATTCTATCTATTCACACCAATCAATCTTTTTTGAGAATTTTCGTATGAAATATTTCACTGTAAAAAATTAGTTAAAATGAGAAGGAGCTGTAAATTTGTGAATCGGGCCAAACCAACATTTTTAAAAAATTCGCACAAAGGCAAAAAAGAAAAATTCGCTCACAATTTTTGTTACTATAAAGATAAGTATGTTTTACTGTAAATACAATTATATGTTACTACGTGATGATAGAAATAAGTTATTTTTAATAATTAAATGGTATAATCTGATGATTTTGGCATTTATCTAAGACAGTTGGTCTCATCTCAGAAGGAGAGGCGGATAAAAGTTAGAGGGAAAAACAGATGAAAATAGAGGGAGTGTCGTTTAGTCCTTACAATAATACATATATTTATTTACAGTAATACATGTTTACTCTTATAATAATACATATTTGAAGCGAATTGTTTTGCTTTTACATGAATTTATAAAAAAATATGTTTGATCCAATTCGACACACACATGATCCGCAATTTTTTTTCTCTTTATTTATGTGTTTCTCTTTCTGACCCACATGTCATGTTTCATGGATCATTCCTTACAGTAGCACATACATTTACTCACAATAACACATGTTTGCCCTTATAGTAATACATATTTCAAAGCGAGTATTGTTGTTTTATCTTTGTTCGAATTTTTAAAAAATATCAGCTTGACTCAATTCGACCTGCACAGGATTCGCAAATTTTTCGCTCTGTATTATGCACTTCTCATTCTGACCAGCGGGTCATATTTCATGAATCTTAAACTCGTGAAAAATTCCATACAAGAGTTTATCTTTTTCTCATTTATTAAGGTATCAAACGGAACTTTGTGCCCTCATTCATTAATACATAACCATAATCATATTACCTTTTAAATATTGATGCACACTGATTATATATTTTTTTTGATAACCCGATGTAAAAATTTAAAAGATCGACTAATCCGAGGGACCAAAACCCATCGTCCACTAGCGGGGGCCCCATTTCAAGCCAGAGCTGAACTCTGTATGGACTGACACATCTCAAGAGTTATTCACACCTAAAGGGTTTCGAACCTGAGACCTAGAGAGGAGCATACTCCTAAGTCCCAAACCTACACCACTTGGTCAACCCTTGGGGGTTATGCACACTGATTATATTGATAATACTCTCTCTGTTCCTAACTTGATTGAACATTTACTGTGCATACGATATTTAAAAAAAAGAGTTGTTTATTATTATTAAAAGAGATAAAAATGCTTTATGGTGGGGGTTAAATGGTAAAAATAGTGGCATTTGTGTAAATTAAATGAGATAAATTTGACTTTAGTGTTAAAAAATTAATGATATTAAGTGTATTATTGAGGTGTTTCAGGGGTATAGATAAAAGAGAAAAAATTGCTTTAATATCATTTATAAAAATGTTCAATTGAATTTTGGACGAACTTTTTTTGGCAAATGTTCAATTAAATTAGAGACGGAGAGAGTAATTATTAAGAAAATTGTTGGAAGAACAAAAAAAAAAAAAAATTACATTGAAAAAAAAAAGAACATCATTTTAAATAAAATGAAAAAATTAAAAAGAAACGGAGGATTATATTCTTTGTCAAGTCCACTTTTTTAAACTAATAAGTTAAAGAGTAGGTTTAGTGTGAATTTTTTTATGTATGGAAATATATAAAATTGTCCTAAATTAACCATCTACACCTTAAATATTAAATAATGAACCCTAAATTACGATCTATTCGGACTGGGTGAACCATGAACCACTTGGGTCGAGTGAACCATGAATCACTCAATTTTATCTTACTTTCACCAATTACAGAATTTGATTGTAAATTAAATTTTTTTCATGTATGAAAATTTTCATGCTAAACTTTGTCTAAGTTAAAAGGTCTAGCCGACTTCAAGTACCGTAAATTTGATTCTTTTATTTAAAATCGTGTCTTATTTAGTATGATGGACTTTCTTGTATAGTATTATACGTATAGTATTAATTAAAATGGATATGGGCTGAAAATTCGGAGATTTTGTGTGGGTCGAATAAGATCAAATGAATTTTTAAATTTTTTTTGCGTAAAAACAAAATTGAAAAACTCGTTTTCAGACTGTGTAAATATAAAGATAAATATGTGTTACTGCAAGAACAATTATATATTATTACGTGATGATGATTTTTTTTTTACAAATTCAATAGAATAATATGATGGTTTAAATATTTACTTATGACAGTTGATCACATGTCAGAAGAAAAAATATATAGGAAAAGAGGAAAAACGGATAAAATATATTGAATGTCATTATGTTTATATAGTAACATACATTTCTTTTTACAGTAACATTTTTGTGTGTATATAATAGTAACACAATTTTCAATACCTTACATATATTACTTTGAAGACGAATATATGTACTAAAATGATAATTATGTGTTACTCGCTCTTACAATAACACATACTTGTACTTACAATCAATAACACATGTTTGTTCATATAAATAACACAAACTTGTGAGCGAGTTTTCTTGTAACGCGAATTTAAAAAAAAAAAAATTTATTTGATCCGGTTCAATCCGTAAATAATTCACAAATTTTCAACCTAATAGGTGTAAGATGGGGTGTGTATGGACATATTATATATATAATATAATATTTTAACTATTAAAATTTTTGGGCCGGGGAACAGGGCAGGAGATCCCCGCGGGACGGAAAATGCTATCTTCGTTCGTGCCCCATCCTCGTTTATGGGGAATGATTTTTCCCTGTCCCGACTCTGTAAGAAATTTATCCGGGAATTTCCCGTCCTGTTCCTCACGGACCTCACTATCAAACCTAGTTGTTACATGTACTTTAAAAATGTCATGTATTAATAGAAAAATATATCCTAGTATTTTACTTTTTCCACGGATGGTATTGTACAAGTAGAACCTTCTTGCCCTTTTTTTAATATTTCATTAGTTAGCTTTTTCCAAGGTCAATTATACTTCTTTTGGAAATAAAACAAACCTTCCCAAAAATGAATTACTTTTCCTTTTCTTGCATGTTTTTAAGTATATTCTTTTAGAGTGGGGCTATCTTCATCAAATGCATTGTGTATTTTATAATGCAATATATTAAAATGTGCAATTATATTTTACGAACACAGTTATATGTTTCAGTATACCTAATTGAATATTTTGGTACAATAAATTACATATTTCTAAAATACACTATAAAACAACATAGTGCATTTTGTGCATAGAAGACATGGTCATTCTTTTATCACAAAATTGTAAGGAAGCATAATGTGAATTATTTATACTAAAATATAAAAAACACCAAACAAATCGACTTTCATTAACCAAATATTTACGAGCATGTAAGCAAGCAACCTTTCATGATTATTTTTTTAATTAATTAGACTGCATCTCGAGAGTAGGTATGATGATTATTCATAACTAGCACGTAACCAACGTACTTTGTGAAATTAAAAGTAATTTTTATATCATTAATTATAGATTAAATATTTAATTAGTTTGATTAATTTATTTATAAATGTAAATTTTATTTTTAAATATTGTACGTGCATATTTTTATTAATTTTTTTATTCTAAATTATAATTTTTGAAGTATGTATTTAATATAATCTATTTAAAAAAATGATGAATAACGGAAGACAATCTAAGTGAAAAACTCAGAAAATAACCCCAAAAAAATTCAATTGTATAGATTAAATTGAAGAAATGAAGGAAAATTAAGAATTATTCCATAAATATTTTAAACTTATACTACCTCCGTCCCAGAATAACGTGCACACCATCATTATTATCGATTTTTAGTGAACGAGTTGTTTATTAGTATTTTAAATGATAAAGTGATTTTTAAGGAGGGGTATTATAGATCTACTTCTCATCTTTTATATACATCTTTAAAAATTACTTTATTATTTCAAATACTAATACAAAACTCGATCGCTAAAACACGTGAAAACAGTAAACGTGCACGTTATCACGGGACGGAGGAGTATAATTTAACAACGGAGATGAATGAAAATAATGAACAATATAGATTTTAAAAATGGAGTATAATACCGTAAATAAATTCTTCATAAAATTACAAAATTTTAAAATAAAGAATTTAGAGTAGATCTCCGGTGAAATTTATACATAATATGAAATTTATATCATTATACTTACAAATTAGTATCACTACACTTATCAACTAATATCATCATACTCATAAATTGAGATCATAGAATTAAACGTTATAGATACTAATTTATAAGACTAGTAGTATCATTTCATAATTATAATCGTATGAGTTTCATACTATGAACCAATTTCATAAGAGAGTTTGTAAAGAATTTATATAAATAGAGGATGACTCACAATTAGTAGATAAAAAATTATTATATTAATATTACGTGATCAAAGTGTTTTTGCAGACATACACTCCTCTTTTTCTCTTTAAAATATGATTATGGAACACGGCATTAGGCTATTTATAAAATCCAATTTTAAAATTGTTCGACTTGAAATCAGGCTCCATAAAAAACCACAAATTCATCTCTGCTAGTACTAGCAGGGAGTTTGGCAGAAATTCATAAAATTATTTAAGCAAAAAAAACATGAAAGTAGAAAAATAGGTAAACGAAGCTATCAATAATATTAAAGGGTTATCCTATTTACCAATTTATCATGCAATTGATTTCTTTGGCGCACGAGAAAAGTTCATTTAAATTGGTTAGATATGATACCAACTGTCATCACACCCATACATGTTGCCTATTTAAGGCCATTCTTGCACATCAACTTTATCCACTCTCTCTCATTAATATAACCCTTTCTACATCTTTACAAAAATGGCCTCAGAATCATCTTCTTTATCTCAATCTTCACTCACCTTGAAGGATGAATTCGAAGGGCTAGAACTGGAAGTTCAAGAATTTGATGCGAACGCGCTCTGGGAGTTGCTCTCGGACGAGCCCGTTGAAGAAGCAGAAAGTAGTGGAAACGGGCCCATGCAAGCTACGGAGATGTTCAGCGGGATGTGTCCCATGGTCGAGAGCTACGGTTTTGCAGAAGGTATGAACAACGACGACAATGTTCAAGATTTCGACTGGCTACATATAATGGAAGAGACATACACACCCTGCAATGACATGGGAGGGTGGTATGGGGGGCCATGCATGGAAGACATGAATGACATACTTGTAATGGGAGACTATTCTTTTGCACACAGTGCAATTATGTCAGATGAGATAGGGTACATAGGATTGTGGCAAGTTAATTAGAATTATGTAAACAGAAAAGCCAAATTTGGGGATTCTTTAAGAGCCCTCTTAACTATAGCAGAATCAGATGATGAAGATAAACTATTTGTTCATCATTTGTATCTGATATTGTAAGAATCTAATTTCTCATGATAATTGTAGCCCCTCTTTGGAGCGGACGTTGAACTTGGCAATAAAAAAGCCTATTGTATCAAGTTTTGAGGAAGGATCAAATCTCTGAACAAGATCTTCTTCACCAGGTCTTAACCACTCCCTGAAAGGTAAACATCCAATTGTAACCAGCGTATTTATTTGAAGTTTTTTATATAAGTAGACGCAAGCAAACTTTTCGGTTCTTTTGAAAGCCAAAAATAAAATTAAAGGAAGAACACTAAACTATGGCCTACAGATGTCAAAAGCACATGTATAAAGCGGAATTTTTCACAAAACTGTCAAATCCTATGTCTGCATCGTGCCATGTCCCAGCATCTTAGAGTCGAGAAATTCCTAATACTGTCTTTTAAGTATTCAAAAGCAAATACTGCTAGAGTTTCAAAACTTAACTTTTTATAGTTCGACAACTTAATAGTTATTCTGCTCCTTTTCATTGAACCTATGCTATATCTATCTACGTCTTCCACGATGCAACAAATGAATCTTAATTCTACATTAGAATTAAATATTTTTTGGAGGAACATTAGGATTAAATATTAAAAGCCAAAAAGAACTTACTCCTGATATCCATCTGAAAACTGGCAACTTCCAACAAGGCCAGGCCCTCCTACTTTTGGATGCTGCAATGAATTAAGGAATACATGCAATAATTAAAAAATTAATTTATCAACATTAACACACAATGCTTATCTTGCTAGGTAGTACCAACTACCAACATATTTCAGCTGGAATAATTATCATAAGCATTGAAGACTGTGTCTTGATTCTATCAATATTGTGTTCCCTAGTTAAATCATTCCATGTTTAGTAGGTAGATCACAATTTATTCTTTCCTTACTTTGATTGTAACCCTAGGTCTTTCTCCCACTATAAATTGGGGTGTACTTTATAGAAGCAGAGAATTCATAATAGCACAAAGTGAACCCCTATAGACCTCAAAGATTTAAGCTAACCTGTGATGCCAATGAGAGGAAACTGTACGTGTCCAATGCATATCTAACCAATGCTTCATTCTCACCTGGGTTTATCGTACATCTGCACTTTGAAAACAATAAGTGATACTCTCTTCATAAATGTTTAGGCTAGCATATAGAAATGTTGGAAAATGAAGCAAAAGCTCAGATTGATTTTAGCAAACATTCAGTATCTGCTTCATAATTACAAGAATGCTTACGTTGAGTACACAAGAACGCCACCAGGGCGAACAAGCTGCACAGCCTGGTCCAGCATCCGCCTCTGATACTTGGCATGGGCTCGTATTGATTCCACGGTGTCCTACAAACAAGAGCAGTGAAAGATTAAGGAAAAACTGAATAATTATATATTGCTCCTTTGTTCCTACTGATTAACAAATGACATGAATGCATGCAAAGATCAAAATGCTTATATCATATACTACTGAACTTCGACAGAATCAAAATGTGGGACAGTGCCTTACCTCTCCAGCAAACAGTCTAGGTCTTAACCCAAGGGCAGAACAAGGAGCATCAAGGAGAACCCGATCAAAGCTGTTGGGGAAAAACCCTTTACACTTTTCAACTCTTTCACCTAAAGAATTACTTCGTCCAGGCCCGTTTTTCATTTTCCGAATGTTCTTCCGAAGTTCAGCTTTACAGGTGTAACTTCCGTTCCTTAATGGATCGAGGGCTGCTAATTTTTACCCAAGTAAGAGATAAAGAAAACGGTAGAAGAATGAGAAACTATAGTTTAAAGCATTCACAGGGAAAAATGGAAATATAATAAATCAACGGGGGGAGAGAGAGAAGACACATAGCCTTCGTTTGCATGCATTTGAAGGTTTAGTTTTCAAGCATCCATAGACTGAACCTCAGCACTATGTTTGTTTATTACACACTTTTTGAAGGCTTTTACAAATAATTTTCAAAATGGAATGTCCAATTGCAACCTAATTTTAAGAAGACAATACCCTTTTTAAAAAAATCACCTCTTAATTAAATTTCCAAAATACTTGGCTCCTAATCACATCTTCCAAAAAAAATGTAAATAAATAATTATTTTTGAAAAATGGTCTAGAGACTGTACACTGGTGATAGCAATGGAGAGTATGCCTCAAGGTCTATAGCATGATTCAATGTGATTAAAGAAGAGCATCACACAAGAACCATATTAAACCTAGTAAAATAACAGAACATGTCCCTTATTAACATTAGAGGTATCGAGACAAGCTATAACATTAATGGCATTCAAGAACAAACTAACTCACCATTAGCACAACCTGGAGCAGCATCCGATATATTCTCTATATGTGATTTTGATGAATCTGAGGATTGAATGCTCGCATGCTCCCAACATTTAGGAGCATCCTGGCTATCAGATTCATTAATTTGCCTAACAGACTTCAGAGCATCAAGTTTACAAGTAGTTATACACTTTAAGCCCATTTCAGCTGCCAATTTCTGGATGTCAAGCACCTGCAAATGACATGTACCAAAAACTGTAATGAAAATATAAAATGAATCCCTATATAATTCCGATAGCAAAAGAACTATAAGAAGCTATTTCTGATTCTATTTCGTAATCTCTTTAACTTGGAACAAGTTAAGCAAATCCAGATAACTTCGAAGTTCATTTATCTTAATTTGCATTTTCCCAACTTTAAAATGATTCTGTCATTTTGTGTATTGTGTCTATAAACAAAACCAATTATCTTCTCCTTAACGGAGAGCAAGGTTTTGCACTCTTCTCATAGCAGAGTTGAGATGGAAACACTGAACATCATACAATCTAGAATGTCATGCCACTTTGTGATTGTATATTTAAAAGGGATGACATGGCGATTGGTGAAGACTTGACGAAAAAAGTTAAATACTCACAATCACCTGTCAAGTTCAGAGGGTGCACCTTATTGTGAGATCGATCAGCTGCAATAACCTCTCCTTTGTCCTTCATGAGGATTGCAATCGCAGTTGTTTTCCCTCCAGGAGCTGCGCACATATCTAATACCTTCTCTCCCTCTTGAGGATCTAATAAGACAAAGAAGAACTTCGGAAATAAATAAAGATGGAAAAACAAAGAAGCAAATCAGACAACTGAGAGCCAAAAAACTACCCTTTTATGGCAACTGATAAGCATCTAAACAGATTTTTACGAATAGTTTCATACTTCAGGGTGCAAACTAAACCTTTAGAGTTAGCATGTCACATACCTAAGGCATGTGCAGCAATGATGCTAGGGAGGTTCTGAAGAAAAATTTCCCCCTCAAGTAAATCTGCAAACTCAAAGAACCAGGTTTTAGTAATTTTGTTTTGATCGGAACCAGGTTTCAGTGCTTATCAGTACAAAGTTTAAGCTACTCAAGTAAATTATGAAAAGATTAGAACTATACCATGAAATGAAGGTAATTTAAATACTCTGTTATCCATGTTTATAGCAACTCCTTTTAATACACGGAATATCCCAGCTCTGGACATCATGGCGGTTCCTTGACCAATATAGAGGCCTTTCCTTTCATTATAATATGGATCTGCCAAACAAAAATATATAAACCTGTGCAAAAAATAGCAAAAATAGAAAAGCTGCTGGTAAACAGAAGAATGATCTAAAAACCACACACACCAAAAAAAAAAGAAAAAAAGACAACTGGACTTTAGGAAACTTATTATTGCCTGTATGCGATGCTTGTAGTACAGTTCCACGTGTCAAACCAACTACCCATCCACCATCAGCTCCAGGTTGCTCCACAGAAACTGAAACTGCTACTTGTTCTCCTTCCTCCACGTGAGCACTACAGGCCAAAACACCAGGTACATACACCTAGACATAGAATACCATCAAGTGGCAAGGTAATTAATCGCAATTTTTCAAGACATTTTTTATTAAATTTACAAGCTCGAGCAAAGAAAGATAAAGGGAAGATAGTTTTGTGATGAAATTTTGCACAAAAAGGATAATAAGAATCAAACAAAATTTAAAGAAAACATGCTTTAAGTATCAGAAAAGTGATTTGCATATCATTATTCCTTTGTAGCATGTATAATTTCTAAGTAAGGAATCAGTTCTTCTTAAGGTACTAAATGTTATGCTTACTTGAGCACCACGAAGAACTGCTTCAGCACATTTTCGGCTCACAATCACCTCTTTAGGAGGTTTGTCCTCCTTGTACCCATAATCAATGGTGTGTGGTCCTGAACCTTTGACGAAAACTACATAATCTAGACTGGGTATCTTACACTTAGAAATAAAACAATTTTTCACTGAATCATCTGGAAGACAATCAGTGTCCACCTGTTCATTGGCAATATCATCAGATTTGTAAGGAAAATTGGTTCCTTCAGCAGAATCACTTTGCCACCCTTTTTCCTGTAGTACAGCCAAAAGATTCTTGATAACATCATCTCTTGTTGACTTAAGCGTATTCACCCTTACACAAGAGTAACACGATGGCCGCCTGAAAAATCGTATGAATTAACTCACAAGAAAGCAAAACTTAATTCAAAGAAGAACCAGCATTCCAATAGCAATGCATAACCACTAACAAATCCCTTAGCTGTTCCTCCAGCAATTTTTTTCATATCAATGAAAGAAAACATCAAGGTACAAGCAATACACTATTCATTTGAACACACTAAATCCAATTCTGCACAAGAAGTTGGGATTTCGGCTCACTAAATAGTAATTCCCCTCGGAATTAGTCAGAAACCCAAAAAGTACTACATAAACTAACTAGTGAATTCAGGTAAATCAAAATACACACAGAAACAACAGTTGTGAGTTTATGAAAATGAGAGTGAAAATGAAAAAGAAATACAAACGTGAGAGCCTGGGAAATCCGAGCAAAATGGTCAGCTCCATAGACTTTAATGAAAAACTCTTCCAATTGAGAGTTCCAACGCAATGTTGGCTCGAAACAGTATCTTTCCGATGGATCCATCTATAAACACAACAAATCAATCAACAGAACACAAAATATACCATTACACGCACACATAATATATATATATATATATATATATATATATATATATATATAGAGAGAGAGAGGGGAAAGAGTACCTTGCGAAAAGAGGGTTTATGAAGGTTGAGAGGGAAAATGGTGGTGCTGCTGCACTGCACAGGGGTTTTGGGAAAGACTCGAGTCTCCCTTTCTTCATACAAACGCAGCGCTGACCCCTGAAATTGTTAATACTCCCTCGCTATGTTGCACGGATGCGGGGAAGTGAGTGCAGATGCGACACGATACGGGTGCGGGGATACGTATTTTTTAAAAATTTAGGGTGCGATTCGGCAAAGATACGTCTATTTATTTATAATTTATTATATATAACACTTAAAAATATATATAAATCTAAAATTCGTAAACAAAATGTATACAATTCAAATTTTTATCTCCCTCAAAACTTGACAATATTCAATAATTTAATCTAATTAAGTAACAAAATAACAATTCAAATACCATCAACCCAATATATAAGTCATAATGATGAATTCAATCTAAAACGAGTGTCATATTATCAATTTAAGTTGCATTACATAATAAAGTTCAATTAAATAACACATCTAATGCTTAATAACATGACCATATTTAATCATCTAGCATGGATTCGCGTACCAGATTCGTGTGTCCGTTAATTTATTTTATTTTATAATTTACCGATTCCCCAAGTGGCATCCGGATACGCGGATTCGAGAATCGCACCCCTTTTAGGGTGCGGGTGCGAATTCGATACTGCATTGTGATATTTTAAGAAGAATCTGTGCATCATAGCTCCCTCGTCCCCCCGTGCCAGCAATTACACACTTTCCTTTTTGGTTAGTCCATTACTAATTTGCACCCTTTAAAATGACAAATAACCTCACAATCTCCACCCTTAATATCTCCACTTTCACAATCTCCACCTCCATTCCATTTGAAAAGTCAACAAAACACCAAAAAATTAATTTTTTTTAATATGTGTGTCATTTTTAGGGTGCAAATTGCTAAGGAACGAAGGGAGTATAAAATAATGTGTATATTAATAAATTCAAATATTATTTTTAAAAAAAAAACTCAAATTATTTTTGACCTTAAAAGTACTAATAGGATACTCGCTCCATCCCGGATTAACTTGCTCACATAATTGGAGACGCACACCAAAAAAAAAGATTTATTAATTAATAAGAGTTTTAAGGGATGATTTTGTAAAGTTTATGTATAAAATAAAGGAATGAGTTGGATTGTATGTATGTATGAATTCAAAAGTAATGATATTTTATGTAAAATTGTAAATATTGTGAGTGTGTAATTTTTAAAGGTTTTTTTTTTTAATTTTAGGAGTGTGCAAGGTAGTTTGGACGTCCGAATAAGAGAAATGTGCAAATTATTATGAAACAAAAAGAGTAACTTTTAGTGTTTTCAAATAATGAGGTAATTGGTCTCGAAAAAAAAAAAAACGAGGTAATTGGTTTCAAAAAGTAAAAATAACAAATTAATTATACCTTTAAAAAATAACGAATTAATATGCTATAAATCAAAATATAAATAATGGAAGAGAAGTACTATAATTTAAAACTTAATGAATTGTTGGCAAAAATTTGTGTGTTACCGTCTCAACGTGAAACCGTTCACGAATTAGCACAAATTAACATTAATTTTTTTTAAAATATTAAAATGTCATTCTCAAATTATGTTTCGTCTCACCGTGAGACTGTTCCACACATGACATACTCTAAAATTTTAATTTTCGATGGTATTCACGATTGTTAAGTTTTTAGTTTCGTCACAATTCCTAATTTGTCATGAAGTTTTTTAACATTTGTTTTGAAGTATTATGTTCCAACAACACACAATAGAATGGAATTGATAAGCATCATTTTTATATTACAAACAAAATTCGAATCTCATATACGAGTTAGTAGGGTATCTGAATACAAACACACAAAATTATTAGGAGTACGTTAATTATAAAGAGATTTGAATTTCACTATTATATAATATAATAATTATAATAGATTGTTTCAAGATTAATACACAATTGTAAAATTACTAATTTAATCATAAAACAGAATGTGAAATTTGTGAATGCACAATTATAAAAGTTTTATGTGGGGTTCGATTTAAAAAAGAAATAACTTCTCTCTGTCGGACCTCTTTCAAAAAGTTCTTCGGTCCCTTGTTAATATAAATATCATACCTTATTCTGACATTAATAATAGTATTATTATCACCATTTGTTATAGTGAAAATGATGATATTACAGTACTTAAATTCACTTAATTTTTTTTAGTTATTATATATGTGTTGTATTATTAATATCTATATTGCGTTGTCTAAATCATAAATCCACAAAATAGCCATAATAAAGAGGGCGTACAGTTACATACTTCAGAGATGAAGGTGCGGAATTGAATGAAAAAAAAACGTTTGGTATAATGGAAAAAAATTGATGGATCGTCTTTTTTGAATATTTCTCTTAGTTCAAGCGAGGAACGAATTTCATTTTGCTCGGCAATTATACTCGTATCCTTTCTCATTCCTCTGTAATCTACCAAATACAACGTTAGAAGTAGTTAATTAGAGTCCAAATAAACATAGAAATAACGAAGTAAAATAACTAAAATGGTTAGAGCACCACTATCTATATCATGAGTTCGGGTCAACATTTGAACTTAAAAAAGAAGTAAAAGAAAGTACACAATTACACATATTATGTTTGTAATTCAACTCCATGTATATACACATTTGGATCAAATATATTCTTAGGTGAAATAGCAGTCAAAATGTGCAATAAGCACTACAATAAGCACCTTTTGATTGTAAAAGAGAGTACACATCATTTGTTTGTATCTATCTACATTTATATTCCTTTGAAGTAATAGTAGTCAAAATGTGAAATTGAAGATCAATGAGATGTTATTAACCAATCTAAGAATCATCATCTAACCCTAAAAATAATATCAAATCCCTCAGCCTTCATCCCTTCAACTCCACCCATTTTACAGCATTCCACACTCCCTATACACTCCAACCGAGACGCTACATATCGGCACACTTCCTCCGCGCAAACCCTAGCCTCGACTTCTTCGTATCGTACAGGATATGAAAGTTCTGCTGCTGATAATTACCAATAATCGAGAGACCCGAACGAGGAGTCCCCAAGATCGCCAAACAAACGACCTCATTAGGGTCGATCGTGATGAAATAATTCTTGACCGGGAAATTCCACACGGCTCCATCACCAAACACGATCCCAAACGAAGGCAACTCGACCTTTTCCACACCCGACACATTGTAACAAGGATCAAGAATCGGGAAGTCTTTCACCACCGGATACTTCACCTTCTTAACAAACGCGTCCTTAATCATCTTATAAGCCGGGTCAGCAAAGTAGCTGAGGGTAGTACCCGAATCTATGATCGTCCCACCACCCCCGTCAGATGAAAGACTCCACGTCTCCCTCGGAACATCAACCGCTTCTCCCCCCACAAAAATCGACTTAATATCCACATAGTAAAATGTGTCGACGGGATTCTCCTTCCCAGAGACGAACGACGTGAAATTCACCCCCGGGTCGTTCATTAGGTCTAAATTCTCACCAAAGATCAACTTACTACTAACACTAGTGT
Source organism: Stenogyne calaminthoides (assembly GCA_037126765.1). Classification (NCBI taxonomy): domain Eukaryota; kingdom Viridiplantae; phylum Streptophyta; class Magnoliopsida; order Lamiales; family Lamiaceae; genus Stenogyne; species Stenogyne calaminthoides. Next base: position 32,029,096 of record JBBCBC010000007.1, on the reverse strand, counting down.
TACTATCCCTATCCACAAGACAATACGAAAAAGAATGGCCGTATAATGACTGCAATTGAGACGAAAACGACAATGGGCCACTACCTAACCCTAGCAGCCCTGCAGCCCCATGAAACAACCCTCTATTCCAATGGCCACAGCCAAACATCACATTATCAACTGCCCTAAATTCCGATTTCCCATTAGGGTCCGTTAGATTAACCGTAAACTTCTCAACCGCGAAATCACCGGTCGTATTGGAGCTATCTCCGTACCAATAGTAGTAAGGGCAGCTCTGATTGTTCTCCCCTGCCCTGCAGGGCAGGGGAGGATCTGGGGATGAAACGAGGCTGCAACGGGGGTCGTTGCAGCTCACGTTTCTGAAAGAAATCGAATCTTTCGGGATCATAAAACGGGCCCGTTTGCTCGAAACAATCGTAACAAGGAACACATTGTATCCAATTTAAGTCACTACCGGTATCAAGAATCAAAGAGAAGTGTTTAGGGGGTGTACCGATGAACACATCCATGAAGTACTCGCCGGAGCCCAGGCTCACGCCGGACTCCAGCGTCGCCGTCAGCTGCCCGGCGGCGGAGGGAAGCTCCGGCGAGGCGGTTGGGGTTTTGGGGCGGTGGTTTTCAGTGGTTTTCTTGAGCCTGGAAACAGAGTTTTGATTCTTTTTTTCGATTATTCTTGTGTGGAGCGTTTGAATTCGGGATAAATCCTTTGTGGTCGATTCTACGACGCAATCTGTGGGGTTTCTTGGTTTGCCGTGGGATCTGTGCTTCATATTGAGGACAACAGAGTTTTTTAGTTTGAATTGTTCGTCTTGGGATTTAGAGAAACTGCAGTCGCTGTCTGAAGAAACAGAGTTGAAGGTGGGAAACTCCATGGCTGTGAAAACAGAGGAATTGGGATTTAGGGCTTCGATTCCACCGTCGTGAGCTAAAATTAGGTGGAAGAACAGGTGTAGGTACACCGCAATTAGCAAATGCTTTGGCACCATGAGAGAAAAATTCAATAAATACAGAAAAAAATCAAGAATCTAGAAAAGAAAAGGAGACTAGAAGCGCTTCAGATGATTTGAATTCAAACCCAAGATTCTGAAATTAACTTGTTGAAAAGGCCGTCAAGATTCGATTTTTAAGCAATTTGGGTTGTGAAATCTCCCACTTAAAAAACTGGGAATGGGAGAGAAATGGAAGAAGAATATGAAGATGAAGGAGGGGCGAAAATGGGTATTTTGAGAGATTCGTGAGTGGTGAAGAAATTAAAATAGGAATGAATGGATGTTCAAAGGAGGACTTTGAATATTGCAACCTTTTCAGCTATCCAATGCCACCTTTGACGCGTTTTCACATAAGAATGCTGTAAGAATTTGCATTTTTTTTTTTTGAGGAAGAGACGAGAAACTCTCCACATCCGTGTCGTTGGCCTCACTCGATCAGGCCAGAATCGAAGAAGAATGTCGATGCATAATTCAGACGCCCAACAAAGATTCAATCCCAATCGACAAACCTTATATATGAGAATGGTGGTGTAGTCGAAACAGGGGGAATTTTGATAACAATTTGACTAAATCCAAGGTGCAATTTCGCGTTAATCGAAAATAAAGAAGTCATCAATAAAATATCATTATATTTATAAATTTAATATTAAGTTTATAAGTGTAATGATATCAAGTTTATACTATGAAGAAGTTGAGTAACATTTTTGTAAATCAGGTCTAATACATTAACTCTATCATTATTATGCATAAAATCTCTTATGATTATGAATCATGGTTAATAAAATATTTTATTTTTTAAACTGTGACATTTTTTATACATAACAGTGATAATATATGTACATAACAATAATATTAAAAAAATAAAGTTGAGCGTTAGCTGGACTTGGGTTCACATAATTTTTTATCGAAAAAGTTTCACACGAGAGTTTGTGATCGAGAATTTGATCATTTCATGAATGGTTTGATCTCTTTTTTCATTTTCCTAAAAATATTGGATATTCATATTAGTTTGTTGGAGTTTCGACCAATTATTTTGCAAAATAACTTTCTACTTCTACCAATTGAATTGAAAAATTGAAATAGTTGAATGGGCGTTTATATGTTTGAAAAGTACTTGCGTCTTTATTTTTAATGATGATTGCACATTGTCAAGCGTGAATATCTCAAGTGGTTATGTCTTCACTACCTAAGATCTCGAGGTCTTATGTTCGAGATACGGAGAAGAAAAATTTATTTTCTCTTATGATGAACTAATGTAATTGATTACCTTTAAAAAAAAATGACAATCACAAATATTCCACACCAAAATGGTTTGGAATAGTTCGAAAATTTTGCAACCACATATGTACAATGCGGTGAAATCCAATTTTTTTTTTGATCCAATTTATTTTATATAATAAAAAAAAATAAAACACTTCAAATTGCTTTTGTACATAATTTAAGTGATTCTAATTACTTATAAACTTTTTCAAACACCTCATTAAATAGAGATATTTCAAATAATAATATACACAATTTTAACAGAGAAAGAGATGGTGAAATCCAAATTTTTTTAGATCCAATTTATTTTATTTAATAAAAGATAAATAAAACACTTCAAGTTACTTCTGCGCATAATTTAAGTTATTATAATTACTTATAAACTTTTTAAAACACCCCATTAAATAGAGATATTTCAAATAATGATTTACACAATTTTAACCGACAAAGAGATTATAAGTCCATCACATAGGATAGGACATACTTTGTGGGATTTACTTCTATTTTCTATTTATTAATTATTATATGAGTACGTTGTAATTGTAAATTTACCTATTTAATCAGTATTATTGATTAATAACGATTGGTAATTAATTAAATTAATGGATATTCTAAATCATCGTGCTAGCAACTAACCGATCTATTTGACTTCATAATAAATTCCATTCTCTGTATGATATGACAAAACCTAAAATGGTTATGACCTTCGCAATGAGTTCATTCAACAACTTTCATGTATGTGGGCCAATATAATTACAAAAATATATATATATATATATATATATTGAAAAGATTTCAGAATACTATTCTTGAAAAACAGCAACGACGAAAGGAAAACATGCATGTTTGTAGAGGCTGAACTTTGATTGGTCAAAGGGATAAAATTTTACACAAAGATACATTACAACGGCTTATTGTGAATGCATTTTAATAGAGTAAAAATAGAGTAAATATACTGTAAAATTTGGGTGAATCCGAGTTCACGATGAACTTGATTTTTTTAGTATCACCGGTATTTATAAAATTATCATTGTTATGCATAAAAACTATCACTGTTATATACAAAAATAATCACTGTTAAAAAATGCTTAATAATTTTAACCATTGAAATTTTTTGTGCATAACAGTAATAATTTTTGTACATAATAGTGATAGAGTTCATGTATAGACCTGATTTATGAAAGTGTTACTCAAAATTTATTCATGATGATTTTTTTTAACTGTTTCACTTATTTTATTAAAGTGTATTATTTATTTTTATTAAATAATATCACATATTTCACTAAATCGTATAATTAACTATTTTTATAGTATGAAATTAGTATAAAAATATATGACATTGTTCATTAAAATTAACTGATACGGTTTTAATGGAAATAAAAATTAACTACTTAGTAAAAATAAATAATACATACACGGTTAAAAAAAATTAATTTTACAGTGAATAAAATTTATAGAAAACTTTGTCATTTTAATATATTCATATTTTATATCAATTATACAATCAAAAGTAGAAAACGTTACAATCAACTATATATTTGATCTTTAATCTTTACAATTTAAGGGAAGTGGGGAACTCTTTTTCTATTTAAGGGGAGAGTAGGAGACATGCACTTTTCTATTTGCTCGTAGTATTATTTAGTTAAAGCAAATTTTGAATATCTAGAATTGGAGTAATAGTTTTCTCATTAAAGTCAAAGGAGAGAAGGTAGTTGGCAAACTACAAGTCTACAAATTGATGTTGTGCAAGGAAGAGTAGTTTAAGACCAAAATGGAGAAAGACTTTTTGACTAGGAAAATTAATTCAAATTTTGATATAATTGATAATTGAGGGTAAAACTTGTTAATTAAATGAAATTTAAACAATTATAATTAAAAATTAATACTATTACACTTATAAACCGATACTATTACATTTATAAACTGAGATCGTAATATTAAATTAATGTTATATGTATTATTTTATAAGAATTGTAATATCAATTTATAAGTGTAATGTATCAGTTACTATGAATAAGTTTCACGGAACAGTTTGGGTTGATAATTCCTTCACAATCTACACGTCAAATAGATACTGTACATAAATACACATGTACCAACCATGGCTAGGACAGCATGGTTAGACAAGTAAACAGCTCAAATCATATTACATACTCATTTTAATTTAAATAAATTCGAGGATATTTAATATAGAGAGAAACGTGAATAATATAAAACAACTTTCTCAATAATCTCGTTTCTATCAGTATATTTAATTACTAATTTTTAATCAAATTAAAATTATATTTAATTATTATCGCGATCTCGTTTCTATCAATATTTAAGATTGTCCAGATGAACACCAAAATATAGTATTTAATTTAATATATACTTAATTATTGAACGAAAAAAAAATCGAATTTGGTTCATGCACGTGAATAATGAATATGCAACCATGTGGAAATTTATGCGTATGCGGCGGCGTCGCCTCCAATTCTTTGGCCTTGAAAATCCATTTGACCGAGAGTCTCATTCAAACTCGTTGAGGTATATTATAATACGTTAAAATTGTACAAAACGAAATTATATTAAAAATAATATTATAAAATTGATGGTTTATAGTGTTTGCTCAATTATATTAATAAAAATTTAACTACAGTTATGAAATGGAATATTCCCACCCAAGTGATAAGACCGTCTCATAGAAGATGCAGTTGTCTAATAGTAAAAGTGACTGAGTGTTTGTAAATTTTATAAAAAAATAAATATTGAGTGTTTAATAATTTTTTTAGAGAAACTCTCTTGTGAAATATTGCACACTATGGATATGTGCAATACATCATAATTAAAGTAATTAAGGCTAAATTTGCGGGTTAGCCGCATGGGTCGGGTCGGGTCATTCAGCGCGGAAGGAGTGGCAAGTGAGCAAGCGGTGTTGTGGGTTTAAGTAACATGGTGGATATATATTAATAGATGCATATAATTATTGATTGTATGTTGTAGCCCAGTGGTTTGTGTCTGCTCTTAATGTGTTTGGTCACAAGTTTGATTCCTACTGAACACATAATTTTATTTTTAAAAATTTTTAGTGTGTTACTATATCTATATATGAGTGTTACTACATTCTTATATTGAAAAAATATTTTTTTTTGTCAACTTTTTGCTTGTTACTACATTTATGTACAAGTGTTACTACATTGTTATATTGAAAATTTTCATATTTTACGCAACACATAATTAAACATATCATAACACATAAATTTTTATAACGTAACATGGGTCACATGGTAACACATTATTGTTCATATGGTAACACATGAGTATTCAAATAGTATTACGACGATATATGAACAATGTTACATATTACTAAAAAAAACATGTGTTAACATGAACAAAAAGTGTTACTATATGAAGAAAAAAGTGTTACCACATGGATAAAACCAGTACAAGAGCGAAAAGAAATTCCCAGTCCAAAATTACAAATTTAAAGAACAACTTGATGTGTTACTACATGAACAAAAAGTGTGTTACCATATGAGCAAAATAGTGTTACTACATGAAAAATATCAGTACAGAAGCAAAAAAAATCTTCAGTTCAAAATAACAGATTTACAGAACTGCGTGAAAAGAGTGCAGAAGGATCTGAATTTTATCACACAAATTTTGAAGGGTAATCCAAACACCACACACATATACTATCTTCTTCTCGCATAATTCATACCAAAATTCAAATTGAACAACCTTATTTCATCCAATAATCGGAGCGAAAAAAGAAAATTAGGGCACGAACGAGGAAGAAGAAAACCTATGAGATTCACCAGAAGAGAAGAGGAAGAAGAAGAAATCTGACCGCGTTCGGATGCGCGCGCGAGGAAGAAGTTGAAGAAGCTCATTGGTCCACCAACAATCTGCCCTAAAACCTATTTTTTCTGACCGTGAGAAAAAAAATACTTAATTGCACATATCACTTGTATACAATATTGCATACAAGTTTTTGTCAAAAAATTATATAAAATATAGTAATATTTTGAGAAGCTATAAATATGTAGAAGCACACCCTCATAACTTTTAGATTATAGTTTATATAAATAAATAGAAGCATACCCTCATAACTTTTAAATTATAATTTATGGATGATTAATTTAAATAGAAGCACTTAAATATAAAACACTCAAATATATTTTTACACACAATTTTATAACTTATAATATTTTTCAAAATACCCCATAGTATGGAACGAAGTTTACAAATGTGCCCAAATTGAGAAAATCTTACTTGATGTATATCCATGTCATGGTTAAAATAAAAATTGCACCCCATTATAGTTTGAAAAAGAAGATGACTTTTTATTTGAATTTCATGTACTATTTCATTAGTTTGAAAGAGATCTAAGACATTAATTTTAAATAATATTTTAATATTTATCAATCATATCATTAAATTAAAAATTTTGAATTCGTTATTTAACGTAAAACTTCTCTCATATGACATCATCTAATCTCTCTCTCCCTCTCTCTCTCTCATAATTTGCATTATATTATTTACACAAGTACAAATTTTATCATTAACCAATGCTAGATGTTATTGAGTGACACGAGAATATAGTTGTATCCCCATTTTTTAAGAACAATACTCCTTGTATTTTTTTTTTTTTTACGGAAAAAAAGAGCTTACGTGCACGGAGTGCACATATCAAGTAGACCATCCACAAAGCTCGGAGGCTCTACCCAACAATGAGGACTATTATAGTTACGACTAGTCCTAGCAATACTATGAGCCAAAGCATTGGCATTACGACACACCCAAGAGATCGAGAAATGATCATGGGCCTCGAGAAGACGACGTCGTTCTCCTATTAAATCGCAGAAGACTGAAGCTCCATCTGTTCTGAGCTTCAAAGCATCCACTGCACGCTTAGAATCTGATTCCACACTAACCCTTCCCAATCCTAGGTTTACCACCCATCGCATGACTTCCGTGATACCCCACGCTTCTCCATCGTCCACCTTCAAAACACCCGGTCTAACCAGTGATCTACAACAAATAAACTCCCCAAGGTCATCGTGAATAACCATGAATAACCATCCCAACTGATTTTTACGAACCCTAAGCACGGTGCATGCCATCTCCTACATTGGCTCTGTCGTGGCGTGCTTGTGGTTGGTCTTCAAAAATAGCAACATCCACGTTGATTTTCTCAACGATGTTGTTCCTACCCCTCCACATCCCCCAAGCTATCATCATTGCACGCTCCATTTCATTAGGGTCTAAATTCTTGAATAAAGACAGGAACAACTCGGATGGTCCCTCCACATGGTAGCACAACGATCGTCGATTTTGTGCTTAAGTGGTACTTCCCAAAGATGCTCGGGCATGTTTGCAATCTACAAAAAGGTGCGACACCATTTCCGGCATCTCCCCACACACTGGGCACGTAACCTCCACATTGTTGTACCATTTTCTCAATTTAGTTCGGACCTGGATCTTCTTTGGGTGAAGAAAGTGATCCAACACAATTCTATACATATATGGGTTGTATATTTTATATTCGCTTACTTCTTTTTAAATTTTAAAACGCCCACCAAAATTCAAAAACCCTCCATATCCCCCAAGTTAAAATCTAGAATCGAGATAGTTGGAACTTGAACAAAGATTACTAAAATCCATCTCTCTCAACAAGTCCTTTTTGTAATATTTATCTACAAATGGGGCCTCTTTTATTTAACCACCAAAGAATAATGTATTGAGATTAAAGAAATATATATATATATATATATTTTTATATTTTTATTTATTTTTCAAGAGATGTTCTTGAAATTTGAATGTGTATTAAAAATCTTACATTTAACATTCATAGTTAGTATAATATTTCTAACTTATAACCTAATTAACAATGTTTCTTTTCTAATTGTTGACATATATACACATACTTAATCTATTGATTATACTTCACGAAGTAGTCGAGGATAATAAAAAAAACAAGAGAAAGAAAATTTTTCAAAGATGAAAATGTTAAAATTGCCCTAATCAATCAAAAAGGTACACCCTAAACACTAAATAATGAACCCTAAATTATCTCCCCACACGGGTGAACCATGAATCACTTGGGTCGAGTGAACCATGAACCACATTTTGTCTTTCTTACCATTTTCTCAATTTTGTTGTAAATTAAAGTTTTTTTTCATGTATGAAATTTTTTATTCTAGACTTTGTCTAAAAAAAACAATTAAAACCTTAGGGATTAGATGTTCTCTGTTATTATATATTTAAAGAGTCACATTTGTGTGAGACAAAATATAATTTGGATTTGAAATAGGTAGGTGTTGAATTGTGTAACGTCAATATGAATTTTTGTGATAATTAAATCATAAATGACCTTGAGTATAATTAGTGTTGCTTTAATTTAAACATGTGAAAACAACATGTAAGTAATAAGACGGGATGATTTATTTTAGATTGTCTAACCATTTTTTCGAGAGATGTTTTCATCATACTACGATGAATTTCCGTTTTAAAAATCAAACACTAACTTAAGTGAACTTCAAAATATGTTTATGTATTAATTTAAATGTTTGAGCGTTTACTTTTAATCCCCCAATATTAAGGGAGTGGACCGCTTATCCAACCCTCACAAAGTCTACCTTAGGAGGACTCTGATGAGCTTCGGATGTTGGGATGTTTCATCAGGTGTGGTGTGCTAGATGATACGCCATTTTGAGAATCCTATCCACAACATTAAAATGTTGGGTGTAGGTGTGGTGTGTTGACCACTATCCACTACATTAAAAGCCCCACTTGGCGTCCCAAAATTGCACTGCACGTAGAGATCATCTACCACCATATCTTCAAAGCCCGGTACCACATGGGTGGAGATGTAAAAGGAACGCTCATTATCTAGCCAAGGGTCTCCCCAAACTCTTACCATTCTACCATCTCCCAGTTTCCATCTCGCTCCCGTACGAACAAGGTCTATTACTGTATGGATACTTCGCCAAACATAGCTAGGGTTATTTCCTAAACTTGTATCGAAGAGGCTGGTGGTTGGAAAATACTTGGCCTTTAACACTCGAGCCACTAGAGCACTCAGATTCAATTGTATTTTCCAAACCAACTTCCCCAACATTGCTATGTTAAACAAATGTAGATTCCGAAAACCCATACCTCCATCATTCTTGTGTTTGAATAATGAATCCCATCGTTCCCACTTTACTCCTTTCTTGGGATCCGTGCCATGGGCCCACCAAAACGAGGTCATCATTCGGTGTAATTCATCAATTATAGTCGGAGGCAGGAGAAAAGTGCTCATGCAATACGCCGGGATTGCTTGAGTTGCTGCTTTTATCAATATTTATTTGCCCGCTTTAGACAATTTCTTGCCTCTCCAATGTTTCAATTTGTCCCAAAGCCTTTCCCTCAGATATCGAAAAATTTATGTCTTCCCCTTGCCAATTAACGAGGGCAAACACAGATACCTCTCTGTATTAAGTGAAGAGTGCACCCCCAGGATATTATTCAGCCTGTCCTTCAAGTCCGGGGTAACGTTTGGGCTGTAGAAAATGCCTGATTTCCCATAGTTTATAGCCTGGCCTGACGCCCTCTTGCAGAAGTCTAGTGTACCTTTCAGAGTGTTGCATTCGTCTTCCGTAGCTTTGCAAAATAGCAAACTATCATTTGCAAAGAGGAGATGTGAGACGGGCGACACTCTTCTTCTCACCCTACATCTATGAATCGTGCCCCGTAAAGTCTCCCAGCGAAGTAAACTGGACAGCCCCTCCGCACAGATAATAAATTGTTGGGATTATACTGAAAAATATGCTTTTTACTTTGTATAATCGAAACTGAATTTTCAGACTTATTTACTGAAATAAATTGTTTATCACTGATGCTTTAAATATGATTGAATGTTACATATATTTACTGCATAACTGTTCAATAATTCGTACGTGTTACATTGTAGTTAATTTAGTGATACCAGATCACAGAAGATTAAATTAACAGTCCCTTGTAACTAAGAGTACGCCATTCACGACCTAGATGGAAATGAACAACCCATCGCTAAAGGTTGAGGTGTAAGGCTCAGATTGGTTTGTCTTGACCAAGAGATTACACTAGTGCATGACTGATGCACTGAATAGGACCTATAGGAGGATAAATTCTTCAGAACTGAACAAGGAAGAATTAGACCTCAGTGGTTCGTTGTTTCTTAATCTTCGTCCCTTAAATAGAATCACGTGGGATTGGTAACTATTGCTTTGACTTATCATGGGTAGCGAATCAAAGAGATTCAATACTTTTTATCTTGGACAATATTATTGGTCACATGTGATTGCTAATATTTAATACGAAGAATCGTGTGCAAGTACGCTTGTTTGATTTGCCCCCTTGGGAGGTTCATAAGCTTTATCATACCAAATCTTGCAAGTGGAATTAGTTTCCGGTATGGATAATAATGTTGAACCGTTCCTCGACCAAGGATAAAAGATGTTAGTTAATGGAAAGCTATTTCAGTGGCTTGAATTAATTAATGGGCTAGATAATCTTAAACACGAGAAATAATGACCGGGAGCCATATTGACTGTAATATGGGTTAAGATGGATAGTGCAATATTAATTATGTAGTGGGATTAATTAATATTTATGGGCTTGAATTATATTGTGGCTCAATATTAGATATTCAAGGTCCATTAGAAGGTTAAATCTTAATTCTCCTAAAGGCCCCCTGAGTAGCCCAACATATAGCCCAATAACTGAAAAATGTGATTAAAATAAAATAAATATTGTTGCTTATTTTTCCTAATATTTTCAAAATTTATGGATAAAAGAGGGAGAAAGATTTTCTTTGAATTTTGTTATGGAATGAAGATATGTATTCTTGGATTACAAGATTATCTCATTAAATTCAAGAAATCTCCCACTTGGTTATTCATGAGGATATTTCAAAATTTTTGAATATAATGGGCAAGAAAGATTTTCTTGATTTTCTTGAAAATATATTATGGAAGATATGTATTGAAATACAAGAATATCTCATAAATTCAAGAAGATCCAAATCTTGGAATCTTGCACATCATTATTTTCGAAAATTCCATAATATTGAGGAGGTGGGATTTTTGTGGAATATTTTAATTATGGGAAAAAGAATATAGGAGATATATTCAAGATTTCTTGGTGATCAAGAAAAGTCTTTTCCCACATTAGTTTTCTACTGAAAAAATCGACCACCTCTCACCTATAAATAGGGGATGATTGTTTCATTCCCAAGTACAATTCCATGTGCTGGAAAAATTAGCAAATCCACATAAGTGGTGCAACAAAGTTTATTTTTTCCTTTTTGTTAATTGTTCGACAAGTGTCCTTCCACCGGATAGTTGAGCAAGGGCTAAGGGAATACTTGGGAAGTCCTTTTGGTTAGTCCGTCCAACCGAATTCACTGCCATCCCGAGAGGTACGTTCACGTAAACCCGTAGATTCCGCATGCGTAGGTTTTACGTGGCTTATTATATGCATGATATGTTGTTGAAATTATTATTTGAATTAATATAGGATTAATTCATGCTAGTAATAATTAAAGAATTAAATTTGTATTTAAATATTCACCCCGAATAGATCTGTGCAACTCATTCCCCAACATAAACAAGTATGGTGACAGTGGGTCTCCTTGACGTAGGCCTCGTCCTGGGAAGATTGGTCCCACAACCGAGTCATTTACCAAAAAATTATAAGAGACCTTTTGTACACAAAGCATCATCCATTGGATCCATCTCTCTGAAAAATTCATGGCTCGTAAAACTCCCTCCAAATATCGCCAGTCAACCCAGTCATAAGCCTTACTAATGTCAATCTTAAGTGCAACGCTTCCAATTTTCCCCTTTCGCCAATTTTTGATGCCATGTAGAGACTCAAACACTATGATGACATTGTCTTGAATAGATCGCCCGAAAGGACTATTTTGAGTCGATTGCAGAGCACTTTCGATAGTGTTTTGTATACTACATTGCATAACGAGATAGGCCTTAGTTCACGAACCATCTTAGGCGGGTTGCTCTTTGGGATAAACACCATGTTTGTACAATTTAAACCATTTGGGAAAGAGCCTGCCTCCAACCAATTCACACAAGAGTTAACGATGTCATGGCCTAATGTGTCCTAAAATCTTTTGTAGAAGGCGGGATTAAACCCATCCGGGCCGGGGGCCTTGTCCTTATGCATCTGGGATATAGCAGTCCGGAACTCTTCAGCTTCAAATGGTTTGGTGAGCATATCATTATCCATCGTTGTCACCTTGCTGGTAATGGTTGCTGTTACAGCCCCGATGTCTAGCAGGTTATCCGAGACCATGAAGAGTTGATTAAAATAGTCAGAGACAGTGACGTTTAGATCCTCAGAGTAACCCATACTTCTTGTTCATTGAATAAACCAGAAATACAGTTAGATTTCTTCCTTGCCGAAGCCATTTGGTGAAAAAAATTTGTATTGAGGTAGCCATCTTTTATCCAAAAAGCTTTTGCCCTCCGTTTCTAGTATTTTTCTTCCTGAACCAACAATCGGGCAAGACATTTCCTCGCTTCGATTAACCGTGCATTGGTGTCCACTGTATCCATCTCTTGAAGCACTTTGATTTCATCTTCCATGTCTCTCATATCCGAATGTCTACCATTGCAATATGTTTCCCCCAATCCCCCAACACCTCAGAAGTGGCCTGTAGACGCTTTAGTAGGGGGAAGTTGCTGGAACCCGACCAACTTCTGCCTACCACACTTTTCAAATATGGTTCGTCTAGCCATTTATTTTCAAAGTGGAACACATACTTCCTCCGAGTCCTTATAACCAGTTTTGTCTCTAGAAAAATGGGGCTGTGATCAGAGATGGGTGCCACTAAGTTGTGCAACTTTGCATTTGGAAACCTAACATGCCAACTAGGGTTCCCGAGTGCTTTATCAAGCCTCTCCTCCAACAAGTTATTAGCTCTCTGTCCTCTACTCCAGGTGTATTGATGCCCAATAAGAGGCACGTCATGAAGATTGCTATCCGAGACTGCCTCTCTAAAGCCTTGGAATAACCAATTCGGGTGAGGCGCCCCTCCTTTATTATCCTCTACAGAGAGAAGATCATTAAAGTCTCCCATGCAAATCCATGGTATAGTATTAGTTCCGGCCAAATGTCTTAACAAGTTCCATGATAGCCTCCTCATATTCCTCTCCGGATGTTCATAAAATCCGGTAAAACACCAAGGTCCATCGACATCGTGAATTAATAAATCGATGTGGTTTTGAGAATAGTTAACAATATCACAAAAAGTAGTAGACTTCCACATAACACATAATCCACCACCACGACCAATACAATCAACAAAAAAAGAACAATCATAACGTAAGCGAGCTCTTATTTCATCAATCTTGCTTGTGTTAGCAATAGTCTCACATAAAAAAATAACATCAGGTTTCTGGGCACGAACTAGCTCACAAACATAGGGATTTGCAGCGGAGTTGCCCAACCCCCTGCAATTCCAACTTACAGCATTCATAATGTTCGGCGGGCCCCGCGATCTCCGCCGGGGCCTACAGTTAAAAAATGACCAGACTCGTTAACAGTTTCCATAACTTTCTCACCTTCTTGCATTTCATTAGTGTCTTTCTTCTGTTGAACTTTGTTCAGTTCGTTCAGTCTCTTACGTTTCTTCTATTCGATGGAGTTATTGTTCGAACCCTCATTATCTCCTTCCTCGTTCTCATCAAAACATGGATTCACGATCATGTTATTAGTTGTTGGGGTTATACTGAAAAGTATGCTTTTACTTTGTATAACCAAACTGAATTTCTTATTTATTTTGCTGAAATAAATTATTTATCACATGTTGCATTAAATATGAATGAATGTTATATATATTTACTGCATACCCGTTCGATAAGTCAGTACGTGTCACGCTGTAGTTAATTTGATGATACCAGATCACAGAAGATCAAATTAACGGCTCCTCGTGACTAAGTACAAATTCACAACCCAGATGGAAATGAACAACCCATCATGAAAGGTTGAAGTGTAAGGCTCATATTGACTTGTCTTGACCAAGGGATTACACTAGTGCATTATGATGCGCTGAAAAGGACCTACAGGAGGATAAATTCTTCGGTACTGAATATACAAGAATTAGACCTCAGTGGTTCGTTATTTCTTAATCTTCGTTCCTTAAATAGGATCGTGTGAAATTAATAACTATTGCTTTGACTTATGATGGGAAGAGAATCAATGCGATTCGATACCTTGTATCTTGGGCAATATTATTAATTACATGACGATCGCTAAGATTTAATACGGAGAATCGCGTGCAAGTACGACTTGCTTGATTTGTCCCCTTGGTGGGCTCAGAATCTTTATCATACCAAATCTTGCAAGTGAAAATTTATTTCCGGTATGGATAATAATGTTGAGCTGTCTTTACTCCAAGGACAAAGATGTTAATTAATATAAAGTCTGTTCAGTGGCTTAATTAATTAATGGACTAAGATAATCTTAAACGCGAGAAATGATAATCGGGAGCCATATTATTGTGAAGTCGTAATGTGGGTTAAGATGGATAGTTCAATATTAATTTTATAGTGGAGTAAATTAATATTAATGGGCTTGAATAGTATTTTGGCTAAATATTAAAGCTTCATAGCCCATTGGAGGTCCAATCTTAATTCTCCTAAAGGCCCCTCAAATAGCCCAAACTAAAGTCCAATTAATGAAAAGAAGAAGAAAATATTTTGGCTTATTTTTCCACAATAATTTCGAAAATTTGGGTAGGAAAAGAAAAAAAAAATTTCTTGATTTTCTTGGAAAGATTTTATGGAATAAGTATTCTTGAGATACAAGTTTATCCCATAAATTCAAGAAAGGAAAAAGATCTTATTTCTTCCTATTTCATGAGATATTTTCGAAAATATTGAACAAGAAAGGAGAAGGAAATTTTGTTGGGAGATATTTTGGGAAATAGAATATATTGTATATATTCTAGATTGTATCTTGAGGAATAAGCAAAGAAAAATTTTCGCCCCCACCCCCTAGTCTATATATAGGGGATGAATTTTTCATCCCCATAGTGTAATTCCATGTGTTGGAAAAATTAGAAATCCACAAAGGTGGTAGCCAAATAATTTTATTTTCTCCTTTAAGATTAAAATCGTTCGTTGATAATCCTCCCACCGGATTACGTTCGTGGACGTGGGACATATTTGAGAAGGTACTTTGGGTTGATCCAACGTCTCAGTGGTTGTCTCTACGAGAGGTTAGTGTTTACGCAATTCCTAGATTCCGCATGCTTAGGTTTTACGTGAAATACGTGTACGCATGATGTTTATTTGCTTATTAATTATTATGTTGAATTGAATTAGGATTAATTTATGTTAGTAATTAATTGATTAATTTAAATATGTATTTAAATTCAACTCGAATAGATCCGGGCACCCCTAATTTCCCAACAACTGGTATCTGAGCCTCGGTTTCGAGCTCTGTATTTAAATTGTTATTTACACTATGTTGGCCATTAAATTTTATTGAAAATTGGATAATAGAATTGTTAGATCTGTTTTGCAGGTATCCAATTGTCATGGTATTTAATGTGTTTATTTATTTCATAAGTATGATTGATTTTAATTTGACTCGTTCGAATTTATTTTTCTCGTGAGAAAATCCACGAGTAGATTATGCTATTTGATTTGTTAAATGTAATAAACTAGTCTAGATTTAGGTTTATTTATTTTTGTAAAATAAATCAGAACCGATCAAGACCTAAGACGGAGGCGAGAAATTAAAAACGATCCGTAACCGCAGATGCTGTGCGTCACATGAATGTGCCAGCGAGGCACGCCGCCGACGCAGCATATCGCTAAGCATCGTTTGGCCGCACGGCCACAAGTGATCGACATCGATGCGATAAAGCGCGGGCGCTTTGTTGAAGGAGGGCGGGCATGATAAAATAGAGCGACGCCGACGCGGTTGAGTGGGATAGGGCGGTTGCCGAGGATTCGCGACACGCTACAAGACATGGGCATCGCTGCCGAGATGCTGCCCAAATTTCTTTTCATTGGGCTGAGGCTCGCTGAGAGATGCAGGGGCGATGCGCCAGCGCTTAGGGCTACGGACGCTGCCGGGCTAAGGGGGCCGAATCGGACGCTGACATGCATTCCGGGCCGAGGAGCTACTTGGGCGGGCGTTTTAGACGGAGTTCTTTTTGAGACGTTCGAGTGGGAGAAATTCAAGACGACGTTTCTTCAAAATCAAGCCAAGAAAAATCAAACCATGACAATTGGATAATTTGTGCCCAATATGTTTATTTTTCTGCTTTGCTTGATTTATTGTTGTATTTTCTTATGCTTTATTTAATTTGTTTAAATGTGTTTGCATGAGAATTGCCCAACGAAAAATCTCAAATTCAAAAATTACTAAGTATGTTTTAAACAATTAATTCGGTTTTGAATCAAACTAATTTTGACCTCCATGATTTATTTATTTGTGAAATCTTTTGGAGAAATCCCCCTAAGGGACGACCAAAAGATAGCTTTCACATGAATAAATTCTCAAAAGGATGATTGTGAATTATTATTAGTGGCGACGATGACCCTCCCAAGAGGATCGATCAAAACGAAGTAGTAATTCTGTATTTAATCATGGTTATTACTTAGATATAAAATTGATATGCATATACTTCGCCGAAGTCCCTGTCAATTTTATATTGGTCAAGTGGGAGCCAACTATTAATTTTTCAAAATTAAAGGTTTGTAATTGTTCTTGTTTGTAACCTTCTTGAATGTGATTTAAATGATGACCCTCACAAGAGGCTCATTTAAAACTGTTTTGAGATGTTGGCTGATGCATGTTCATATATTTTTTTTGAGATTTCAATATGAATCATGTGATCGAATTATGTGATTTTCTTTATGTTGATCCGGATATTAACACAAGATGTATGTTTATTTTCAGTATCATCATGTCTCAACCTTTTAATCCACTTTTCAATATACTGAAAGACAATTTGCTTACTGGAGATAACTATTTTGTTTGGAAACATAACCTTATGAATGCCCTCACTTCACATGAATCCAAATGGGTACTTAATGCACCAAAACCCAAAGAATCAGCTAAGGGTGCTAGTATATGGGAAGAGATGAAATATAATGAATGGGAGCTGGCAAATGAATTGGTAAAGGACATGATCTTGACACACATGTCGGATTTATTAAAACGCCTTCATCAAAGATTTGCATCAGCTGCAGACATTATGAGAAATCTCGAAGCGATGTTTTCACATCCGGCCCATATAGCAATCCAAAGCATTAAGCATGACTTGGTCAAGCTAAAAATGGAAGAAGGAATGACTGGAAAAGAACACATTCTTAGGGTTATGGTTCTCTTTGAAGAGTTGGCATATCTTGACGAAAAATATGACTTCAAAACCAAAATTGATATCATTCTCAGTTCTCTGCCAAAGAGCTATGATCATCCTTATGTAACGTATCTAATAGAAGATATGGAGTTTACTGTGGATGATCTTGTGAGAGCCCTTACATTGGTCGAAGAGGACAATGAGCGCAAGAAAATGAACATGGTTACAAAAGGGTCCTCTTATTTTTCTTGGCCAATTGGTGGTAAGATAAATGAAGAGACAAAAAGGATTAACCAGTTCTATTCAAGCTTCAAAGAAGAAAGTTTAAGTACAAAGATCTGTTTGGAGTGTGGCGAAAGAGGACATTGGAGGTGGGCTTGTTCCAAACCCAAAAGGAATGGAAAGAAAGTTAATTCTCTCGCACTAGTTGTTGAAACTTGTTTAGCGGCGTATGCTACTCATTCGTGGGTAGTGGATGCAGGATCCACTGATCATGTTTGTTTCACGTTACAGGGGTTCAAGCGGACCCGACAACTTAGTCATTCGTGGGTAGTGGATATGGGATCCACTGATCATGTTTGTTTCACGTTACAGGGGTTCAAGCGGACCCGACAACTTAGTGGAAGAGAGATCCTCGTCACGCTGGGCGATGCTACGAGAGTAGCAGCTGAAGCAGTGGGAGACGTGCATCTGTCTTTTGAAGACAAGAATTTAATTTTAAGAGATGTTCTTTATGTTCCTGTTTTTCGTAAAAACCTTATTTCAGTTTCAAAACTATTTGCGGATGGATATTCTGTTCGTTTTAATAAACAAGTTACTGTTTTTCGTAATGATGTGGTTATCTGTCATGGAACATTACAGAACAATCTCTATATTATTAACTGTGCACATGTCACACCCCAATTTTTCATAAGCTTTTAAAGGCATTTTAAGTAGACAAAATTTCAAAATTTTCATAACTAAATAAAAATAATGCACTTTAAATTTTCCAATGTTTGCAGCGAAAGCAATTAAATTCAAAATATTTTTAAAGAAGATAATTTAACCATTAGAAAAACTGATAAACTATCTCAGTGCTAAATATGGACCTTCAAAATAAAATAAAGTATTCCAATACTACTAAAAATAACGTCAAAACTAAATCCTCAATATTCAAATAAAATAAGAGTTATGCAATGAAATAATTTGCTTTAAGAAAATGATAAATGACGTCTAGAGGCAATCCACCGGCCCACCACCGCACTCCATAATTACTCTGCAAAATGTTAAGGATTGGGATGAGCAAAACAACTAGCTCAGTGGGATTCCCTCACAATGTTATAATCAAATATATCACATAAATAAAATCATAAACTCACATAACATGCATCATAATCAATATAATGAGTCAAGGATCTTTTCCATCCTGAGTCGTATTGGCCAATCTGTATACGGTGGAGTTGCGTCCAAGGATCTTTTCCATCCTGGACCGAAGTCCCCGCAAGTTACAACGATCTTTTCCATCGAGTAACCAAATAATTCAATATAACATATCCACGTAAAACATGTAGCAAGCAACAATTAAATTCACATGAATATTAAAAAATAACAAAGCAAGTAAAAATCCCACCTCAAGTCTTGATTAACCTCGTAAACACGTAAATTGATTTAAGGCGTACAGTCCTCGTCACCTAAAAATAATTAAATAATAATATCTTAGAACTATTAAAATTTATAAGTAGTAAATATTTAGTATCTTAATAATAACTTAATGGTATATCCCATTCATATACATATATACACGACTAACATGGAAAATTAATATGAATCAGAACTTTGGAACTACAACTTAGCTTCAGTCATTTAAAAAAAATAAAACATTGGCGTGACACTTATATTAATACTTCAAAATGGAAAAAAAATGAAAAAATAAAACAAAGATTTGGGTGGCAATAATGTCTCGGCCAGCAGTATAAAAAAAGAACCAGGAAAATGAAGTTTATATTTTTAAAAATTCATGGCTATTCATTAAAAATTTGGACTTAAAGGAAATAAATTAGCAACATAAGCATTATGCATGGATTTTAGTAATCGACACGGCAACGGAAACTTTTAAATATTTAGAATAGAAGACATTGGCAACAGGTATAGAAAATGGTGTTTATGCGAAGATCAAGATTTATATATGATAAACAAAATACCTTTGCTACACAAGGTTACTGACCTATTTCAAAAACCAAATTTTCAGAACTCAAATATTTTAACTTTGTGCATTAAAACGATGGCTTACAGTTTTGTGAAAATTTCAAGCCCAAACGGCAACCTAATATGGCGAACGAAGTAAATATACAGACTACTAAAAAAAAATTAATTAAAAAGGGCAGAAGAGGATACCGATTGATTAAGAGTAGAGAAAGTAATTTCAGCGATTGATGACCACAAAAAAAAAACGTTTGTTAGCCGGCCTCCCACGGAAGAAGAGTTTTTCTGAGATAAAGTTTTTCTGTGATTGCGGGAGGGACCGAGTATAAAACAGGATGAGGGAGTAAAAATGAGTTGAGATAATCGTGGAAATTCTGAATTGATTTCTCACGTTGTTTTACGTGAGTTTTAAATTTTAAAAGTTTGAGATAGTGGTCAAAATAAATATAGAGATTTTCAAGGGAAGACTTGAGAGATTAAGACTTATCCACATTAATATACTATGTTATAGTTTATAATCATATAAAATAAAATACTTTAAAGATAATAACTTATAAACCAAATATAAGGATCTAGTCAACAATTAATTAACCCATCTATTTCTTTTTGTCGTGCGCACATATAATCATATATATATATATATATATATATTAAACATATAAATTTAATTATTAATTAACTCTTTTATTAACAATATTAATTCAAACCTTTTATAACTTATATCTTTCTTTTTAATAACTTATGGTGATTGAAAATCTTGGGTGTTACAGCACACCACACACATAATGCATCCTGTAACACATCTACTATTTCAATCAAAAAGGAAACGTTCGATCAACGTGAACGAGACACTTCTTTGGCATCTAAGATTATGTCATATTAATCCAAAAAGGATTCAAAGGTTGGTCCAAGATGGTTCATTGGAGTCTCTCCTGATTGAACCATTTCCAACTTGCGAATCATGTTTGGAGGGTAAGATGACCAAGAGGGCATTTGGAGCCAAGGGGCTTAGAGCTAAAGAAGTGTTGGAGATCGTTCATACCGATGTATGTGGTCCAATGAAAATCAAAGCAAGAGGGGGCTACGAGTATTTCGTTACGTTTATCGATGATTACTCGCGCTATGGATACATTTTCCTAATGAAGCATAAATCTGAGACCTTTGATAAATTCAAAGAATTTAAGGCTCAAGTAGAGAATCATAAGGAAAAGAGTATCAAGTTTCTACGATCTGATCGTGGCGGCGAATACCTCAGTGATGAATTCTTGAACTACCTGTCGGATGAAGGGATTGCATCCCAGTTGACTGCACCCGGTACCCCTCAACAAAACGGGGTTGCAGAACGAAGAAACAAAACGCTTCTAGAAATGGTAAGATCAATGATGAGTTATGTGGATTTACCAAAATCATTTTGGGGTTACGCCTTGCGAACATCGGCTTATATTCTGAACTTAGTGCCATCCAAATCGGTTCTAAAACCCCCGAGGGAGTTGTGGACAGGGTGCAAGCCCAGCTTAGGACACATGAGGATCTGGGGGTGTCCGGCATACGTGTTGGATACGGAAGCCGGGAAATTGGATGCGCGTTCAGAATTAAGGTTGTTTATAGGATACCCCGAAGGAACGAAGGGATGCATGTTCTATGGTCCCGAAGATCAAAAGGTCGTAATCAGTACGCACTTTAGATTTTTGGAAGAAGACTATATGAAAGATAAAAAACCTAGAAGCGAGATTACCTTGGAAGAACTTAAGGGGCCAACTCCATTGCCAACTGTACAAGAAGACATACCACGCGTCACGCCTACACAACCGGAACCTCGTCGTAGTGGGAGGGTTGTCAGACAACCCGAGCGATTCTTAGGGATCAGAGAGTCCACGGACTTGATCTCGGGAGAAGAATCAGATCCATGGTCCTACAACGAGGCGATCCAGGACAAGGATGCGACATCTTGACAAACAACAATGGAAGCTGAGATGGGTTCAATGGATCACAATAAAGTGTGGGAGCTAGTTGAACCACTTAATGGGATAAAACCCATTGGATGCAAGTGGGTATACAAGAGGAAAAGGGGACCAGACGGAAAGGTTGAAACCTTTAAAGCAAGACTGGTGGCGAAAGGGTACACTTAGAAAGAAGGGATCGACTATGAGGAAACCTTTTCGCCCTTAGCCATGCTCAAGTCCATCCGAATTCTCTTGTCGATTGCTGCGCATTTAGATTTTGAGATCTGGCAAATGGATGTCAAGAAAGCTTTCCTCAACGGAAGTCTTGACGAAGAAATCTATATGCAACAACCCGAAGGCTTCATTGAAAAAGGCCAAGAGCATCTGGTTTGCAAACTGAAGAAGTCCATTTATGGGCTGAAGCAAGCATCACGTGCTTGGAATCAGTGTTTTGATCAAGTGATAAAATCCTACAGTTTTGATCAAAACAATTTCAAAAGTTGTGTGTATAAAAAACGTGATGGAACTGCCTTGGTATTCTTAGTACTATACGTAGACAACATTCTGCTCATCGGGAACGATGTAAAGATGTTGTTAGACGTAAGGGCATGGCTGTCAAAAATAGTTTGATATGAAGGACTTGGGAGAAGATGGTCACGTCCTAGGGATCAAGATCACTCGAGATTGCAAGAAAATGATGATCGGGCTTTCGCAAGCTTCATACATAGATACCGTTTTGAAGCGATTCAGCATGCAAGATTCCAAGAAAGGCTTTGTACCTTTCAGACATGGAATCCATCTATCCAAGGAAATGTGTCCCAAGAAACAAAAGGAAATAGATGACATGAAGGGCATCCCTTATGCTTCGGCTGTGGGAAGCCTCATGTACGCTGTGCACGAGACCGAATATCTGCTTCACCGTAGGAATCGTGGCAAGATATCAAAGTAACCCTGGGAAAGAGCATTGGACTGCGGTTAAGAACATTCTGAAGTATCTGAAGAGGACACGTGACAAAATGTTAGTTTATCAATCAGACAGTCTAATCCCCATTGGTTATACGGACTCAGATTTCCAATCAGACATAGACTCCAGAAAGTCAACTTCGGGTAGTGTGTTTTGCATGGGGGGAGGAGCCATGACATGGAGAAGCGTTAAGCAGAAATGCATCGCTAATTCTACCATGGAAGCCGAATATGTAGTTGCTTGTGAAGCAGCTAAAGAAGCGGTTTGGCTCAAGAACTTCCTGGGGGACTTGGATGTCATTCCGAATTTACCCAGCACGATCATGGTTTACTGTGATAACGCCGGAGCAGTTGCAAATTCTAGGGAACCGAGAGCCCACAAGGCCAGCAAACACATAGAAAGAAAATACCATCTTATACGAGAAATCGTTAAGAGAGGAGATATAGAGGTGACAAAGATTGCGTCTGAAGACAACCTAGGGTCTGCCTCAGAGTACATTCGAGAGACATGTGGAAGGAATGAGTGTCAAGAGCATTGTCAATCTGCTTTGAGTATAAGTGGGAGAAATATTATTAGGTTCGTGTGGGGTGACATTAGATGTCACATAGAACACGAGACATGCTGTAGTATACTTAAAAGCAGACTTTGAGTATAAGTGGGAGATTGTTGGGGTTATACTGAAAAGTATGCTTTTACTTTGTATAACTAAACTGAATTTCTTATTTATTTTGCTGAAATAAATTATTTATCACATGTTGCATTAAATATGAATGAATGTTATATATATTTACTGCATACCCATTCGATAAATCAGTACGTGTCACGTTGTAGTTAATTTGGTGATACCAGATCACAGAAGATCAAATTAACGGCTCCTCGTGACTAAGTACAAATTCACAACCAGATGGAAATGAACAACCCATCATGAAAGGTTGAAGTGTAAGGCTCAGATTGGCTTGTCTTGACCAAGGGATTACACTAGTGCATTATGATGCGCTGAAAAGGACCTACAGGAGGATAAATTCTTCGGTACTGAATATACAAGAATTAGACCTCAGTGGTTCGTTATTTCTTAATCTTCGTTCCTTAAATAGGATCGTGTGAAATTAATAACTATTGCTTTGACTTATGATGGAAAGAGAATCAATGCAATTCGATACCTTGTATCTTGGGCAATATTATTAATTACATGACGATCGCTAAGATTTAATACGGAGAATCGCGTGCAAGTACGACTTGCTTGATTTGTCCCCTTGGTGGGCTCAGAATCTTTATCATACCAAATCTTGCAAGTGGAAATTTATTTCCGGTATGGATAATAATGTTGAGCTGTCTTTACTCCAAGGACAAAGATGTTAATTAATATAAAGTCTGTTCAGTGGCTTAATTAATTAATGGACTAAGATAAACTTAAATGCGAGAAATAATAACCGGGAGCCATATTATTGTGAAGTCGTAATGTGGGTTAAGATGAATAGTTCAATATTAATTTTATAGTGGAGTAAATTAATATTAATTGTTGGGAAATTTATAGTTTTGATGAAAGTTCCAAAACACATGTAATAGGACCGGTCAGACCTGTTAGCTGACTGATGTTTTTAAATACCAGTTATAAGATGACCAGTTGATAATTATTGTATAGAACAACTGATGTAAGATAGGTTACATATTGAGGGGAACTCAATATGTATAGGTCAGGTCTGGAGATCAGAAGACAAGACAAGGTCAGAAGATCAGACGAGCAGATAGTCAGATGATCAGGTGAAGACATGAAGATCAAGTTCAGAAGACCTGAAGATAAGATGACTACCGTAAGATCGAGGACCGTAGACGAGAAGACCTACATCGCTTGAGTTCGCTAGTTGAGCTAAGACAACCGCACCGAAGACTTATCAGTAGATCGATCGCTTTTTATCGATCAGTCACCACACCGTATCAACTGATGTTTCACAAGTCATACATTGTTGATTTGGACAAGAAGAATGTCAACTTTAGTTGGTAGAACAAACACTGAAAAGTGTACTTGTTAACCAATGAGAGCAACACACGTATGAACGGAGCTGACAATGCGGGATTTGGCGCTGCATAGTCAAACGACTATAAAGGACACTATTCATGCTTTCGGCCATGCCGTCCCTGAAGCACGTCACATCAATCCTGCAAATCTACCAAATATAGCTGGAAATTCAAATTGCTCTCCAACGACTCTTTGATTTCGAGGTCTATAAATATGGGATTGCTCTTCAGAGTGAAGGGACAAAAATTATCAAGAAGCTCATACTATAGCAAAATTTCCGCACGAAGAACACAATTTTGAAGAATATTTCTAAGTGTTCATCCCATTGTTCTTAGCATAGAAATCTCATCCTCTAGCTTTAGGCTACATAAACACTAGGATAGATTTCCAGTTGGAACCACAACAAATCTTTACCCAAACCCAAAAGTTAGGTTAAGTTTGTTTAGCAAGATTTCAGACTAGGGTTTCTAGTTCTGATTTCTGGGATCGGTTGAGTGAGAACTCTTAAAACATCTGTTGGTTGTAATGTGTTGGACTAACACAATAAACTAAGTCCAGTTGATTAAGTTGGTGCCCCTTGTGATAGGGAAGAGTGGACGTAGGACTGGTTGTCCGAACCACTATAAATCTTGTGTGCATTTATCTGCTCTTAACTGCTTTACACTATCGCACACGACTTTGCTTAAAATCGCATACATATTCTGAGTTAGGATCAATTTGCATCAAGAAACTGATCTGATCAGTTTGACTCTTTGGTCAGCTGATTGAAAACAGACTTCAGAATCTGATTTGATAAAACTGGTTTTTAACACGGGTATAAACTAGCTTCCGCACAATCAGTTAAACTGATAGAGACCTAATTGATCTGCCATCAGGCGATCAGTAAGTTGGATATCAGTCCAAACTGACTTACTCGCACTCTGATCAGGAAACCTGCTATCACACCTGATCTGCACGAAAAAGTTTTTCAGAAGTCTATTCACCCCTCCCCTCTAGACTTCTGCCCTCATGAAACCCGTTCGGGACCTACAAGTGGTATCAGAGCAGTGGTTCTACGGACCACTGACTTTGAATATAATCGGTGTTTGAGGAAGAACCTTTGTGGTCACTTGAACAGATCTTGAAAAACCATTTTTAAAATTCATCTGTTTTCAAAAACTCACTAAGCATGGATAATACATCCGGTATGTATCATGATCTGCCAAAGTTTTCTATTGATGAATATGCAGACTGGACCATAATCATGAGCAACCATCTGGGAGCCATCAGCAGCAGGATGATGGAAGTTCTTGAACAAGGACCTATCCTTATCTGCCACAACAACCCAGCTGAAGGTGGTGATCCAGATTTTTCGGTTGGCACTCGGATCAGAAAGAGTCCATCTCTGATGGATGCTGAAGAAAGGAAGTTGTTAACTCTGGATACAGTTGTGAGACATATCATCATGAAGACGATGGATAAGATCATAAGAGAGAAGATCAAGTATCTCAAGACAACCAAACAGATGTGGGATACACTTGCTGAGATGTGCGAAGGAAATGATTTGATTAAAGACAGCAGACTACAAGCCGAACTGGTGAAGTTTGAGAAACTTAAGATGCTACCAAATGAAACCATAAATCAACTCGATGGAAGAATCACCATGTCTGTCAACAAGCTATGGGAACTAGGACGAGAAATGTCAGATAAAGACATTAACTACAAGATCTTGAGATCTCTGACAAAGAAGTGGGATATGAAAATTACAGTGATAAAGGATTGTCAAGATATTGCAAAGATGAAGCCAAGCAACCTGTTTCTGAGTCTTAAAGCCCATGAGTTTGATCTGATTGAACGAGGGCAAGAAGAAGATGATGAGTCACCTGCCGAAGTCACTCCTGCACCATCAAAAGCTGTTGTATTCAAAGCAACCGGCATCAACTTAAAGTCCATTGAACCTGTTGGAAAAATCATAAGTCAGACAGAACAAATTGCTTTGCTGACCAGAAAACTTGAAAAATCCAACATTCAACTGGGTAAATATCGAAGATTCTACAGAGATTATCAGAACAGCAGAGGAAGAGATAGGAGGCCAATTGACAGATCACAAGAAAGAACCAGATCTGATGACTGAAGAGATGATCATAAGGAGGATCGCAGAGAAGATAAGAAAAGAGATGATCGATCTAACGAAAGGAGAGAAATGCACGGTAAAAGAAAAAAAAATCGATTAGCAGCAAACATGGGAAGTCACCTGACAGATTCTACAGAAGGAATGACTCACCTGGCAGAAGAAGTTCCGTGGATCGTGGAGCATGTTTCAACTGTGAGAAACCAGGTCATTACAGTGCAGATTGCCCGAACTTGACACCGAAAGAAAGAGAAGACAAGTGAAACAGAAGAGAGCAACGATATAGAGACATGAAAGCCATGGTTGCTGATACATCTGGGATTGATGATTCTTATCTTCGCCAGAGGATTCAAAGTTACTCATCCAGAGAAGATTACCGATGAGCAATGCTGATGATTTCTACAACTACGATGATCTGATGTTCTCTTCTGATGATGAAATCCGTCTTATGGCTAAAGAAGAAGACCAATCTGATGTATCTTCTAAACCTTCAGGTTGTTTCACACCAAAGGCCGAAAGCACACCTATTTGGAGAGATTGACCTGCATCTCTATAGTGAACAATTGCTTGATGATCTCTCTAATGCAGTAAACACTTATACCATAGTGGAAGCTGAGAACGACAAGCTAATGATAGAGAATATTCAGCTTGTTAAAGAAAATGATATCAAAAAAGTCTTTGAACCAAATCATTTGAAATCGTTTCAAGATGATATGAGAATGGAAGTTTCGAAAAGTCATTCTTCTGATCAGGATAAACTGATTAAGGAACATCTAGCTATTAACAAACAACAAGCTGATAATCTCAAAATCCTTCATGCTAAGTTTGATGAACTCTTCCGACTGCATGAGAGTCTAAAAACAACTGAGGATAGTTTCGTGAAGAAAAATGTTTTTTTAGGTTTTTAAGCGGGTTAAGTGAGGGCGTAAGTCTAGAGGGAGGGTGAATAGACTTCGAAAAAGTCAGATCGGTGTGAGAGCGAGATTTTGATCGAGGCGAAAGTGAATCGGTTGGTTCGATAACCAACCCCATCGAACGCGGAATACAATGGGGAACTATCGATTAATCGAAAAAGCGGAAGCTTAAGTTTTACCCGTGAAAAACCAGTTTTTATAAATCGATTCCAAGTTTTATCCCGGATGATAGAGATTTCAGACCGATCGGATCGAAGCTTGGTGTTTATCGATCTTAACTTAGAATGTATGCGCTTTAAGATTTGTGCGATGAGTAAAAAAGGCACACAAGATTTATAGTGGTTCGGACAAAAAAAATCCTACGTCCACTCTTCCCTTTCACAAAGGGCACCAACTTAACCGACTTAACCGACTTAACCGATGGACTTAGATTAGTGTGTTAGTCCAACACAAGACACCTGTGAGATGTTTTAAGAGTTCTCACTCAACCGATCCCAGAAATCAGTACTAGAAACCCTAGACTGAGATCTTGCTAAACAACTTATCCTAACTTGGGGGTTTGGGTAAGATTGTTGAGGTTCCAACTATGAAATCTTTCCTTGCGTGTAAGCAGCCTGATAGCTAGATGAAAAGATTTCTTGCTAAGAACTTATGGGATGAACACAATATAAAATAAGCTTGTAGTTGTGTTCTTCGATGAAAATCGACTATAGTTTGAGCTTCTTGATTATGTTGTTTGTCCAAGCATTTCCGTGTTTCACTCTGAAGTGTGATCCCATATTTATAGACCTTGAGATCAAATAGCCGTTGGAGAGCAATTTGAATCTCAGGCTATTTTAGGTAGAGTTGCAGGCTTGATGTGACGTGCTTGAGAACGGCATATTTGAAAGTTTATACCGTTTGAGAAAGCAAATCGAATTGAGTATCTCTGTCTCGTTCATACGTGTCTCTTCCTTATTGGATGAAAGCCTCGCGCTGCGGTGTTGTTCCTCCAACTAAGGTTGGTATTCAGATCGCAAGGCGTATGATAAGATGAAACATCGGTTTTTCATCTTATGAGTCGATCGATAAAAATCGATCTACCGATGGAGTCTTTAATGGATGTTGACTTAGCTTCAATGGTGACTCGGGCGATGTAGGTCTTCCGGTCTTATCTTCCGGAAGTCATCGATCTTCTAGTATAGAGGTTTGAGCTTTATGACTTCCATGAAGTTATATCGACAAGATCGATTCGATCGATCTTCCGATTTACGGTTTAGCGTTACGCTCTTTCGGGATATCGCCTTTCTTCCGAATCTTAAGATCGACCTTTACATATTGAGTTCCCCCTCAATATGTGACCTATCTATTACATCGTTTTTCTATACAATCATTATCAACCGGGTCTCCTATAGCGATAATGTAAACATCGATCATTCCAGTCCCTTTGGTCCTATTACATGTGTGTTTGGAACTTTCATCAAAACTATAAATTTCCCAACAATTTCCCTTTTGATGAAACCAAAACACTTGAGAAACC
Organism: Stenogyne calaminthoides; assembly: GCA_037126765.1. NCBI lineage: Eukaryota > Viridiplantae > Streptophyta > Magnoliopsida > Lamiales > Lamiaceae > Stenogyne > Stenogyne calaminthoides. Next base: position 31,999,856 of record JBBCBC010000007.1, on the reverse strand, counting down.
AAACAGTTGATAAGTATAGAAGCGGTTAAAGAGCAAATGTCGAAGACAAAGAGATTTTGTCTTGGGATGAGAAAAATAAACTTTTCATTAGATAAGATGATTACATGTTACATCGAAAAGTTGAATTTAAATGGTGATCCCTAGATGTCTTGAATCTTCACTCCTTGGGCTTGTATCCTTCGGCATTTCTCTTTGATCTTGTGGAATGTTGAAAATCGATAGAGTTTCCATTTGACATGTTGTGCTCTTGATCGATTATCCGTGATTTGCTCAAGATGTCAAAGTAGAATCTCTCAAATGCCGGTCTGTCAAATGAGCCATCCCTTCTTTGAGTATATTAACAGATCATACTCTTGGCGAGATATCTTTACATTTATAAGCTTGGCTTCAAGATACTTGAGAAAGTCCGGATATTTATACGTAACGGTTGAGGAACTCATCATCGGTGATTCTTCTTTTGGGACAAGATCAAGGACAAAGGCATCTAAAGCCATTCACACGATCTTATTCCATTCCTCAAACCTCTTGGCGTGTCAAAGCGATTTTTGGTATGATCTCGGCGACTCTTCGGCAACCGAGGTTCAGTGCGATTTTCAAATCAATCCTTTCTTAGCCCTTGATTTGAACTTCTTTTTTCAACCCTTACCTTGTGCCGTTTTACATTCTTCTTTCTTCTTGATTATACATTCTTTGGACAATTTTCTGACTAGCTCCTTATCGGCTGTAATTAGTCATGCGGTGGCTTTTCTCGTGCGAGTAACGGGTCCGATTTTGATGTTCCAAAGACACCCAACCTTTCTTGCAATTGAGCTTTGTCCATGGGCCTTGTCATCGATGTGTCGGTTGGTTTCTCGAGATCCTTCCCCCCTTTTTGGTTTGATCAAAAAAGCGATTGAGGTGGGAAGTCGAGACCCAAAGTTGATTGACAATACTGATTTATGAAGATTGAGTGTTAGATTCGAGCGGTTATGTCGGCTCTTTCTTGGCGGTTTCCATTGTTGAAGAGTGTCAAATCATTTTGTCAAATTTCTCTTCGATAACTTTCGAGCCTTTTTTCTCGATGGCGTCGAAAAAAAGAAGATTGAATTTCATCCACTGTTTGAACTTGTCATCAATTGATTTTGTAAGCTCAAACAGATATGGTGGACATGGATTGGGAGATTGATCTCTGATTGCTTCGTTTTGTTTCGAGATCGATTTTCTCTCGATCGGTTAACATTCCTCAATCTCTTCTTCGGGGAGATCTTTGAGACAAGATCGATCTCCACGAAGTTGATCGGTGGTGACTTGAGATGTAGGAATTGGATCCATCACTTGATCGAGGTTTCGACCAAAGCGGCACCAGTTCACTTGACTCAAAGCAGTTGTCATTTGCTTCTTGGAAATCTCGGCTTCTCTTCTTCGGCAATTCCAACTTCTGTGGATCGAGAAGATCGGATAAGCATTTGGTGATCCCACTTTGGCGGACTTCCTCATATCGAAGTCAAAATCTGCGAACTCATCCGCACCACCCATCTGTTCAACAAGTAAGATAAGATCGAGAAGCTTTTTAATCTGAGATCTCTCGGTGAGGATCTCCATGACTTCTTCTAAGGACCCGGTTGTGGATCGTCTCATCAAAGCTCAATTCTTAGTCGACCATTTTTCCGGTGATGGTCTTTCTTGATCTGGATCTGGAATTAAAATTCTGTTGGATGAGATGTGGAAGCTTTGGTTGTCTGGCCGGAAGTTATGCGATTGGTTCGACTCTGAATGGTTCTTTTGTAGTGGCGGTTATATCCGGTTGAGTTCATGAAGTGAACTAGCGATATGGACATTCTTTGGACCCTTTAGTCCGGCGGTGAATCCAACTTGAGGTTGAGGAGAACGAAATGGAGATTATTCTGGCGAGCCCGTGGTTGATTAGCTTGCTTCCAAGTTTAACTCATCTTCAGTGCTTAGAAGTCGGTGGTAGGTTGCTTTCTTTCTTTGGCCTCTTCTCTTGGGCCTTCACCAGATTTTTGTTTTTTTTACGTGGAGCAACGGGTGTGGATGAGGCTTCTTTGCTCTTTCCTTTCTTGATTTTGTTGGAGTGGGCTCCTTGTCATCGTCTGGTGGCCCATATATAACGAAGTTGATGAGGAAGGCATTGTAGGACTTAGGTCCATTTCGATTCCATTCGCGTTTGGCGGTTTGTCTTTTAATATAACGCAACCTTGTTGAGAATGACTCTCTTTTTTCGAAAAGACACCTTTTGGATTCATTGACTCCAAATTTTTCGTGTTCTTGGAGCAAGATGGCTTTGGGAATACAATTGATGTTACGAGCCCCATCAATTATTGCGGCCATCTTTGTACATTTTGGTGATGTGAGAGCATCTGGGCTAAATGAGATTCCCATGATCGTTCTTGCGGAGAATGTCAAAAGATCTGTACTTTCTTTTGAGCAACGATGAAAACGATGTTTATCTGCCTCTCAAGAGCTCCTCTCGATTTCTTCATCCTCATTCTTTGCGGGAGATTAAATTTGAGCAGACGAGTGATGTATGCATTTGTCGATCGATTTCTTCTCCGTTGATTGAGCGACATCGGTTAAATCTCTCACGGTTTTTCACGTATCCACACTCAAATTTTGCAAGAATTGAAGTGCTTCATACATCTTGCATCATTGGATTGCGAAAAAGCTCGAGCAATATGTTTCGATCCAACCTTCTTAATTTGTTCCACCTCCATGGATTGAGAATCCTCGGTGGTTCCAAAGAACGAACTTATCCTCAAAGACCGATTCCGCATAATTGCACATGATCTTTCCAAGTCCATGAGTGGCCATCTGGGTGAGATAGACTCATTAAATTTGTGCATAATCAATATCAATATCATCTTTGCGGAAAAAACAAAAAGCAATGAAGCATAAATTGAAAAACAACTTTTGAAAAACAAAGTTTTTTAACGGAAAGAAAGATTCATCATTCTTAAAAAGAAAATATTACCGAATCAAATTTTTCAGAGAAGATTTTGAACTCTAAGAAATCGTTTTGAAACGAAGAGAAAATTTGAAGTTTTTCAATGAGAGTAATGCAAGTTTGTGAAGCGGAAAAACTCGTAAGGTTTGATGAATCTTATATAAGCGGAGGGTACAATAAGACAAGATTTTGAAGATCAATCGTTTTGAAAAGATTATACGCTCCAGATTTAGCGGTTTTGATCGTAGGTTGGGAAAACGACGACACAAAACTTTTGGATTTAAAAGCACGATCAAGTAAAAGTTAATACATGTACCCACGTCCGCATTAAATGATTTGCTGAGTACACGTCACAAGGATAATGGATAAAAGCAAATAAAAATACGATCCGAAAAATATGTAAAAAACAAGAAAGAGATCGCAGGTTGGTGATGTTATGTTGTAATCAATATTACTTGTCAATGTTGGTTCCACTTGTTGATCTTAATCATTCGCCTAAGCCTTAAGAAATTTCCTAACCGATCCTTTCAATGATCTTCTCGGTTGCATCGATTTGTTGAAACTTCAGTTTAGTTGATCTTTCCTCGAATCGTCGATTTCCTTTTGATCCTCATGATCGGTTGAAGTTCCTTCAACCGATATTTCGACATAAATGATCTATCGATTTATTGAAGTTTCAAGCTCAGCAGATCTCTCTCATCTGGTCATGCTTCGTAAGTAATCGATTTTGGTTGACCTCATCCGATTCTTTTGAGATTAAGCGATTCTTGGGATAAGTGTTACCGCCAAAAACTTAGTCTAGAGTAGTAGCTACTATTCCCTAAGAGGCGTGATTGACATCGTAAAATATCGCCCCAATCTCTCGATATGTCAATCAACCGTAAATTTATCCAATTATCATCGTGTGATTTCTACATTTGTCCTTTTTGATGCAAATTTCCGGATAGGCTTCTTGAAATGGAAATTGCATTTGCATCCTTGCTGGGCCTCTATAAATTGGACCAATGTTTTACACAACATCACCCATTCACCATACTTATCTTCTTTGTAAGAAACATGTATCTTGGTGAACCCTTGTTTCCGGTGAGACTAGGCAAAAACACTTTTACACCCTTTTATATGGTTTCATCTTCTCAAATCAACCCATTGCATCCCTTATTCTTTGTTTTTTCTTCATCATCTTCGATTTCACATACGATTCTTCAAAGCTTTCTCTACCACTGTGGGCGGAGTTGCAACCGAGAAGACACTTCTCCTGAGTGCCACCTTGTGTGTCTATCTGGATGACGAACGGAACCATCGGAATCGGTATAAAAATGTAAGACATGTGCCCATGTGATCGATGACCAACTCTTTTGGCACACGTGCTCCATTCAATTTGGAGAGCCCCTACTACTCCTCTTTTTTAGGGCTCGGGCTTAAGAATCCTATCAAGGCCTCTGTCGCTCCAGTTTTCTTGATCTTCAGCTTTTGCGACCGCCTTGGGATTCTGTTCTTTAAAGCCTCTCTCACCCCCTTGTTAAGTGGGGGAAAAATGAGAGTTTAAAATCTCTCTCTTTCCTTCACTTCTGGGGTTAGGATGAGGGTTTAGGGTCCTAGGTTTAGGATTTTGGTTAACATTTATGTCATGACCTCAGACACTTGTATCTCGTAATGTAACCTCACCTTCGGTTTTTATCAATGAAAAGTTCTGTTATTTCATTTTGTTGTGTAAATTCCTGCTTTCTTATGCGATTGATAGCTTCTTAATCTCTGAATCTTGCTTGTTGAATATCAGCTAAAACGAATCACAAAGAACTACTATAACCAAATTGATTTAATCAGATAATCCTTTAAACTGAGCATTTTCCTTAAATCTGATAAACCTTGAATCTGATCAGTTCCTTTAAACTGATAGACTTTAAATTTGATACACTAAAATCTGATCAGTTCCTTTGGATCTGGTAGCGTGTATGTCTGATCGATTTTTGCATATCAGTCTCTTGAGATCAGTTAAGATACCAAAACTCAACTGATTTCTCTCGATCTGGTTAGTCTCTTAACCAGCTAGTTCTGGAGAGCATTCCATCAAACATTTTCGGTGACATTTCTCCAAGATCTAGAAGTCCTAGCTCATTGCATAGATAAGAATCGATCTCATTTAGTGGCTTGGTTAGAATATCAGCCTTTTGTATATCAGTATGAATCTTTTCCATTCTGATATTCTTCTTTTCAACATGATCTCTTATGAAGTGGTGTCTGACATCCACATGCTTGCATCTTGTATGTAGAACCGGATTACGAGTGATTCATAAAATTAATATCACCACGAGAATATAGAAAACGTTCTTAGCTTCAATGTTGTTGGCCAGAAAGCGATTGGGAACAAAACTTCTGCTCCGACCATATATATTCTGCTTCGGTTGTTGATGTCGCGAATCGATCCGCTTCTTTGAAAACCACGAGATCGGTTTACTTCCTAAGAACTCGACATGTTCCGAGGTTGATTTTCATCGATCTTGCAACCTCCATAATCGTAATCGAATACCCACTAAGCTCTAGATTATCATCGATGGGTAGAATAAACCAAGGTTTATTGTTCCTTCAGATACTTAAGAATCCGCTTAGTCGCTTTCTAGGTGATCGACCATTGGATTTTCCCGAAATCGCACATACACCATCGCGAAAGTGATATCCGGTGCTGGCATCGGGTATAATAAAGATCCAATGAGAGCCCTATATTCTTTCCGATTTGTTTTCGACTGGCGATCCATCTTGAATCCAAATCATCATAGGAATTTTGGCTTCCTTACTATTTTGAATTCCAAACTTAGCCAAAAGATTCCTAGTGTACTTTGCTTGGAGATGAATATCCTTCCGAACTTTGTTTAACTTGGAGACCTAGAAAGTAATTCATCCGACCCATCATGGACATCTCGAATGCATCGGTTTGTGAATCTTTCACATAGGCTCTTGTTAGGAGATCCGAAGATGATGTCGCCCACGAATCTGAACCATCGAATATCTTCTCCATCTTCTATTCCGAATAAGGTTACATCCTTTGTTCCTTTTTAGTGAACCCACTTTCGATCAAGGCGAGAAGTGTATCATTGGAGTTCATGAACTGTTTCGAAGCCATAAAGAGCTTTCCTTAAACGATACACTTGGTTGCCCTTTTCAAAGCCACGGAGGTTGTTGACATAAACTTCCTCCGCTAGTACCCCGTTTAAGAAAGCACTCTTTTCGTCCATCCGATACCACAGTGAACCCTCTAAGGAAGCATAGTTTTAACTTGACCGAATGGCTTCAAGACGAGCGATGGTGCAAAGGTCTCATCGTAATCAATTCCTTCTTCGACAGGAATACCCCTTAAGAACAAGTCTTGCCTTATTTACGGTGATAACATTTTTCTCATCTCTCTTGTTCTTGAAGACCCAAATGCCAATTACGTCTTGATGACAAGTGCGTCTACTAGTTCCCATACTTCATTTCTCTCTCGAACTGTTCGGCTCCTCTTGCATGGCTAGAATCCGTTTCGTCTTGTAATGCTTCCTCGATTGTAGTCGGTTCCTTCATAGGACGATAACAAAGAAATACGGCACTTTCACTGTCGATGTCTAGTTTTAATTTTATCGGGCCGGGTCTCCAATTATCGATCGGTTGGATGGCGGTTATCGAGTCCTTCATTACGATTTCGTCGGTTTTTGAGAACATCGTCCGTTTCGATAAAATCTTATTACTAGTGATTGGGGAGTGGTGCAGGTTATGGTCCACTTGATAAGAACAAGTCTCATTGATGTTGGAATCAATGATGATGCTCGCGGTTATGAGGGAGTTCCCACGAACGGATGGTTCGATTCTTCTATCTCGGTGAATCGGCTTTTTCATCGACAGTTGTTTCGTACCTTAGGATCTGATTGATCCGGTGAATCTTAGATACGGAATGTAGATTGATCTGATTCGATCCGTTATCCTTGATCGTTAGGTGATTCATTTTTGAATATCGGGTTACGTAGATCGGTACTTCTTGTTACGAGCGATTTCTCTTGATCAAGATGCTTCATCAAAGGCTACATGAGGTGTTTCTTCCACAACAAGGGTTCGTTTGTTGTAGACACCGAAGGCTTTGCTAGATGAGGAAGAGAAATATCGGACTTAGCCTCAAAGGTTTTCAACCCGACTTTTCCCATTGTTATGTATGAAAACACTTCAGACCCAAAAAACATGGAAGTAAGAAACACGAGGTTTTACGCCCTTCCACAGTTCATAGGTGTGTTTTGTAGTGAGCCTTAGTCGGGAGACATACATTACTAATGGCATGCGATGTTGATTATACGCCAAAACGGTTTGGTATCGCATGTTCAAATTAACATTGTTGGAAACTTCTTTGAGTTTCTTTTCTCCGATTTTTACTCCATTTTGTTGTGGCGTCCTCATATTGATGTTTCAAGATACCAAACTTAGAGCAAAAATCAGTTATAAAAGAGTTCAGAAATTCTGTACCTTTATCTGATCTGATTTTTACTACGCTGACACCCTTCTCATTTTGTAATCTTCTTAGTAGCTCGGGTATCTTGGTTGTCGTCTCACTCTTCTTATGTAAGAATATAACCCGATGTAAACTTGGAATAGTCATCCACGATTACCGAGTGTATTTCGGCGTCCGCTGAGATCGATCGTGTAACTTGGTCCAAACAGATCCATATGAAGCAATTAACTTTCTTTGGATCTTTGGTCCGGAAATTCCTTTGAATGAAGCTTTGACCTGTTTTTCCTTCTGACATGCAGAACATGTCTGATCCTTTGAGAATACTTCATTCGGAAGTCCTTCCACTAGAGACATCCTAGCTATCTTATTAAGAGTTTTAAAGTTGGATGGCTCATTCTTTTTGTGCGAGCCAGCGCTACTTTTGGAACTCTTAACAATCGGCATGCATTTCTTGGACAATTCCAATCATTTGTGTAGATCGTCCCTTTTCTTGAACGATTAGCAATATCTGTTGAGTGACTCGATTCTTGATAGTGCATTGATCGATCGAGAACTCAAACCAATTTTGTCGAAAAAAACCGATAATAGGTTTTCGGACCTTCGACAAAGAGACTCCGATTACTTAAAGGTTCGAACCCTTTGGTATGACCAAAGTTATCATCACCGAAAGAGTACACGCTGGCCTTTACATTCTATGTAGGAACCGAGGAGATGTTTGCTTCATCATGTGCCTTGAGCATCCACTATCGATGTAAGATAGTTGCTTGCACACCTCCTTTGTTGGCGGACCCACTTGAACACCAATCGGATCGGGTTTTAGGTACCCTTTCGGATTGGGTCCGAGGGGTTAGGTTTGGATTTGGGGATCCATACAAAGCGAGCACTTCTATGGTGATCGGTCGGATCGAAAATTTGATTTGTCTCCCGTACATGTCAACATAATCATACTTATCCTCATATGCTTTCGATTTGTATGATTACTTGTGTGAACCTTGGATGACTTAGAAGACTTATGATTTAGCTTTTTGGTTTGTCTTCTTTTTATCGATGTGGTTCAGTGCGAAGCCCTAAATTTTCGACTATAGGGGTAGGATTTGCTACCATCAAAAATTCATATCCTTTTCGCATAGATGGTTTTCGTGAGTTTACAAGCATGCTTATTAGGCGGTGACCAAAAGATTAGACTTCCCTTTAGTAGGTTGTCTTTTACGATTCGATCTCATTGATCGGTTGAGGGTTTCTTCGGAAGAATGGGTTCTTCCGTTGATTCCTCGGTGATGCTTTACCGGTTGGGGTCCATTTTATTCTTTACGGTTAGGCACTTGACCGCTCAAGCGGTCTCTTACCCCTATTAGATACAAGTTTAGCTTTTGGTGTATCTTTTTGAAATTCCCGATTACACCTTTCGAGATGAATCGGTCGGGGCTTTTGAGGATGTGGAGGGTTTCTCATGCCAAGTCCCTCCTTATCAATCTTTACGAAAATAGGCGTTCATGTCTTTAACGGTTTGAGATGATTTTGAAAACACATCTATTTTCTTCTTGATTGTCTCCGGAGGATTTCGGACTTTCATGCATCCGGAATAGCTCATCGAAAAGATTTTGAAGTCATCATCATTGTCTGTTAATTTCCATACGTTCTTTGATCTGCTTTTCGATCGGAAAGCTTTAACCGAAATTTTAAATTCTCGGTTAAAGCGATTTGGTTGATCTAAGGAAGGTTTTTTGAGATCATTTTCTTGTATAAATTATTTCGATCCTCGACTTATCATTCTCGGCTTCCACAATAGCATAAGTTTCTCTTGCATTGGGAGATCGTCAAACAAAAAAGAGGCGGGTCAATCTCCCAAAGGTGTGCTAATTGTGTAAAGCGAAGCGAAGGGGTTTGGAGGTTAATGGTCCTCCCGCCATCGGTGACAAAGTTCATTATCGTCGGCGAGAATATCGGATCTTCACTTTCATATAAAGATTTGTCAGGAAGTCTTCTACAGAGGAGTATCCAGGAGTCCTCGGAGGCGGATAGGAATCGTCAAATGTATCGGCAACCATGGCTCTTTGTCTCTAAACCCGTTTGCTCTCTTTTGTTATTCCAGTGAAATTATATTTATAGTCGATTAAGCCGGATCCACCGTTCCTTTCCTTCCGGTGAATCACTCATACATATGACCTATCGGTGATTTCCTTTTCGATAGTAGTCGAGTTTCTTCTATCCGATTGGTTATCTCTACCTTCCTTCGTCGACTATCTCTTTCCCTTTCATCTCTGTGATCCCTCCGATCATCGGATTGGTTCTTTTCGGAGATCTATTATGCGATCTCCTATCTCAAATCCTCGGCTATGTTGATAGTCCTTGTAGAATCTTCGATACTTACCAAGTTGTATATCTCGACTTCTCAAGCCGGTAAGCATCTGACTGCACCGACTTAATATATTTCCAATGGGTTCATTGGCCTTTGTTCTGCTCTTTGGTTGCCTTGAAACAACCGATTTTTGAAGTCGAGGTTTGAAGGGGACCTCGTCTTCATCGGCTTGACCTCTTTCAATCGAGTCGAACTTCGTGAGCTTTGAGACTCAAGAACAAGCTACTAGGTTTCATTCTTGAAATGTCACGGCAATCTTTGATTTACCGTGACCTTCATCTTCTTGGTGAAGACCTTAGGATCTTATAGTTGATATCTTTATCGGACATCTCTCTACCAAGTTCTCGAAGCTTGTTTATAGACATTGTAATTCTTCCATCGAGTTCGTTGATAACAAACATCTTGGTTTCTCGAACTTTAGGTTCGCTTTGAAGGATTTGTCTTTTATCTATTCATTTCCCCCTCGCAGATCGGCCCGAGTATCCCACATTGCTTTTCATGATTTGAGATACTTAATCTTCTCTTTGGTGTCTTATCCATTGTCTTCATGATGATATGTCTTGCAATGGTGTATATTTTCTTTCTTCGATTTGGGCTTTTTTAAAAGACAAAGACTTCGTGGGAAAATGCGGAAAATTGTAGGATTGTCGTAGTAAATGATGATGGGTCTCTCTCGATGACTTCCATCGATACGCAAATCGATTTAGATGGTTGGACATATATATGGCCCAATGCATACTCATCAATAGAACCGGCGGATCATGATACATACGTGTTTGAGTGATTTTTGGAAAATGAATGAGTTTTTAAAGCTTTTTTTCAAGATCGATTCGGATGACCACCGCAAGTCATTTGGTGGAAGAACCAATGGGGATACCACTTGTAGGTCGAGCGGGTTAAGTGAGAGGCGTAATTAAAGGGAGGGTGAATAAAACTTTTCGTCTTGAATCGGTGTGAGAGCGAATGCTTTGATCGAGTCGCGAATGAATCGGTTGTGTCGATAACCAAACCTTGAGAATTCGATCAAAGTAACTATCGATTAATCGAAAAAAAGTTTTACCCGTGAAAAACCGTTTTTTATAAATCGATTCAAGTTTTATCTTTTTAAACGGATGATAGAATTTGACCGTCGGATTGCGAAAAGAAACGCTTTAAGATTTGTGCGATGAGTGAGCTTTAATCAAAGCAAGAAGGCACGCACAAGATTTATAGTGGTTTCGGACAAACCAATCCTTTCTTAAAGGGCACCAACTTAACCGACTTAACCCGACTTAACCGATCGACTTAGATTAGTGTGTTAGTCCAACACAAGACACCAACAGATGTTTTAAGAGTTCTCACTGTGTAAATCAAGACTAGAAAATCGAGATCTTGCTAAACAACTTATCCTAACTTGGGGGTTTGGGTAAGATTGTTGAGGTTCCAACTATGAATCCTGCGTGTAAAACGATAGCTAGATGAAAAGATTTCTTGCTAAGAACTTATGGGATGAACACAATATAAAATAAGCTTGTAGTTGTGTTCTTTCGATGAAATCGACTATAGTTTGAGCTTCTTGATTATGTTGTTTGTCAAGCATTTAGTGTTTCACTCAAAGTGTGATCCCATATTTATAGACCTTGAGATCAAATAGCCGTTTGGAAGCAATTTGAATCTCGAAATTTATTTGTAGAGTTAAGCTTGATGTGGCGTCTTGAGAACGGCATGGTGAAAGTTTATAAGCCGTTTGAGAGAGCAACATCGATTATGCACTCTGTTCATACGTGTCTCTTCCTTATTGGATGAAAGCCTTGCTGCGGTGTTGTTCCTCCAACTAAGGTTGGTATTCATCTTGTTGGATGACGATGATAAGATGAAACATCGATTTTTCATCTTATGAGCGATCGATCGATCTGGAATCGTCTACTGATGGAGTCTTCTGGCGCTTTATTGACTTAGCTTCAACCAACTGTGGCGATGTAGGTCTTCCGGTCTTATCTTCCGGAAGTCATCGATCTTCTAGTATAGAGGTTTGAGCTTTATGACTTCATTTGAGTTATCGACAAGATCGATTCGATCGATCTTCCGATTCGGTTTAGCGTTCGCTCATGGGATATCGAACTTTTCTTGAATCTTAAGATCGACCTTTACATATTGAGTTCCCCTCAATATGTGACCTATCTATTACAAGTTTTTTTTCTATACAATCATTATCAACGGTCTCCTATAGCGATGTAATGTAAACAATTGCAGTAATCGGGTCCTATTACATGTGTGTTTGGAACTTTCATCAAAACTATAAATTTCCCAAGGTTTTCACGAAATCTTCTAAGACCGTTCAAGATCTGAACAACTATTTTCGTACGACAACTAATAAGAAGGGAATTGGGTATGATGAAAAAGGGAATTGGGTATGAAAACCCTTCTACATCCTCAAAAGCCCCGTCTGGTTCACTTCATAAAAGTGTAATCAAACGAGTTTCGATCAAAATACACGTAAAAGCAAAATCTGAATCGGATAAGGAAAAGACTCACGAACAAGTAAGGCAAGATCGATCGAGAAAGGAACATAAATGGACCTCAACCCGATCAAGCATCGACCAAGGAATCAACAAAAGAAAAACGAAGAGACCTCAACCCGATCGTGATTAGGTATCGAAAAACAACTTCTCAAAGGAAATCGATTTGAAATCTAATGGGGGGCTAACAAGCAAGCTAAAGGTAAACTGCTAAGACCATCTATGCCAAAGAGATATGAATCTTTTAATGGTAGCAATCGACCTACCCTTACAATCGAAACCTAGATGCTTTGAGCCCCACTGGATTAAAAGAAGACAGATATCAATGAAAAGGCCCAAGTCTTCTGAGTCATCCAAGGCACACACTCATGATCATACTAACCAAATTGCATATGAAGAGACGTATGATTATGTAGATGTTTATGGGAGACAAATCAGGCCCTCTGTTTTCAACAAAGGTGCTAGATATGTTTGGATCCCGAAAGGTACTTCTAAAACCCCAGAACCCGATTCTACTGGGGTACCTAAAGCCTGATTTGATTGCAGGTTCGCGTGGGTTTGGCCAGTAAAGGAGGTGTACAAGAAACTATCTGGTACATCAATAGTGGATGCTCAAGGCACATGACTGGAAGCAAACATCTCCTTAGCTCTTACACAGAACAAGAAGGCCCACGTGTACTCTTTGGTGATGATAACTTGGGTTTTACCAGAGGATTCAGAACCTTAGAGAATGATGATGTACAGGTTACTTGAGTCTCGTGTGTCGAAGGTTTAAAGCATAAACATTATCGGTTTTCAATTTCTGCGACAACGGATTGATGTTGAGTTCTCGATCGATCAATTGCACTATCAAGAATCGAGCTACTCAACGGATCTTGTTAATGGGTTCAGATTGGAGCAGTTGTCCAAGAAATGCATGCGATTGTTAAGAGTTCCAAAAGCGGCGATTTGGCTCGACATCGAGAGAATGAGCTATCGAACTTTAAAACTCTTAACAAGATAGCAAGGATGTCTTTGGTTGAGGTCTTCCGAATGAGGTAAAGGATCGGACATGTGTCGTCGATGTTAGAAGGGAAAGCAGTAAAAGCCTCATTCAAAGGAATCCGGGACCAACATCAAATAGAAGATCGCGAATTGCTCCATATGGACTTATTTGGACCGATTACTAGTCTCGTGTTCAAATGTACTCTGGTAATCGTGGATGATTATTCCAAGTTTACCTGGGTTGTTTTCTTATATAAGAAGAATGAGACAACAACAAAGATACCCGAGCTGCTCAAGAAACTACAGAATGAGAAGGGTGTCAGTATTGTAAAAATCAGATCTGATAAAGGTACAAAATTTCTGAACTCTTTTATTACTGACTTTTGCACTAAGTTTGGAATACATCATGAGACATCAGCTGCAAGAACACCACAACAGAATGGAGTAGCAGAACGGAGAAACAGAACACTCAAAGCTGCTCGAACTATGTTAGCTGAACATGCAACTCCAAGCCGTTTCTGGGCAGAAGCCATCAACACTGCATGCCATACTCAGAACAGATGTTCCCTGACTAAGACTCACTTTAAAACACCCTATGAACTGTGGAAGGGCAAAAAACCCCGTGTTTCTTACTTCCATATTTTTGGGTGCAAGTGTTTCATACAAAACAATGGGAAGAGCTAGTTGAAAACTTTTGAGGCCAAGTCAGATGAGGGTATATTCTTAGGATATTCCTCAACCAGCAAGGCTTTCAGGGTGTTCAATAGGCGAACCCTAGTTGTGGAAGAAACACCACATGTGGTCTTTGATGAGACATCTTCTGAACAAGAGAAACTTGCCTCAGAACAAGCAGTACTAGATCAACTTGTACTTGATGCACAAAAAATGGATCAGCTAAATATCAAGGAAAAAGGATCAGATCACGTAACAGTGTATGTTCCAGAACTTGATCTTACTGATTCACCAGGTCAATCAGACCCTAAGGTACCTACAACTATCAATGAAGAATTTGATGCACGGTGACAAGAATAACAACCGAACCATCATCGATGTTCCTGAAGACGGAACATCGACACATGATGAGTCCAACATCAGCTGAGACTTGTCCATGTCAAGTGGATCATATTTCTGCACCACTCCCAATCTCGAGTAATGAACTACTATCAGAAGAGGATGATGTTCTCCAAACTGATGCAAATCAGAAAAGAAGGACCTGGATAACCAGTCATCCAACTGATCTGATCATCGGAGACCCATCTGATAGAGTTAAAACTAGACATCAGATTAGTGAAAGTGCCATGTATTGTTGCCATCTGTGTTTGAAGGAACCAACCGAAATAGAAGAAGCTCTACAGGATGCAAATTGGATTTTAGCCATGCAAGAAAAACTAGAGCAGTTTGAAAGGAATCAGGTTTGGAAACTGGTGGACAGACCAACCCATAAAGATGTGATTGGCACAAAGTGGGTATTCAAGAACAAGAGAGATGAGAATAATGTCATAACCAGAAATAAGGCAAGACTTGTTGCTAAGGGGTATTCCTAATTAGAAGGAATTGATTATGATGAGACCTTTGCACCCGCGCGCTACTGAAGCCATTCGGCATTTACGGCATATCTTTAAGAGGGTTTATTGTGTATCAGGTGGATGTAAATAGTGCATTCTTAAACGGGGTACTAGCTGAGGAAGTTTATGTTGAACAACCTCTTGGCTTTGAAAAAAACCCGGTGTACCAGATTTAAGAAAAAGCTCTTTATGGTGCGAAACAAGCTCCTCGAGCACCGCTATGATACACTCTCTCGGTTCTTGATAGGCGGTGGATTCACTAAAGGAATAGTGGACAGAACCTTATTCAGAATAGAAGATGGAGAAGATATTCTGATGGTTCTGATTTATGTGGATGACATCATCTTCGGATCTCCCAACAAGAGTTTATATGATAAATTGGTGAAGGATGCAAGGGAAGTTCGAGATGTCCCTGATGGGTCAGATGAATTACTTTCTGGGTCTCCAAGTTAAGCAAAGTACAAAAGGGATATTCATCGCGCGGTGAAGTACACTAGGAGTTTGTTGGCTAAGTTTGGAGTTCAAGCCGTAAGGAAGCCAAAATTTCTATGATATTTGGATTCAAGATGGATCTAGATGAGAATGGTCGAAAAACTAATCGAGAAAGAATCTGGCTCTCATTGGATCTCTACTATACCGACCGCCAGTTACCGGATATAACTTTTCGGAAAGAGTGTATGTGCAGATTTCAAGCAAATCAATGCAAAGCCACACGGGAGAAGCACTAAGCGGATTCTTAAGTATCGAAGGGACAATAAACCTTGGTTTATTCTACCCATCAAATGATAATCTAGAGCTTAGTGGGTATTCGATTCGATTCAAGAAGTCAACCTCGTGTACATGTCGGCTTTTTAGGTAGTAAACCGATCTCTTGGTTTTTCAAAAGCGGACACATCGATTTGACATCTACTCTTGAAGCGGAATATATGGGTCTGCAGGAATTTTGTTGTTCCCAACCTGCTCCGCTTACAAGCGGTGAGGGATTACAACATTGTAGCTAAGAACGTACCTATATTTGTGACAGTAATAGTGCTATTGCAATTACTCAGAATCTGTTCTACATACAAGATACAAGCATGTGGATGTCAGACACCATTTTATAAGAGATCATATTGAAAAGAAGAACATCAGAATGGAAAAGATCCATACTGATAAGCAGAAAGCTAATATTCTAACCAAGCCACTAGCTGAGGTCAGATTCAGAGAATTATGCAATGAGCTAGGGCTTCTGGACCTTGGAGAAAGTGCACCAAAAATATTTGGTGGACTGGTCTCCAAGACTAGTTTGTTAAGAGACTGACCGGATAGAAAGAATCAGTTGAGTAAGGTACCTCAACCAATCAGATCTGATCAGAAAAAGGAATATCAGATTAAAGGAGATCTGATCAGATTGGATGTTCAAACTTTGTAAGTCGATTAAGCACATGATTTAACAAGAAAATTGCATAATATTAAAGCTACAATCGCATAAGGTAAAAGAGTCAACACAACAAGGGATTAAAGGAAGATTTCATTAATAAAGACCCGTAGGTCAAATTTTCATTACAAGTTACAGTACAAAAGACCCGGAGGTCAGTACATAAACCCTAAACCCTAAACCCTAAGCCCCTAGTCCTAAAATCAATTGGACTCCCAACTTTAAATGAACACGAGTGTCATACATGTGGTGCAATACACCACATGGACACAAGTGTGAGATTTAGTCTGATCCAGATCGTGTATTGTCCGATCAAGATCGTATACTAAATCCATATTACATGTCAGATGGAGTCTAGTGATGCTAATTTCATCATCTTGATAGACGCACAAGGCGCATACGGTCAGGAGAAGTGTCTTCTCATTTGCGAAGGCAGATCCGCCACCCCGGTGGTAGAAAAGCTTGACAATAATCATATGATTATTCTTTGATGAAGACAAAAGCAGGAATGAGGGAATCACAGAATTTGACTGAGTATCAGAGATCATCTGTGTAGGGTAGAAGAAGCCTTTTGCCGGAGGACTCGCCCGAATAAAGGGATCGTCGGATTTTATCATGTGAAAGCTTGAAGACGATAAGTATGGTAAATGGGTTATGTTGTGTATAAATCATTTGTCCTATTTATAGAGGAAAAGCGGGGGTGAAAATGCAAATTTGATTTCTCAAACCCTTTCAGAGAAATTGGCACCGCAAGGACAGCGCGTAGGTGCTACGCGACAAATGGTTGGATTAGTTTACGACGTGTGATATCACAAAGTGTCCAGACCATCATTGCAAGAATGTCACATCACGCCGACTTAGGGAATTGAGGCGACTCTTTGATTTCCCGAGACTAAGTATTTGCGGAGCACACATCCCAAGACTTGACTTGATCAGAGTGGATCAGCAGAAATCTGATCAGATAAGAGACTGATCAGATAAGGAGGATCAGTTGAGTATGGTACCTCAACTAATCAGACAGATCAGGCAAGAATTGATCAGAGATAACAGTTGAAGGGGGAACGTCAACTGATCAAATAGGATCAGAAGGGGACTTATCAGATATGTGGGACATTGTTGGGAAATACAAGGGTTAAACAGAAACTAAGATTAACAAAATTCAGTCAGATCTTCTGCTACAAGTGGTATTGACTGATTACAACATCAGTCAACCAGATACACATTTTTGTTTCTTTCCTTTACTGATCACTTATCTAAAATTATATGATAATATTTTCTTTTATTGTGCACATACTTTTGTGACGCATGCCCTGCAAATCATTTAATGCGGACGTGGGGTATATGTATTAACTGCTATTAAATGTGTTTTTAAAATCCAAAGGGCAATCGCTCGTGCATACCCTGATCACACGATCAAAACCGCTCAATCTGAGTCGTATTTTTATTTTTAAAAAAACGTTTGATTTTCCAGTCTCGATTTTCCCTCTTTAACCCTTCCAAAGTACTCTTCTAAAAAATTCTTGCGATTTACACTCTGAAAATTCACAATTACCTTTCTGCAATTCAAAAGCGTTTCTTGCGATTCAACGTATTTCAAAATCGAAAAGCAGAATCTGGTAATTCCTGATTATTTGATGAATTAGTTTCCTAAATCCATTGATCATATAAATTACGGATGTTTATTTTATCTTGTGTTATGCCTTATCAATTCGTGGCATCTGTGTGTTTTTAACAAAATAAAAGAAATCAATCGATTAATAGGTCTGATAATCAAATATGTGATATGTTTATGATTATGCACAAATCTTAATCGAGTCTATGTTGTTGTAGATGGCCACTCACGGATTGGGCAAAATTATGTGTAATTATGCGGATTTGGCAAACAAGATTGTTGTAGACAAATATGTAATGTTTGGTGTTACACAGGATCCAGAATCAATGGAGGTGGAACAACTTCTGAGGAAGTGCGGCCTCGAAAAGTATTGTGCTACTCACTGCAATCCAGTGATGCAGTATGAGGCACTGGAATTCTTAAGAAATTTGAAGGTGGAGTCTCCTGGAGATGAACTGGTTTCATCGGTAAATGGAGAGAAGATCAGAGTTACAAATGCTGATATCTCTCGTATGTTCAACCTGCCCAAAGGGAAGATCTCTCCTGCTCACTACAGGGAGAATGAAGATGAACTTATTGGGAATGAAATCTTCCGAGAGGCTGACAAACACCAGACCGCAAATTTTGTCAGGCCGATGTTGAAAAGGAAATACCGACTGTTGTTTGACATTCTGTCAAAAACAATTATGGACATCTCTTTCAGCCCGGACGGATTAACGACTGTAAAAATGCATAGTTTGACTGCTATTATCGATGGAGCCAAAAATATTAACTGGGCTGGTTTTCTGAAGGCTATTCTGGTCCAAGAGCATGACAAATTTGGAGTTAGTGAACAGAGACAAGTTTTTCTGAAGAAGAGAATCAACAATCTCAACAAAGTTGCAGTCATTTTGGCGGACAAAATGCCTAATGCAGAATGGGATCAGAATGGACTAAAGTTTTACAAGGCTTTTCTCTCAACCACAACTGCCATCTATGGCCCGACAGATGATGATCTGCGACCCACTCCTCTGAAGAAAGGGAAAAACAAGGAGGTTTGAATCGATATTCCTCAAAAGAAGAAGAGAAAACTGGTAAAGGCTCAGGAGAAGAGGCCAAAGAAAGTAAAATAGGCCCCCATGACTCTTTTCTTGGATGAAGAGTTAGATGAAGAAGAAGCGACATATCAGCCTGATGCGCAGAAGAGATCAGCTGATAAATCAGAAAGGTAGGCTTCTCAAGTTGAGAGCTCGCCAGAGCAATCTGAAGGGGGGACAAGAAACTAAAGATCTCCATCACTTCTCCTTCACCTATTCGTGAACCCGAAAGTTCACCTATTCGCGAACCCTTAAGATCACCTGGCGTAAACTCATTCGCAGGTAACCTATTGCAGTAACTTGCGTAACTGTTGCGAGTAACCGCCATGTAACCCTACTGATTCAACCAATCACCAACAACCCACTACTCAGCCGCCACCAGAAACCTCTACATCTCACCAACCTGAACCTGATCGATCTGAACATTCGATTCCTGATTCAAGATTTTCCAAGACCATCACCGGAAAGATGGCCAGGATGAGAATCGAACGAGAAATTGATGAGTTATACCCAGAGTTGGAAGCCCATCCAGTTGTTCGGGAAGAAGTGTTGGAGATTCTGACCTGGAGAGATCTCCGTTTAAATAACTTCTTGGATTT
The DNA here is from genome assembly GCA_037126765.1 of Stenogyne calaminthoides. Classification (NCBI taxonomy): domain Eukaryota; kingdom Viridiplantae; phylum Streptophyta; class Magnoliopsida; order Lamiales; family Lamiaceae; genus Stenogyne; species Stenogyne calaminthoides. The sequence goes on along the minus strand of JBBCBC010000007.1, from coordinate 31,980,337 downwards.
CATGATTATTATTGAGCAGATGGGGGGAGCTGATGAGTTTGTGGATTTTTGACGACATGAAGAAATTCAAGGCAGTTGGATCACCAATGAATCGATACCGCCGAGGCGGTCAAAGCACGATCCACGTGAAGTTCGGGAACAATCGAAGCGGGTTGAGTTGGAGATTGAGGAAACTCAAAGGAAGATGATCCATGAAGGATTTGAGTCGCCAATGAAAGTGAGCCCGGTGTCTTTAGGTTCATGGTTCAACCACCACCGGAGGCAAACAATTCGATCAGGTGGTACAAAGTATTCTGCTACACACATCACCAATCGACCGAGAGATCGATCTTGTTTCAAAGATCTTTCGAAAGAAGAAAGAAGTTGAGGTGTGTTGGCTAATGAAGTTAGCAACACAATAGCCGATCGGAGGCAAAGCCGCCTCGAGGAAATAAAGGATCAACGGGAATTTGCTATTTCCCAGTTAAACGCTCAAAGATCGGGTTTTTTCAAACCGTGACCAACCCGACTACTGAGTTTAAGAAATTGTGAAAAAGTTAGTCCAGGTTGATCAACAACAAGTTTCTTTTCTGATGGTCACTGAAAAACTTGAAATGACTGAAGAAAAACTTGACAAGCTCATTTTACCCTCTCAATCGCTTCGAATCGCTAAATGATCTCAAAGATTCAAGATCTAACTACTCAAGCTCAAGGATTAACTGTTACCGATCTGAACAAGGCCATATCAGTCAACTTTGGATCTCTGACTTCCCACCTAAATGCTCTTTTTGATCAAACCAAAAAGGGGGAAGGACAGGTTGAGAAACCAACTGACTTAATCAAAACAACAGAAGAATTGATTCAAACAGTTGAAACCTATGGCCAAAGACTAGACCATCTAGATCTATTTGCAAATGAAGTTTCTCAAAAGATGGAGAAGTCAAAGGCAAGGAAGTTGGCTGCAGGAGCTGGGACTTCAAAATCTGAACCAACCACTCAAGCTAAGAGAGTCACAAGGAGCACATCAAACCAGATACAGGCTGATAAGGAACTGACAGAGAAACTCTCCAAAGAACAGATTGCTGAAGAAGATCGTATAAGTGAAGAAGAGAGGAGAGCAGAAAAAATGGCCGAGGCAGAAGGTCTTAAAAAGAAATACAGATCGAGGGTCAAGAAAGGTCAAGCCGAAAAATCTGGAGCAGAACCTCAACTGCCAGCAAGAGTTGATGAAATCATTCCAAAAACTGCTGATCATGCTGACAAATTCAAAGAATGGAACAAGATCAGAGGAGAATGGCTTCTGGATGCATTTGTTTTGGACTTAGTGCCAAAAGAAGAATCACCAGATGAGGAATTTCTCAACTGGTTGGAGAACAAGCATCCGGATTTTTTGAAGTATCTGGAGAATGAGGCTAGAAAGATAAATGTGAGAATAGTCCATCAAGATTATGATGTGATGGACTACACGAAGAAGGCGGATGGCTCATTCGACAGACTGGCATTTCAAAGATTCTATTTTGACATCTTGAGCAAATCGCACATAACTGATCCACGGCAGATCAATGATGTCAAATGGAAATTATATTGGATATTTAACGTTCCTCAAGATCAACGAGAAATGCCAGAAGGCTATATTCCAAGAGTTTGAAGATCAGAAGACTGCTTAGGATCAACTGAACTAAATTCAAACTTTTCAGATGTAACATGTAATCGACAAATCAGTTAAATGAAAAGTTTATTTTACTGATCCTAAGACAAACTATCATTGTCTTCTAATTATTTGGTCTTTACTGTTTTATATTTATCAACTGTTGTTGGTTTCTCAAGTGTTTTGGTTTCATCAAAAAGGGGGAAATTGTTGGGAAATTTAGAGTTTTGATGAAAGTTCCAAAACACATGTAATAGGACCAGTCAAACCTGTTAGCTGACTGATGCTTTTAAATACCAGTTATAAGATGACCAGTTGATAATTATTGTATAGAACAACTGATGTAAGATAGGTCACATATTGAGGGGGAACTCAATATGTATAGGTCAGGTCTGGAGATCAGAAGACAAGACAAGGTCAAAAGATCAGACGAGCAGATAGTCAGATGATCAGGTGAAGACATGAAGATCAAGTTCAGAAGACCTGAAGATCAGATGACTACCAGAAGATCAGAGGACCAGAAGACCAGAAGACCTACATCTGTTGAGTCTGCTAGTTGAGCTAAGACGAAACTCTATTGGTGATCGGTTTTATCGATCGGTCGGATCACATCGTATCAAGTGATGTTTCACAAGTCATACATTGTTGATGGACAAGAAGAATGTCAACTTTAGTTGGTAGAAATCGAAAAGTGTACTTGTTAACCAATGAGAAGTTTACGTATGAGCGGTTCGACAATGCCTATAGTCAAACGGTTATAAAAGACACTATTCACGCTTTCGGCCATGCCGTCCCTGAAGAACTTCACATCAATCCTGCAAATATACCAAATATACCCGGAAATTCAAATTGCTCTCCAACGGATCTTTGATTTTGAGGTCTATAAATATGGGATTGCTCTTCAGAGTGAAGGGACATAAATTATCAAGAAGCTCATACTATAGCAAAATTTCCGCACGAAGAACACAAATTTGAAGAATATTTCTAAGTGTTCATCCCATTGTTCTTAGCATAGAAATCTCATCCTCTAACTTTAGGCTACATAAACACTAGGATAGATTTCCAGTTTGAACCACAACAAATCTTTACCAAAAACCAAAAGTTAGGTTAAGTTTGTTTAGCAAGATTTCAGACTAGGGTTTCTAGTTTTGATTTCTGGGATCGGTTGAGTGAGAACTCTTAAAACATCCGTTGGTTGTAATGTGTTGGACTAACATAATAAACTATGTCCAGTTGGTTAAGTTGGTGCCCCTTGTGATAGGGAAGAGTGGACGTAGGACTGGTTGTCCGCCCACTATAAATCTTGTGTGCATTTATCTTCTCTTAACTGCTTTACACTATCGCACACGGCTTTGCTTAAAATCGCATACATATTCTAAGTTAGGATCAGTTTGCATCAAGTAACTGATCTGATCAGTTTGACTCTTTGGTCGGTGATTGAAAAACAGAAACCCGAGAAATCGATTTGATAAAGCTGTTTTTTCACGGGTATAAACTAGTTTCCTAACAATCAGTTTGATGGCAAAGTGAATAGAAAAAACTTTTTAAAATGCGGTCGGAGTGTGATGGCAGGTTCGACAAAGAGAATGAATTTTTTGATCGATATCCAACTTTTGTCTAAAGAGATAATTCGTTGTCTATCGGTTTAACGATTGACTAGTTTATACCGTGAAAAAAACCCATTTTTACAAATCAGTTAAGTCTATTTTCAAAAATTAAAGAGTCAAGCGTCGGATCGATTTTGATGCAAACGATCCTAACTTCGAATATGTATCATTTTAAGCAAAAGTCGGTGCGATAGTGTAAAGCTTAAGCAGATAAATGCACACAAGATTTATAGTGGTTGGACAACCAAATCTTACGTCCACTCTTCCCTAATACAAGCGGGCACCAACTTAACAAATGGACTTAGTTTATTGTGTTAGTCCAACACATTACAACCGACATGATATTTATAGAGTTCTCACTCAACGATCCCGGAAATCGTAAATGAAACCCTGATCATCGAATACCAAAACAAACTTAACCTAATCTTCCAATCGAAATCTATCCTAGTGTTTATGTAGCCTAAAAGCTAGAGGATGAGATTTCTTGTCTCGGGATGTCACACTTGAAATATTCTTCAAATTTGTGTTCTTCGTATGAAATTTTCTATGATGAGCTTCTTGATAATTTTGATCTTCAAGAGCAATCCCATATTTGACCATTAAATCAAAGACCAATTTGATACATATTTGAGTTTCCCCTCAATATGTGACTTATCTTATACATCAGCTGTCTATACATTTTAGTTGGTCATCTTATCCTGATTCTAAATCATCAGTCAGCTAACAGGTCTGACTGGTCCTATTACAACCTATTTTGGAACTTCCATCAAAACTAATACAAAATTTTCAACAATTTCCCCCTTTTTGATGGAACCAAAACACTTAATCAGAAAAACAGATAACATGAATGAAATGCAAAATATTAATTAAGATGCACATATCAGAAGACAATGAGTCATTGTCTTAGAATCAGAAAATGATAGGATATTTTATTACGATAGATTCGTGATTACAGAAAATACCTATCATCTGATACTAAGATGTCTTCTTCAACCTTGCCTGAATTTTTGAAGATGTTTCGGGATACCAGAAAGTCTGTACATCCTCTGCATCAGCTGATCCAATCTGTCTCTCCCGATGATCCCTCCTTTCTTTGCAAATGCATAATAGACTTTCTTAAACTAGACAGGATCAAGATTCTTATCTGGACGCAGTGGTGGAATAAGTTGTTCGAAGGGAGGAGCTTTAGGTATTAGCGACATAATCTTCCCTTCCTTCATAACAATCTGGTAGAAATCAGGGTACTTTGTTTCTAACCAGTTCCGGAATTCATCATCATTGGCAACTTGGTCTTGATGAATCGGAATCATCTCCAAGATGTACACATCACAAAGCCATTCCGCCCTGATCTGGTCCCACTCAGGAAGCATATCTTCCCGAGCAACGAGGATGTCTTTTACAGTCGCCGGAAAAGCTCTCTCTTCCCAGCTAATGTCTTCTGCAGCAGCTTCCTTCTTTCTCTGCTTCCGGATGTATGCAACATTAAGTCCTTCAGCCTCTGCCATCTTCTGCTTTTTAATGGTAGCTTCTATTATCTTCTGTCTTTTCTGCTCTTGAGTTAGTTCGGAAGACATCTGGCTTCTGGATTTTGTACTGGTTATCTGACCTTGTCCCCGAACAGCAGCAGTTGATTTAATCATCTTGCCCTTGCCTTTCTTTCTAATCAGAGGTTGTTCAAATTCGGCCTGTTCATCTTCTTCTGCGAGTTTCTTAGCAAGTTCAAGGCTTTTCGCCTGATCATCAGATTCCATCCTTTTCTGCACAGAAGAAGAGAAATCTTCAATTTTGTCAACTCTGGCAACAACCTCTGAAAAAGTTGACTTCTGCTCCGTGATTTCTTTTCCTTGAGCCTCGATCTCCTTGCTATGTTGCTCCACGGTTTGTTTCAGTTCTTCAGAAAGAATGGCATCAGAAAGAATGATCTTGACTTTAGACGGAGTGACATCAGATATATCAGATGAGGTGGCTTCTGGTATTTTATCAAAAGTTACCATCTGCATCTGTTTTTCTTGATCTTGTCCTTCCCCCTTTTTGGTTGCATCAAAAAGGTGTGACAGTCTGAGATTCAGAGCCCGAAATTGACTCGTCATCTCCTCCTTAAGTTCCTCCACAACAAGAGGAGTGATCTGGACATTGGCAGAAGTAGGTGCAGGACCCAGTAGCCTATTTAATCCTGATTCAATGGCCTTCCTGGTCTGATCAACAGAGCATTCAAATCTCTTCCAGCCAAGATCCATACAGGAGTCAGTTCTCTCTAAAGATCCACAGACACTTTCCAAGAGAGCCTGCGTCTCTCCAAGCTTATCATTCTGGATCTTTAGCTTCTTAGCTAGAGGATCAACCTGTTTCATTACCGAGCCGAGGATAGAATCATGCATGTGGGTGATTTTTTCAACAGTTAGCATCCCCTCTCTGTCAACCAGGTGCCTCTGTTCTTCTTCGAACCGCTTCATCAGATCTGTAGTGAGATCTTGTATTTTTGATGTCATAAGATCTAGAATATTATCACTCAGCACAACAGTCTGTTCAGATGTTGATGCCTTGCCAAGTTGGGTCTCATCTGCAGCACCCATACCTGGTTCATCGGCAGCTTCCTCAAAGTCTTCATCAACTTGCGGTTCTTCTGAATCTTCAAACTCCCTGGCAATCCCAAACCTGTCATGAATTAGCCACATGATATCATCATCAGAAGCCAATTCAGCAGCACTTTCAACCCCTGCATTCTCCAAACATCTCAACTCCAGATCCACAAAGTAATCTGAGTCCATAGATTCCATGAGGATCAGAAACTCCTCGATGCTGTTCAACCTCACATCCCTCCAGAATACAATCTCTTCAATATGGTGCTGAAGAACAGGATGATTAACCAAATCTGGGCACAGTTCAAGCATATACTCCTTTACCTGCTATTTCAGAATGTATAGCGCTGGGCTCTCTTCATCTGGAGATCCAAGTAGTGTTCTGGTGTTGAAGGGGTTGTGAGACATTGAGACATAGAGATCATCTCTTGGCACAGTCTCAGCAGATTCTTCAACTGTTTCAGTACCTGGGGCAGATGAGGTAGTTAGCTCAGATGGGTGTATTTGTGGTTCAATGACTATATCTGATTGAGGTTGAGGAGGGGTAGGAATATTTGGTTGTTCCTTGGGTTGAGGTGTAGATGGGTTGATTGAAGGTTGTGGGCTTAGAGGAATTTCCAGTTGAGATGAGGGTTGATCAGGGTGTATTATCTCAACTGGTGTTGGATTAGGTAACTGGGCTTGGGTTGTTTCTGGTTGAGATGGTTGAGTAACTGGTTGATCAGGTTGAAGATGGGTAGTGAGTTGTTTGGGGGGAGATGATAAGGGTGTATTATGTTGAGGTGGTGGTGGGGTAGGTGATCTGGGAAAGTAAGGGGATTCACGACTCAGAAATAGTGTGCTCAGGTGTGTTGAGTCAGATGGTTCAGATTGAGCCTCTTCAAGATTTTCTTCTGCAGCATCACCAACCTCCATCTTATCAGACTCCTCCATTATTGCCAACTCTCGATTTGTACTGACTGTGTGTTCAGAACTCACAGCAGTCTCCTTACCAGGTAACTCAATTTGCAGTAACCCTTCTGACTCCAGAATTTCAACATCACTGTCCTCGTCATGAAGACCCTCAGAAGGCAATCCAGTCCCCATTGACAACATAGAGGTGAGTTTCTTCTGTCGCTTCTTACCTGCGTCAGAAGGCTTACTCACAACCTGTTTTCTCTTTGTAGTTCTGGCCTTTGATGGGGCTCTTCATTCTGTCTGCACAGATGATGTGTGTTTAGCTTTCGGCACATATGGTGTTGGGTCATCATCAGGTAGCCCAGACAGTTCTTCATCCTTGTATAGCAATGCCTTGAACTTCTCCAAGTATTGTTTTTTCCCAATGTCTGACCAAGGATAGATGTTGGGAAGCTTATCAACAAGGATTATCGAGACCTTGTGAATGTTGGAGATGTTCTTGGTCAGCACTACTTGATTGTCCTTATCTTTGCCAAACTTTTCAGTTTCCTGCAGCAACCGATGTTTGAATAACCCCATCCAGTTCATGTCTAGGGCCTTCTCAATGATTGTGGCCATCACATGCTGCTTTTACTGGGTTAGAGCATCTGGGATGAATGCTATCCCAAGAATGACCTTCGAGACAATCTCGAAAAACAACCTATACTTCCTTCGGAGGTAGGGAACCTTGACATTTGTGAGGTGTGTGATGTTCCCATGCCTCAATAACACTTTCTGCAGATACTCTTTATCTGTCATCCCAGCTGTGAACTCATCAGGGTAGTTCCTGCCCGTTTGAAGACCAAAAATCCTTCTGAGATCCTCGTTGGTGACATCGATTCTGTGCCCACCGACGAATGAGACAAGCTCCTTATTGTCCGTCTCCTTTAGCTTTCTCAGAAATTTCAGTGATTCAATGATATGTACATTGCTCAAATGGCTATATAGCAGAATTGATTGAGTCCACAGGCTCTTAGACATTCCAAAATCTCCCTTGATTCTGGATCATTTGTGACAGTGAATATGACATACTTTTCATCGATGACATTTTTAATCATGGAAGTATAATCACAACCTTCCGATGGTACCATAGATGAAGATTCCATTTTTTGAAAGCATAAACAATTACACAAATTTAGGACTAAGTGAAAGAACATAATCAATCACACATATATATACATAAAAGAGCAATTATGCGAAACATTCATATGTATATCTATCCCCAGTGTGCATATAGTTCATGAAAAGAAATAAATAGTTCAAGTCCCATTTGAACACGATTAAGCGTAGTACACACAATTCTATAATCCTATCATGATATGCTATTCATGAATCAAAACAACAAGATGAGAAAGTTTGTAGGTCCCGAACGGGTTTTGTGGGGGCAGAAGTCTAGAGGGGAGGTGTGAATAGACTTCTGAAAACTTTTGCAACCAAATCAAGTGAGAGGCGATTAACCCGATTAGGGTGTGAGTGAATCAGTTTGGGCTGATAACCAACTTCTCGATCGCTCAAGGCAGATCGATTCAAGAACTATCGGTTTAAGCGATGTAAAAGCGGAAGCTTAAGTTTTACCCGAAAAAAAAACCAGTTTTGATAAATCGATTCCAAAGTTAATCTTTTAATCGGTTGGTGAAGTGTCAAGTTTGATCGGATCGAAGCTTGGTGCTAACCGATCTCAACTTGGAATATGTATGCGCTTTTAAAGGTTGTGTGCGATTGGTAATCGTTAATCAAAGCGGTAAAAGGCACACAAGATTTATAGTGGTTCGGACAAACCCATCCTACGCCCACTCTTCCCTATCACAATGGGCACCTACTTAACCAACTGGACTTTTGTTTTATGTGTAAGTCCAACACAAGACACCAACTAGATGTTTAAGGAGTTCACACTCAACCGATCCGAGAGATCGTAACTAGAAACCCTAGTCTAAAATCTTGCTAAACAACTTAACCTAACTTGGGGGTTTGGGTAAGATTGTTTTTAGTTCCAACTATGAAATCTTTTCTTGCGTATTGTTCTAAATGACTAGATGAAAAGATTTCTATGTTAAGAACTTATGGGATGAACACTTAATAAAAATTAATCTTCTTGTTCGTGTTCTTGTGCGGAAATCGATATTAGCTTGAGCTTCTTGATTGTTCAAATAAGTTTCCGTTATTTCACTCTGAAGTGTGATCCCATATTTATAGACCTTGAAATCAAAGAGCCGTTGGAGAGCAATTTGAATTTCGTGCTATATTTGGTAGTTTGCGAGATTGATGTGGCGTCTTCAGAAGCAGTATGGCCGAAAGCGTGAACTTGTATTTTATATCCGTTAGAAAGCAAAGATCAAATCCCTTAATTGTCGGCTCCGATCATACGTGTCTTGTTCTTATTGGTTAATGACGACTTTTAGGTGTTTGTTCTTCCAACTAAGGTTGACATTCTTCTTGTTCGGATCATAGGCGTATGATTAGGTGAAACATCGGTTTTCACGGTGGTGACTTTGATCGATTCGAATCGATCGGTCTACCGATGGAGTCTTGGTGCCGGTTGACTTAGCTTCAACTAGCGATTTCGGTGATGTAGGTCTTCTCGGGTGCGATATTGAGTATTGAGTTTGATCTTTATGACTTTAGTCGAGATATCGACCCGCATCGTAAGCGATTTGATCTTCTATTCTTGTCTTGCATTACGGCTTTTTCGGATATTAGTCATCCTTTGAGTCTTCGATTCGACCTATACATATTGAGTTTCCCCTCAATATGTGACCTATCTATTTCATCGGTTGTTCTATACAATCATTATCAAGCCCCGGTCTCCTATAGCAGTAATATAAACATCGATACCTAATAGGTCCGATTGGTCTATTACATGTGTTTTTGGAACTTTCATCAAAACTATAAATTTCCCAACAATTTTTTTTGATGAAGCCAAAACACTTTGAGAAACCAAATACGCTTGATAAAAAAATAGAACAGTTAAGAGCATATAATCAGAAGACAATGAGACTTTGTCTTAGGATCAGAAAATAAACTTTTCTCATTAATAAATGTTGATTACATGTTACATCAGAAAAGTTTGTAAATAAGAAAAACAAACCGATCTGAGTAGTCTCGATTCTTTACTCTTTAGGCTTGTATCCTTCTCGCATCTCTCTTTGATCTTGAGGTACGTTGAAAATCGATAAAGTTTCCATTTGACATCATCACCGGCCGAGGATCGAGTTTATATGCATTCAAGCAGGATGTCAAAATAGAATCTTTGAAATGCCAGTCTGTCAAATGAGCCATCTGCCTTCTTCGAGTATTCCAACAGATCATACTCTTGGCGAGTTATTTTTACATTGATAAGCTTGGCCTCATTTTCCAGATACTTTAGAAAATCCGTGTATTTATTTTCTAACCCGGTTGAGGAATTCTTCATCAGAGATTCTTCTTGTGGAACAAGATTAAGAACAAAGGCATCCGAAGCCATTCCTCGATCTTATTCCATTCCTCAAATTTCTTAGCATCTTGTGATAGTTTTTTGGGATGATCTCATCAACTCTTCTTTGGCGGACTTAGGTTTCGCACGGATTTTTCCAAATTCTTCCTTTCTTCGCTCTTCGATCCGAATTTCTTCTTGATTTTACGCCTCTTTTTTTACGCCCTTCTTTCTTCTTGGCTTTTTCGGGCTTCTTCATTTACCGCTTCTTTGGACATCTTTTTCAGCAATCGAGTTTGTGATGTCCCCGACTGTTATGTCGGTTGGTTTCTCATTCATCCCCCTTTTTGGTTTGATAAAAAGAGTAGTGAGGTGGGAGGTCGAGAACCAAAGTTGATCGCGATCATACTGTTGAGATCACCAATATATATGCCTTGAGTTTGAGCGGTTAGATTTTGAATCTTCGATATCATTTCGATCTTGGACAGATTCCATGGCAAAGAGAGTGTTTTAATCGGTTTGTCAAGTTTCTCTTTCCATCGATTCTAGCTTGTCGGTGAGCATCGAAAATAAACTTGTTGTTGATCCACCCGAGTCGGTTTGGCATCAACGGTCTTTATCGATTCGGACGTATGATGGACACAGCTTTGGGAGAACCCGATCTTTGATTGCCCTAATCTGGGAAATAGCCAATTCCCTTTGATTCGTTATTTCTTTGATGGCAATCGCCTTTGATCGCCTATCGATCCCTCAACTTCTTCTTTCGGGAGATCTTTGAGACAAGATTTGATCTCCGAAGTTGATCAAGAAGTGACGTGTGATGTTGGAATGTTGGGTGTCACTTGATCGATTGATTGTTTGTGCCTCCGGTGGTTGGTCATGAACTGCACACCGACTCCACTATCATCGGCAGCTCTCGTGATCCTTCATGATGGCATCTCGCCAGGGAGCTTTGTCGCTGATCTCCGATTCATCCTGTTCCGCAACCCTAACTTCGCGATGGATCGAGCTTTGACGGATTTAGCGATTATCGGCTCTGGTGGTGATCCCACTTTAGCAGATTTCCTCACGCCGAAATCAAAGTCCGCAAACTCATCCGCGACCGCCCATCTGTTTCAATAATTATTATAAAGTCCGAGAAGCTTTTTAATTGAAGATCTCTCCGGTGAGGATCTCCATAACTTCCTCTATTATGATGGATGGCGATCGATTCGATATAACTCATCAATTTCTCTTTCGATTCGTGATTTCGATCAATTTCCCGGTTATGATCTTTGTTTGATCCGACTCAGAATTGTCCATCGCATTCGATTTGATGAGATGTGGAAGGTTCTGGTTGTGCTTGAGTAAGCGGAAGTTAGGGCCGACGTTCGACCTGCGAGAGGTTCTCTGGCACAGGAAGCAGTGCTTCGGTTCCACATCGTAAACTTTTACGGGTTCGCGAATCGATGATTTCGGTGTTCGGGCAGGTGGAAGAATAGGAGAGACATGCTCAACAACCATTAGTCCGAGTGGTGAATCAACTCGAGCTTGGAGGAGAAGGAGATCGATCGGCCATGCTTCTTCCTCGAGAATGATCTGGCGAGCTCTCGGCTTGAGAAGCTTTGCTGTCGATTTTTCACGATGTTTGTGTTGCAACAGACCGATCCGCTCTCTTTTCTTCATCGACTCATCTTCAAGCATCGAGTCATGGAGGCTTAGCCGCATTCTTCGCCTCTTCTCCCAGGCCTTCACGATTTTTTTTCTTCTTCGGGGGCATCTGGTGTAGACGGTTGCTTCCTTTGCTTTCCTTTCTTTGACTTTGGGGGTTTGGCGCGATATCATCGTCTGGTGGCCCAAAGATGGGTGAAGTGGCTATGAGAAAGGCCTTATAGGACTTCAAATCCAACTGTTCCCTATTCAAGATTAGGCGGTTTATCTTCGGAATAAGCGCAACCTTGTTGAGATTGCCGATCTTTTTCTTTAGATATACCGCCTCGGTTCATTTACTCCAAATTTCTCATGTTCTTGGGAGCAGAATGGCCTTGAGGAACCCGTGCCAATTGATGTTCTTGGCTTTATCGATTATTGCAGACCATCTTTGTACATTTTTGACGGATGTAAGAGCATGCGGGCTGAATGCAATACCCATAATTGTTTTTGACAATATGTCAAACAACACCCGGTATTTCCTCTTGAGCATTGGCACGACAAAACGACGTATGATGTTTGTCGACCTATCGAAGAGCTCTTTTTCGTCGGCTCATCTTCGTTCTCCCTGTAATGAGCAAAGTAGATCCGGTCCTTTTGGTAAATTTGAACAGACGGGTTATATCATCATTCGTCGATCGATTTCTTCTCCATTGGTGCCGAGAGCGGTTCATTTCAAACGTCTCAGATCCACTCTTAAATTCCTTAGAATTCTAGTGCTTCATCTTGCGCATCTTTGGATTGCGATGGAGCGTATAAAATTTCTCAAGGCTCTTTTCGCGAAATTTGCTCGACCTCCATGGATTAGGATCCCGAGTGATATTGAACTGCATTTAACTTATCATCCACAATCTTTGTTGCGAGCCCGCATAATTGCACATTATCTTTCCCATTCCGTGGGTGGCCATCTACAAAGGGATGGACCCGATTAAAGTTGTGCATATATATATAAGAGCATCACATATGCGGAAACCAAGAAACAATAAAGCATAACACAGGATAAAAACATTTAAGATCAATGGATTTAAAAAAAAATACATCAAATAAACATAAATTACCGATTTTGTTTTTCGGAAGGATGATTTTGAAACTTAGAAAAAAACACTTTGAATCGAGAGAAGTAATCTGAGTTTTAGGAGAATAAATCGCAAGTTTGTGAAATGGAAAACTCGTATGGTTTTTGATGATTTTTTATAAAGACGAGGAGGAAAAAGAAGACAAGATTTGGAAGATCAACCGTTTGAAAAGATTAAACACTCCAGTTATTAAGCGGTTTTGATCGTAGGTCGAAAAGCACGCATTTGAAAACCTTTTTGGATTTAAAAGCACATTTAGTAGCAGTTAATACATGTTCCCCACGTCCGCATTAAATGATTTGCAGGGAATACGTCACAAGGATAATGGGTACAGTAAGGCAAATAATATCAGATAAGATCCGATAAATAAGCAAGGAACAAGAGAAAGAAAGACAGATCTGGTTGATCGATATTGTAATCGATCAATACCACTTGTCCATGTTGATTTCACTTGTTGATCTTAGTATTCGCCTAAGCCTTAAAATTTCCTAACCGATCCTTTTTACTCGATCTTCTTCACTTGCATATGATTTGTTGAAGTTTCAAGCTCAACTCGATCTTCCTTGAATACGCCCGATTTCCTTCGATCCTTCTTGATGGGTTGAAGTTCCCTTCAACCGATATTTATGTTTTTCCCATAGATCGATGTATCCGATTTGTTGGAGTTTCAAGCTCGGTGATCTTCCTCATCCGATCAAATTTCAGATGTAATCAGATTTTAGTTGACCTAATCTGATTCTTCTCAGATCAAGCCAATTCTTGGGATAAGTGTTACCGCCAAAACTTAGTCTAGAATAGTAACTTCTATTCCCTAAGTTGGCGCGATTTGACATCGTAATTATCGCCCGAATCTTTCGATATGTCAATCCGCCAGAATTTATCCAATTATCATCGGCGTGATTCCTACACGCCGTCCTTTTTGGTGCGATTTTCTAAAAGGTTTTGAGAACTCGAATTTTCATTTGCACCCTTGCTTGGTCTCTATAAATTGGACCAATTGTTTTACACAACATAACCCATTCACCATACTTATCTTTCTTTGTAAAATCATGCTTTCTGGTGAACCCTTATTTCCGGTGAAACTTCCGGCAAACACCTTTACCCCTTTTTCAATGATTTCAGCTTCTCAAATCAACCATGTGTGTCCCTTATCACTATCTTCGTCATCATCGAAGATTTCACATACAATCGTTGCCAAGCTTTCTACCACCGAGGCGGCGCGGTTCGCTATCGCAATCGAGAAGACACTTCTCCTAACCGTATGCACCTTGTGTGTCTATCGAGATGAGCGTAACCGCGATCAACAGACTCGGTCGAAAATGAACATGAGTTTGATGTGGTGCGCATCGGACAACGGTGATGCCCGTATATCAACTCACCATTTAACAATTTGGAGAGCCTTCGACTCTTTCTTAGGGCTCCGGCTTAAAAAATCCTATCAACGCCGCTCTCGCTCCTTTGGTTTTAGCCGGCGATCGGCTTAGGATTATTTTAAAGCCTCTCTCACCCTTGTTAAGTGGGGGAAAATGAGAGCATCAGATTTAAAATCTCTCTCTCTCCACTTCTTCAAGGGTTAGGATGAGGGTTTAGTGTTAAGGTTTTCGGGTTTAGGGTTTAGGGTTTAGGGTTTATGTACTGACCTCCGGGTCCTCTTGTACTTGTATCTTGTAATGTAACCTGACCTTCGGGTCTTTATCAATGAAAATTTCATTATTTCATTGTTGTGTAAAATTCTGTATCCTTATGCGATTTTAAGCTTTAATCTTGTGAATACCACTTGTGAATCTTGTTGAATCAAATTTTAATCGACTTACAAAGTATAACCGAGCATTTAATCAGATAATCCTTTAAATGATCAGTTCATTTAATTTGATAAACTTTAAATCGATCAAGACCATCTCATATCGGTTCCGATCGATCTTCCGATCGATTGAGATACCAAATTCAACTGATTTCTCTTGAACTGATTAGTTTCTTAACCAGCTGGTTCTGGAGATCATTCCATCAAACATTTTAGGTGCATTTTCTCCAAGATCCAGAAGCCCTAGCTCATTGCATAATTCTCTGAATCTGATCTCAGCTAGTGGCTTGGTTAGAATATCTCCTTTTACTGTATATCAGTATGAATCTTTTCCATTTCGATATTCTTCTTTTCAACATGATCTCTTATAAAATGGTGCACGACATCCACATGCTTACATCTTGTATGTAGAAAGAACAGATTTCGAGTGATTGCAACAAGACTATTATCGTCACGTAAAAATAGGTACATTCTTAGTTTCAATGTTATAATCCCTCACCGGCCGACTAAGCCGTAGCAAATTGGGAACAACGACTTTCCTGCAGACCATATATTCGCCGGTAGTAGATGTTGCAACTGATGTCTGCTTCTTTGAAAACCACGAGATCAGTTTACTTCCTAAGAACTGACAAGTTCCTGAGGTGGATTTTCTGTCAATCTTGCAACCTCCATAATCGTAATCGTAATACCCACTAAGTTTAGATTATCATCGATGGGTAAAATAAACCAAGGTTTAATGTCCCTTCAGATACTTAAGAACCGCTTAGTCGCTTTCTAGGTGACTTATCATTGATTTGCACGAAATCGCACATACACTCACTGCGAAGGTTATATCCGGGTCTCGGTTGGCAATCGGTATAGTAGAGATCCAATGAGAGCCCTATATTCCTTTCCGATTTGTTTTTTCGACCATCCTCATCCGGATCCATCTTGAATCCGGTCATCATAGGAATTTTGGCTTCCTTACAATTTTGAACTCCAAACTTAGCCAATAAATTCCTAGTGTACTTTGCTTTAATGAGATGAATATCCCTTACGTACTTTGCTTTACTTGAAGACCCGTAAAGTAATTCATCGTCCATCATGGACATCTCGAATTTCCTTGCATCGGTTCTTTGAATCTTTCACATAAACTTTTGTTGGGAGAATCAGAAGATGATGTCGATCACGTAAATATGAACCATCGTAATATCTTTTCCATCTTCTATTCGAATAAGGTTCTGGCATCCCTTCGCCTTTAGTGAACCCACTTTCGATCAAGAATCGGAGAGTGTATCATACCAAGCTCGCGAGCCTGCTTTTGAGCCGTAGAGCTTTTTTTTAGATGGTACACCTGGTTGCCCTTTTCAAAGCCCGGAGGTTGTTCGACATAAACTTCCTCTGCTAGTACCCGTTTAAGAAAGCACTCTTTACGTCCATCTGATACACAGTGAACCCTCTGTGGGAAGATATGCCGTAAACAACCGAATGGCTTTTAGGCGGCGATCGGTTACAAAGGTCTCATCATAATCAATTCCTTCCGATTGTGAATACCCCTTAGCAACAAGTCTTGCATTATTTACGGTGATGGCGTTTTTCATCTCTCTTGTTCTTGAATACCCACCGTGCCAATAACGTCTTGATGACTTGGTCTGTCCACTAGTTCCCAAACTTGATTTCTCTCGAACTGTTCCAGCTCTTTCCTGCATGGCTAGAATCCACTTGCGTCTTGTAGAGCTTCCTCTATTGTTGTTGGTTCCTTCATAGGCGGATAACAAAGAATACATGGCACTTTCACCAATCGATGTCTAGTTTTAACTTTATCGGATGGGTCTCGATTATCGATCGGTTGGATGACCGGGTTATCCGTGTCCTTATGATCCGATTTGGCATCGGTTTGGAGAACATCGTCCGTTTCGATAAAATTTCATTACTAGCGATTGGGAGTGGTGCGAGTTATGATCCACTTGATAAGAACAAGTCTCGGTGATGTTGGACTCATCATGTGTCGATGTCGTTTTTATGGGAACTTCAGTGTTCCCCCGAACCGGATGGTTAAGTTGATCTTATCTCAAATTTATGTCGACTTCTTCATAAACAGTTTTTCGTACCTTAGGATCCGAATGATCTGGTGAATCAACTAGATCTGGAATGTATCTTTATTACGGTTTCTGATTCTTTTTCCTTGATCATTAGCTGATCCATTTTCTGAGCATCAGGTACATGTTGATCAGGTACATCTTGTTCTGAGGCAGATTTCTCTTGTTCAAAAGATGCTTCATCAAAGAATACATGGGGTGTTTCTTCCACAAGTAGGGTTAAATGCATTTGTAAACCCCCGAAAG
The DNA here is from genome assembly GCA_037126765.1 of Stenogyne calaminthoides. NCBI lineage: Eukaryota > Viridiplantae > Streptophyta > Magnoliopsida > Lamiales > Lamiaceae > Stenogyne > Stenogyne calaminthoides. The sequence goes on along the minus strand of JBBCBC010000007.1, from coordinate 31,963,289 downwards.
CCTTGCTAGATGAGGAATATCCTAAGAATATACCCTCATCTGACTTGGCCTCAAAGGTTTTCAACTGACTCTTCCCATTGTTGTGTATGAAACACTTACACCCAAAAACATGGAAGTAGGAAACACGAGGTTTTCTGTCCTTCCACAGTTCATAGGGTGTTTTGTAGTGAGCCTTAGTCGGAAGACATACATTACGAGTGTGGCATGCGGTGTTGATTATACTTCTAAAAACGGCTTGGTATTGAATGTTCAGCTAACATCGTGCGAGCAGCTTCTTTGAGAGTTCTGTTCCTCCGTTCAGCTACTCCATTTTGTTGTGGCGTCCTTGCAGCTGATGTTTCATGTTGTATACCAAACTTAGAGCAAAAATCAGTAATAAAAGAGTTCATAAATTACGCACCTTTATCGTCGATTTTTACTCCGACACCCCTTCTCATTTTGTAATCTTTTTAGCGGCTCGGGTATCTTCGTTTGTCGTCTCATTCTTCTTATGTAAGAATATAACCCGTAAACTTGGAATAGTCATCCACGATTACGAGTGTATTTGAGTCCGTTGAGATCGATGTAATCGGGTCCAAATAGATCCATATGAAGCATTTTGCAAAGATTGATCTTTGGATGCGGTCCGGGAATTCCTTGAATGAAGCTTTGACTGTTTTCCTTCCGACACGCAAGACATGTCCGATCCTTTGAAAATACTTCATTGGAAGTCCTTCCACTAGAGACATCCTTCTTTATCTTATTAAGAGTTTTAAAGTTCGGATGGCTCATTCTTTTGTGCGAGCCACCGCTACTTTTGGAACTCTTGACAATCGAGCATGCATTTCTTGGGCAACTGTTCCAATCAGCTGTGTAGATCGTCCCTTTCCTTGAACCAGTTAGCAAAATCTGTTGAGTGGCTCGATTCTTGATAGTGCATTGGTCGATCGAGAACTCAACACTAAATCCGTTGTCGCATGAGAATTGAAACCGATAGTAGGTTGTGCTTCGGACCTTCGACATCTGAGACTCCGAGTTACTTGTACATCATCATTCTCTAAGGTTAGAATCCTTTGGTATAACCAAAGTTATCATCACCGAAGAGTACACGCGGGCCTTTTCGTTTCTATGTATGTAAGTGAGGAGGTGTTTGCTTCCTGTCATGTGCCTTGAATATCCACTATCGATGTACCAGATAGTTGCTTGCACACCTCCTTTGTTGGCTAGACCCACGCGATCCCTATGACCAAATCGGGCTTTAGGTACCCCTTTTGGATTGGGTTTACGAGGGGTTAGGTTTAGTCTTGGGAATCCATACAAGCGAGCACTTCTATTGTGATCGGTTAGATCAGAAGGCCTGATTTGTCTCCCATACCTTTCAACATAATCATACGTCTCTTTATATGCTTTCTGTTTTGTATGATTATTAGTGTGAACCTTGGGTGACTTAGAAGACTTGGGATTTATCTTTTCTGTTTGTCTTCTTTTTATCCATTGTGGTTCAGGTGCAGTAGCCCTAGATTTCTGATTATAGGGGTAGGTACGATTGCTACCATCAAAAGATTCATATCTTTTTGGCATAGGTGGTTTTTGCGGTTTACCTAAAGCATGCTTATTAGGCGGTGACCTTGATTGGGTCTCGATTGGACTTCCTTTACTGGGTTGTTTTTTTACGATTCTCGATCCGTTGATCGGAGTTGAGGTCTCTTCGGAAGAACCGGGTTCTTTGTTGATTCTTCGGTGATCTTTTTACCGGTTGGGGTCCATTTCTTTTCATACGGTTAGGCACCTTTACCTTTCAATTGGTCTTTTTTCCTTATTAGATACATGTTTGGCTTTTGGTGTATCTTTGTCTGAAACTCGTCTGATTACACCCTTTTGAGATGAATCGGTAGGGGCTTTTGAGGATGTGGAAGGGTTCTCATACCCAAGTCCCTTCTTTTTAATCGTTGTTGAAAATAGGCGTTCATGTCTTGAAGCGGTTTTTAGATGATTTTGAAAAAAACCTCTATTTTCTTACGCAGATTATCCTCGAGATGATTTTAGACTTTCATGCTTTTTGAAACAAATTTCATCGAATTTTGCTTGCGAGGATTTTGAAGTCATCAACTTCTTTGTTTGTTAATTGCCGGTGATCTTTGATCTGCTTCTCGATCGAAGCTTTAACCGAGAATTTTAAATTCTCGATTGCCTTCTTAGCGATTTTCGGTGATCTAAGTTCAAAGGCTTCTTGAGATCATTTTCTTTAGCAAAGGTGATTATTTACGGTCCTCGACTTATCATTTCAAAACTTCCACTTATAGCATAAGTGTCTCTTGCATTGGAGAGATCCTCAAGCAATTGCTTTCGAGTAGAGCTGCTTGGTCAATCTCCCGGCCCGGTGTGCTAATGATAGCGGTGTAAAGTTTAGCGAAGGCGGGTTTGGAGGTTACCCCAGTTGGTCCTCCCAGGCCATCGAAGAGATCTCATTATCGTCGAAGAGAATATCGGATCTTCATTTTTCATAGAAGTCAACAAAGATTCTTGTCCAGGCGAAGTCTTCTGGAGGAGTATTCAGAGTCCTCGAGGGGGAGATAGGAATCGTCGATTCTGACGTATCGGCAACCATGGCTCTTACGTCCTATAACGTTGCTCTCTTTGTTCCTCTTTTCTTCCCTTTCTCTTGGCGTCGGTCTGGGCGGTCTGCGCTATAGTGACTGGCTTCTCACGGTTGAAGCACTCTTGATCCACCGAACCTTTCCTTCGGGTGAATCACTCGTCTGTATGACCTATCGGTGACTTAAAGCTTCGATAGTAGTCTGAGCTTCTTACATGCGATTGGTTATCTCTTCCTTCCTCGGTCGATTATCTCTTTTCCTTTCATCTCTGTGATCCCTCCGATCATCAGATCGGGTTCTTTCCGGAGATCCATTTGGCTGATCTCCTATCTCCCCTCGGTATGTTGATAGTCCTTATAAAATCTTCGATACTTACCAAGTTGGGCGTTCGACTTCTCAAACTTCACGGTAGCGAAGCGTCTGTGCTGACTCATTATATTCCCATGAGTTCGTTTGGCCTTCGATTAACTTTGTTTGGTTGCCTTAAAAAAGCCCGATTTTGAAGTTGAGGCTTGCCCGGGCACCACCTCATCTTCTTCATCGAACTTTGTCCTCTTTCAATCAAATCGAACTCGTGAGCTTTTAAGGCTCAAGAACAAGCTACTTGGCTTCATTTTTGAAATGTCTTGGCAATCCTTGATTCAAGTGACCTTCATGTCCCATTTCTTGGTGAGAGACCTTAAAATTTTGTAGTTGATATCTTTATCGGACATCTCTACCAAGTTCTCAAAGTTTGTTTATTGACATCGTAATCCTTCCATCGAGTTAGTTGATGATTTAGTTAGGCAGACATCTTCAATTTTTTGAACTTTACGGTTAAACTATGGACGGTATCTTTTATCTGGTCATTTCCAAGATATATTTCAGCGAGTATCCCACATTGCTTTCGCATGATTTGAGATACTTAATCTTTTCCTTGGTGACCTTATCCATGGTTTTCATGATAATATGCCTTTGCGATAGTATCTAGAGTATGCGATTTCCTTTCTCTGCATCCATCAATTTGGGCTTTTACGTACAAGACTTTCGGGGCAAAGTGCGGATCTCCTCCAACTGCGGGGTTGTCGTAATATATGATGATGGGTCCTATTTCGATGACTTCCATCATTACGCTAACGATCGAACCTAGATGGTTGGACATATATATGGCCCAATCTGCATACTCATCGATTGAGAACTTCGGCAGATCATGATACATACGAGGTGTTATCCATCTTTGAGTGTTTTTGGAAAATGAATGAGTTTTAAGAAGGTTTTTTTAAGATCGGTTCGATTCGACCACAAAGATTCTTCCTCAAGAATCGATGATACACAAAGTCGAGGGTCGATAGAGAACCAAGCGCTCGATACCACTTGTAGGTCGACGCGGTTTTGTGAGGGCGAAGTCTAGAGGGGAGGGTGAATAGACTTGAAAACTTTGTGCAAATCAGGTGTGAGGCGATTAACTTTGTCGAGTGTGAGTGAATCGGTTTGGCTGATAACCAACTTCTCGATCGCTCAAGGCGGATCAGTTCGGTAATATCGGTTTAAGCGATGTGTGCGGAAGCTTAAGTTTTACCCGTGTGAAAAACCGGTTTTGATAAATCGATTCAAAGTTAATCTTTTAATCGGTTGGTCAAGTGTCAAGTTTGATCAAATCGAAGCTTGGTGCTAATCGATCTCAACTTGGAATATGTATCGCTTTAAAGGTTGTGTGCGATTGTGTGTCGTTAATCAAAGCGGTAAAAGCACCAAGATTTATAGTGGTTCGGACAAACCCGATCCTACATCCACTCTTCCCTATCACAAGGGGCACCTACTTAACCAACTGAACTTTGTTTTATGTGTAAGTCCAACACAGTACACCAACTAGATGTTTAAGGAGTTCACACTCAACCGATCCCAGAGATCAGAACTAGAAACCCTAGATGCGAAATCTTGCTAAACAACTTAACCTAACTTGGGGGTTTGGGTAAGATTGTTTTTGGTTCCAACTATGAAATCTTTTATTGCGTATAATGACCCTAACAATTTAGATGAAAAGATTTCTATGCTAAGAACTTATGGGATGAACACTTAATAAAAATTAATCTTCTTGTTCGTGTTCTTGTGCGGAAATCTGATATTAGCTTGAGCTTCTTGATTGTTCAGCGTTTTCGTTATTTCACTCTTAAGTGTGATCCCATATTTATAGACCTTGAAATCAAAGAGCCGTTGGAAGCAATTTGAATTTGAAGGCTATATTAAATAGGTTTCGAGATTGATGTGGCGTCTTGAGAGCGGCATGGCGAAAAGCGTGAACTTGTATTTTATATCCTTAGAGAGAAAGCGACATCAAATCCCTTAATTGTTGGCTCCGATCATACATGTCTTGTTCTTATTGGTTACGAGCGCACTTTTTCGGTGTTTGTTCTTCCAACTAAGGTTGACATTCTTCTTGTTCGGATCATAGGCGTATGATTAGGTGAAACATCGGTTTTTCACTGGTGGTGACTTTGATCGATTCGTAACCCGATCGATCTACTGATGGAGTCTTCGTGGTGCGGTTGACTTAGCTTCAACTAGCAGACTCGGCTGATGTAGGTCTTCTGGTTTGATCTTCGAGTATTTAGAGTTTGATCTTTATGACTTTAGCTGAGATATGTCGACGGATCGAACGATCGATCTTATTCTTGTCTTGCATTACGCCCATCGGATATCACCGTCCTTTGAGTCTTCAGATCTGACCTATACATATTGAGTTTCCTCCTCAATATGTGACCTATCTATTTCATCAGTTGTTCTATACAATCATTATCAACTGGTCTCCTATAGCGGGGTAATATAAACATCATCACCAATAACAGTCATTTGGTCCTATTACATGTGTTTTTGGAACTTTCATCAAAACTATAAATTTCCCAACAAAGTTTACCAGAAAAGCGATATGAGGATTTGAATAGACAGATTAATCGCTTGAATATTTTGAGAGTTAGAGAATTTTCTGGAACTGATTTGCGGTTTAAGAAGTTTTGAGATGCGAAAGGTTTTCAGAGAAGGGGTATTAGGGTTTTAAACGAATGGGAGGGAAAATATTTTGCACGATTATTTTTGAAGATACTTGAGTGTCCTTGATTTCATTGGACGATCAAGATTGAGGCGGTTGAAAAGTAATTAAATCGTGTGGTCAGGGATTTTAAACCGACAAACTTTTGGATTTAAAAGATTGCAATAAATGCATTTAACACAAAAAATCCCACGTCCGCATTTAATGCTTGCAGGCATGACATCATAAAGTAATGGGAACAGTAATAGCTAACATAAAATAAGCAGAAAGGTAAATCAGAAAACGTATCTGACTAACTGATATTGTAATCGATCGATTACCCTTTGTTGATCGTCGACGGTTAGCATGATTCTTTATTGACCTTCGATGATAGCCTATCCCTTAGTATTTCCCAACAATGTCCCACTTATCGTCGGTCTTCTTCGATCTATCGATCGATTGATGTTCCCCTTCAATTATTATCTCGATAAATTCTTGGTGATCTTTCGATTACCGAGGTACCATACTCGGTGATCCTCCTTATCTGACCAGTCTCTTATTTGATCAGATTTCTGCTGATCCAATCTGATCTACTCTGATCAAGTCAAGTCTTGGGATGTGTGCTCTGCCAAAACTTAATCTCGGGAAATCGAAGAGTCGCCTCGATTCCCTAAGTCGGCGTGATGTGACATTCTTGCAATGATGGTCTGGACACTTTGTGATATCACACGCCGTAAATTAATCCAACCATTTGTTGCGTACCACCTACGCGCTGTCCTTGCGGTGCCAATTTCTCTGAAGGGCTTCGAGAAATCAAATTTGCATTTTCACCCCCACTTTTTCTCTATAAATAGGACAAATGATTTACACACAACACAACCCATTTACCATACTTATCGTCTTCAAGCTTTCACATGATAAAATTCGACGATCTCTTTATTCCTGCAAGTCCTCCGGCAAAAGGCTTCTTCTACCCTACAGAGATGATCTTTGATTCTTAGTCAAATTCTGTGCTTCCCTCATTCCTGCTTTCGTCTTCATCGAAGAATGATCATACGATTATTGCCAGGCTTCTCTACCACCGGTGTGGCGGATCTGCCATCGCAAATGAGAAGACACTTCTCGACGACCAAGATATCGCCTTTGGCGCCTATCGAGATGACGAAATTAGCATCACTAGACTCCATCTGATATGTAATATGGATTTAGTATACGATCTTGATCGGACAATACACGATCTGGATCAGACTAAATCTCAATATTTACATGTGACACTTGTGTCCATGTGGTGTATTGCACCACATGTATGACACTCGTGTTCATTTAAAACTGGGAGTCCCATTGATTTTTGGACTAGGGATTTCGGGCTTAGGGTTTAGGGTTTATGTACTGACCTCCGGGTCTTTTGTACTGTAACTTATAATGAAAATTTTGACCTCCGGGTCTTTATCAATGAAATCTTCCTTTAATCCCTTGTCGTGTTGACTCTTTTACCTTATGCGATTGTAGCTTTAATACTTATGCAATTTTCTTGTTGAATCATGTGCTTAATCGACTTACAAAGTTTGAACATTCAATCTGATCAGTTCCCCTTTAATCTGATATTCCTTTTTCTGATCAGATCTGATCAGTTGAGGTATCTTACTCAACTGATTCTTTCTCTATCGGGTCGGGTCTCTTAACTAATCGGTCTTGGAGACCGATCCACCAAACATTTTCGTGCACTTTCTCCAAGGTCGTTCTTACAGCTAATTGCATAATTCTCTGAATCTGACCTCAGCTAGTGGCTTGATTTAAATATCAGCTTTATGCTTATCAGTATGGATCTTTTCCATTATGATATTCTTCTTTTCAACGTGATCTCTTATAAAATGGTGTCTGACATCCACATGCTTGCATCTTGTATGTAGAACAGGATTCTGAGTAATTTCAATAAAGACTATTACATCGTCACGAGAATATAGCACGCGTTCTAAGATATAATGTTGTAATCCTCATTTCCGACTAAGCGAGGAAGCGGTTGGGAACAACAACTTCAAATGACCATATAATGCCTTCAAGAGTAGATGTCGCGAATCGATGTCCGCTTTTTGAAAACCAAGAGATCATTTACTACCTAAAAAATCGACATGTACGAGGTTGACTTCTGTCAATTCGCAACCTCCATAATCGTAATCGAATACCCACTAAGCTCTAGATTATCATCGATGGGTAAAATAAACCAAGGTTTATTGTCCCCTTCAGATACTTAAGAATCCACTTACCGCTTTCAAAGTAGCTTTGCATTCGATTTGCGAAAACCGCACATACACCTATTACAAAAGTTATATCCGGTTTGGCGGTCGGGTATAGTAGAGATCCAATGAGAGCCCCTGTATTCTTTCTCGATTAGTTTTTCGACCATTCTCTTCGGATCCATCTTGAATCCGGTCATCATAGGAATTTCGGGCTTCCTTTACGTTTTGAACTCCAAACTTGGCCAACAAACTCCTAGTATACTTTTGGCGGATGAATATCCCTTCTATACTTTTGCTTAACTTGTAGACCGTAAAGTAATTCATCGACCCATCGTGACATCTCGAACTTCCTTGCATCAACTTGTCAATTTATCACATAAACTCTTGTTGGGAGATCCGAAGATTATGTCGCCCACATAAATCGAACCATCGTAATATCTTATCCATCTTCTATTTCGAATAAGGTTATGTCCACTATTCCTTTAGTGAATCCAATCGTCTATCAAGAACCGAGAGAGTGTATCATACCAAGCTCGAGGAGCTTGTTTAGTGCCATAAAGAACTTTTCTTAAATCCAGACACCGCCTTTTTTCAAAGTCGGAGGTTGTTCAACATAAACTTCCCAAATTTAGTACCCCATTTAAGAATGCACTCTTTACATCCATCCGATACACAATAAACCCTCAGGCAAAAAAGATATGCCGTAAAACAACCGAATGGCTTCGAGCGAGCGGACCGGTGCAAAAGGTCTCATCATAATCAAATTCTTCCGATTGTGAATACCCTTAGCAACAAGTCTTGCCTTATTTATGGTTATGACATTATTCTCATCTCTCTTGTTCTTGAATACCCACTTTGTGCCAATCACATCTTGATGGGTTGGTCTGTCCACCAATTTCCAAACCTGATTCCTTTCAAACTGCTCCAGTTCTTCTTGCATGGCTAGAATCCAATTTGCATCCTGTAGAGCTTCTTCTATTTCGGTTGGTTCCTTCAAAGATAGATGACAACAATACATGGCACTTTCACCAATCTGATGTCTATTTTAACTCTATGAGATGGGTCTCCGATGATCAAATCAGTTGGATGACCGGTTATCCAGGTCCTTCTTTTCTGATTTGCATCAGTTTGGAGAACATCATCCTCTTCTGATAGTAGTTCATCACTAGAGATTGGGAGTGGTGCAGAAATATGATCCACTTGACATGGAAAAGTCTCAGCTGATGTTGGACTCATCATGTGCTGATGTCTGTCCGTAGAAACATCATGTGTTCCCCCTGAACCAGATGGTTCAGTTGGTACTGTCTCAACTGTACCAGCTTCTTCACTGACAGTTGTACATACCTTAGGGTCTAATTGACCTGGTGAATCAGTAAGATCAAGTTCTGGAACATACACTGTTACGTGATCTGATCCTTTTTCCTTGATACTTAGCTGATCCATTTTCTGTGCATCAGGTACAGGTTGATCTGGTACTTCTTGTTCTGAGGCAGGTTTCTCTTGTTCAGAAGATGTCCCGTCAAAGACCACATGTGGTGTTTCTTCCACAACTAGGGTTCGCCTGTTGAATACCCTGAAAGCCTTGCTGGTTGAGGAATATCCTAAGAATATACCCTCATCTGACTTGTCCTCAAAAGTTTTCAACTGGCTCTTCCCATTGTTGTGTATGAAACACTTGCCCCCAAAAACATGGAAGTAAGAAACACGAGGTTTTCTGCCCTTCCACAGTTCATAGGGTGTTTTAAATTGAGTCTTAGTCAGAGAACATCTGTTCTGAGTATGGCATGCAGTGTTGATGGCTTCTGCCCAGAAATGACTTGGAGTTGCATGTTCAGCTAACATTGTTCGAGCAACTTCTTTGAGTGTTCTGTTTATCCGTTCTGCTACTCCATTCTGGTGTGGTGTTCTTGCAGCTGATGTTTCATGCTGTATTCCAAACTTAGTGCAAAAGTCTGTAATAAAAGTGTTCAGAAATTCTGTACCTTTATCGGATCTGATTTTCACAATACTGACACCCTTCTCATTCTGTAGTTTCTTGAGTAGCTCAGGTATCTTTGTTGTTGTCTCATTCTTCTTATATAAGAAAACAACCCAGGTAAACTTGGAATAATCATCCACGATTACCAGAGTATATTTGCGTCCGCTGAGACTAACTGGTGTAACTGGTCCCAATAAATCCATATGGAGCAGTTGCAGTACTCTGCTGGATGCTGGTCTTGGGATTCCCTTGAATGAGGCTTTTACCTGTTTTCCGTTCTGACATGCGACACATGTCTGATCCTTAGAGAATACCTCATTCGGAAGACCCTCAACCAAAGACATCGTTGTTATCTTGTTAAGAGTTTTAAAGTTCAGATGGCTCATTCTCTTATGCCAGAGCCAACTGCTGCTTTTGGAACTCTTAACAATCAGGCATGCATTTCTTGGACAACTGTTCCAATCTGCTGTATATATCGTTCCTTTCCTTGAACCAGTTAACAAAATCTGTTGAGTAGCTCGATTATTGATAGTGCACTGATCAGTCGAGAACTCAACGCTGAATCTGTTGTCGCAGAATTGTGAAACTGATAACAGATTGTGCTTTAAACCTTTGACATACGAGACTCCAGTAACCTGTACATCATCATTCTCTAAGGTTTCGAATCCTCTGGTAAAACCAAAGTTATCATCACCAAAGAGTACACGTGGGCCTTCTTGTTCGGTGTAAGAGCTAAGGAGATGTTTACTTCCAGTCATGTGCCTTGAGCATCCACTATCGATGTACCAGATAGTTGCTTGTATACCTCCTTTATTGGCCAAACCCAAGCGGATCTGCAATCAAATCAGGCTTTAGGTACCCCAGTAGAATCGGGTCCTGGGGGGTTAGAAGTACCTTTCGGGATCCAAACATACCTGACACCTTTGTTGAAAACAGAGGGCCTGATTTGTCTCCCATAAACATCTACATAATCATACGTCTCTTCATATGCAATCTGGTTAGTATGATTATGAGTGTGAGCCTTGGATGACTCATAAGACTTGGACCTTTTCATTGATATCTGTCTTCTTTTAATCCAGTGGGGCTCAGGTGCAGCAGCCCTAGGTTTTTGATTGTAAGGGTAGGTACGACTGCTACCATTAAAAGATTCATATCTTTTTGGCATAGATGGTCTTAGCAGTTTACCTTTAGCTTGCTTATTAAGCAGCTGAACCTGATTAGGTTTCAGATTGGATTTCCCTTTGAGAGGTTCCCTTTTCTGATACCTAATCTGCTGATCAGGTTGAGGTCTCTTCAGAAGAACAGGATTCTTCTGTTGATTCCTCGGCTGATGTTTGATCAGTTGGGATCCTTTTCTGTTCCCTTTCTGATCAGACACTTGCCTTACTTGTTCAACAGGTCTCTTTCCCTTATCTGATACAAATTTTGTTTTATGTGTATTTTGATCAGAAACTCGTTTGATTACACTTTTCTGAAGTGATCCAGACGGGGCTTTTGAGGATGTAGAAGGGTTTTCATACCCAATTCCCTTCTTATTAGTTGTCGTACGAAAATAGTTGTTCAGATCTTGAACGGTCTTAGAAGATTTCGTGAAAACCTGTATTTTCATACGCAAACTATCCTCAGTTGTTTTTAGACTCTCAAGCAGTCGGAAGAGTTCATCAAACTTAGCTTGTAGGATTTTAAGATCATCAGCTTGATGTTTGTTAATAGCTAGCTGTTCCTTAATCAGTTTATCCTGATCAGAAGAACTGACTTTCAGAACTTCCAGTTTTGCAGTCATCTTCTGAACAGTTTCAGCTGATTTCAATTCAGCAGCTTTTCTGATATCATTTTCTTTAACAAGCTGAATATTCTCTATCCTTAGCTTGTCATTCTCAGCTTCCACTATGGTATAAGTGTCTACTGCATTAGAGAGATCATCAAGCAATTGCTCACTGTAGAGCTGCAGGTCAATCTCTCCAGCAGGTGTGCTCAGCACAGCTGGTGAGGCTACAGAAAACACAGAAGGTTTAGAAGATACCTCATATTGGTCTTCTTCCTTAGCCATAAGACAGATTTCATCATCAGACGAGAACATCAGATCATCGTAGTTGTAGAAATCATCAGCATTGCTCATCAAGCAGAAGTCTTCTATAGATGAGTAACTTGAATCCTCTGAAGGCAGATAAGAATCATCAATCCCAGATGTATCAGCAACCATGGCTTTCATGTCTCTATATCGTTGCTCTCTTCTGTTCCGCTTATCTTCTCTTTCTTTCGGTGTCAGGCCAGGGCAATCTGCACTGTAATGACCTGGTTTCTCACAGTTGAAACATGCTGCACGATCCACATAACTTCTTTTGCCAGGTGAGTCATTCTGTCTGTAGAATCTGTCAGGTGACTTCCCTGTTTGCCTGTAATCTGAATTTCTTCTTTCTGATCTGTTGTCTCTTCTTTCGTCAGATCGATCATCTCTTTTCTTATCTTCTCGGCGATCGTCCCTATGATCATCTCTTCGGTCATCAGATCTGGTTCTTTCTTGTGATCTGTCAGTTGGCCTCCTATCTCTTCCTCTGCTGTTTTGATAATCTCTATAGAATCTTCGATATTTACCCAATTGAATGTTGGATTTTTCAAGTTTTCTGGTCAGCAAAGCAATCTGTTCTGTTCGACTTATGATATTTCCAACTGGTTCAGTAGACTTTGAGTTGCTGCCGGTTGCTTTGAATGCAATAACTTTTGATGGTGCAAGAGTGACTTCGGCAAGCGACTCATCATCTTCTTCTTGCCCTCTTTCGATCAGATCAAACTCATGGGCTTTAAGGCTCAGAAACAGGTTGCTTGGCTTCATTTTCGCAATATCTTGACAATCCTTTATCACTGTAACTTTCATATTCCACTTTTTTGTCAGAGATCTCAAGATCTTGTAGTTAATGTCTTTGTTTGACATTTCTCGTCCTAGTTCCCGTAGCTTGTTGACAGACATGGTGATTCTTCCATCGAGCTGATTTATGGTTTCATTTGGCAGCATCTTAAGTTTCTCAAACTTCACCAGTTTGGCTTGCAATCTGCTGTCTTTAATCAAATCATTTCCTTCGCACATTTCAGCAAGTGTATCCCACATCTGTTTGGCTCTCTTGAGATACTTGATCTTCTCTCTTGTGATCTTATCCATCGTCTTCATGATGATATGTCTCGCAACCGTATCCAGAGTTGACAGCTTCCTTTCTTCAGCATCCATCAGAGATGGGCTTTTTCTGATCCGAGTGCCAACTGGAAAATCTGGATCACCACCTTCAGCTGGGTTGTTGTGGTAGATAAGGATAGGTCCTTGTTCAAGAACTTCCATCATCCTGCTGCTGATGGCTCCCAGATGCTTGCTCATGATTATGGTCCAATCTGCATACTCATCAATAGAAAACTTTGGTAGATCATGATACATACCGGATGTATTATCCATGCTGAGTGAGTTTTTGAAAACAGATGAAGTTTAAAAACGGTTTTTCAAGATCTATTCAAGTGACCACAAAGGTTCTTCCTCAAGAACCGATGATATTCAAAGACAGTGGTCCGTAGAACCACTGCTCTGATACCACTTGTAGGTCCCGAACGGGTTTCATGAGGGCAGAAGTCTAGAGGGGAGGGGTGAATAGACTTCTGAAAAACTTTTTCGTGCAGATCAGGTGTGATGGCAGGTTGCCTGATCAGAGTGAGAGTGAATCAGTTTGGACTGTTATCCAACTTACTGATCGCCTGATGGCAGATCAGTTCGGTGTCTATCAGTATAACTGATTGTGCGGAAGCTAGTTTATACCCGTGTGAAAAACCAGTTTTATCAAATCAGATTCTGAAGTCTGTTTTCAATCAGCTGACCAAAGAGTCAAACTGATCAGATCAGTTGCTTGTTGCAACCTGATCCTAACTCAGAATATGTATGCGATTTTAAGCAAAGTCATGTGCGATAGTGTAAAGCAGTTAAGAGCAGATAAATGCACACAAGATTTATAGTGGTTCGGACAACCAGTCCTACGTCCACTTTTCCCTATCACAAGGGGCACCAACTTAACCAACTGGACTTAGTTTATTGTGTTAGTCCAACACATTACAACCAACAGATATTTATAGAGTTCTCACTCAACGATCCCAGAAATCAGAACTACTGAAATCTTGCAAAACAAACTTAACCTAACTTTTGGGTTTGGGTAAAGATTTGTTGTGGTTCCAACTGGAAATCTATCCTAGTGTTTATGTAGCCTAAAGCTAGAGGATGAGATTTCTATGCTAAGAACAATGGGATGAACACTTAGAAATATTCTTCAAATTTGTGTTCTTCGTGCGGAAATTTAGCTATAGTATGAGCTTCTTGATAATTTCCGTATCTTCACTCTGAAGAGCAATCCCATATTTATAGACCACGAAATCAAAGAGTCGTTGGAGAGCAATTTGAATTTCCGGCTATATTTGGTAGGATTGCAGGATTGATGTGACGTCTTGAGCGGCATGGCCGAAAAGCGTGAATAGTTGTCCTTTATAGTCGTTTGACTCTCTGTTGCCCGAATCCGCATTATTGCTCGTGCATACGTGTCTTGTTCTTATTGGTTAACAAGTACACTTTTCAGTGTTTGTTCTACCAACTAAAGTTGACATTCTCTTTGTTCAGATCAACAACGTATGAGTGGTGTAACATCGATTGACACTCGTGTGGTGACCGGTCGATAAAATCGATCTACTTCGATAGAGTCTTCTGGTGCCAGTTATCTTAGCTCAACTAGCAGACTCGACTGATGTAGGTCTTCTGGTCTTGATCTTCTGATAGTCATCTGATCTTCAGGTCTTCTGAACTTGAGCTTTATGTCTTCACCTGATCATCTGACTATGTGATCGTCTGATCTTCTGACCTTGTCTTGTCTTCGACGACTTGTGCGGTCTTCGATCTTGGACTGACCTATACATATTGAGTTTCCCCTCAATATGTGACCTATCTTATACATCAGCTGTCTAAACATTTCAGTTGGTCATCTTATCCTGATTCTTAATCATCGATTAAATTTAACAGTCGATTTGGTCCTATTACAACCTGTTTTGGAACTTCCATCAAAACTAATACAAATTTCCCAACATTATGGAATAAGTATTCTTGAGATAGAAGTTTATCCCATAAATTCAAGAAAGGAAAAAGATCTTATTTCTTCCTATTTCATGAGATATTTTCGAAAATATTGAACAAGAAAGGAGAAGGAAATTTTGTTGGGAGATATTTTGGAAAATAGAATATATTGGATATATTCTAGATTGTATCTTGAGGAAGAAGCAAAGAAATTTTCCAATACCCAACTAGACCTAAATTTTTGTCCCCCCTAGTCTATATATAGGGGATGCGTTTTTCATCCCCATAGTGTAATTCCATGTGTTGGAAAAATTAGAAATCCACAAAGGTGGTAGCCAAATAATTTTATTTTCTCCTTTAAGATTAAAATTGTTCGTTGATAATCCTCCCACCGGATTACGTTCGTGGACGTGGGACATATTTGAGAAGGTACTTTGGGTTGATCCAACGTCTCAGTGGTTGTCTCTACGAGAGGTTAATGTTTACGCAATTCCTAGATTCCACATGCTTAGGTTTTACGTGAAATACGTGTACGCATGATGTTTATTTGCTTATTAATTATTATTTTGAATTGAATTAGGATTAATTCATGTTAGTAATTAATTGATTAATTTAAATATGTATTTAAATTTAACTCGAATAGATCTGGGCACCCCTAATTTCCCAACATTAGTTGGGTTAGGGTTCATGTTGATTGCTGCAGCCTTTCCCTTGTTACTCACCACAATGATCGGGGTGTCTTCTTTGGGCTGATGTGTTGTTCTAGAGCCCTCCACTCCTGCAAACTTTCCCCCGTCCTCCGCTCCCTCTCGCAAATATTTATCTCCGGCTCTGATTTTGTTCCCCCAATCAGAAACCCTAAGATCAGAACCCCATCCTTTCTTGATCTCAACACCATTTGCGTCGAACACCAGGTCGCAAAAGCTTTCTGTGTGGTCCAACATTCCACAATAAAAGCAAAAGAGATTTACTGAAACATAACTTTCTCGGATGCCCCCGTCGCCAATTTAAGGTACTTCCAACGCTTGAGGGGGAGAGTTGTGTCAATCTCAACTCGGATCCTCATGAATTTCAACCAAACAGATCCTTTATTCGACTCGTCGTACTCCAGGAATTTTTCGATAAAATTCCCCAACATTCGGCCCACCCTTTCGCTAAAGAAATCGGCCGGGACATTGTTAACCCTTACCCAGAAAGGTATACGATCAAGAGGGACCGTCATAGGGTTTTCCCCTAACTTAAGTTGACGGATCAACAATGGATGACTTCCAAACGTCCACGGACCCCCGTCGATGACACGTTTGAGATTTAGGGAGTGATAGAATTGACACATTATCCGTCCCTTCCCGATTTCCTTGATGGTTACGCCTTTCTTTGGCCGCCAAACATTTGCCATCCTGCTTCGCAGGATGTTGAAATTGGTGTTTTGGTCCGTCAAAAACTTTCCCACCAGACATAGTTCAATGTTCTTGACATTTTCTTCCATGTCGTCGAGTTCGATCACCCGATCTTTGTCCTCTCCAGTGGACAGGGACATGTTCTCCATTAGGTTTTCCATGATCAATTCACAGGAGTGGCTACTGTTCAAAACCCAAGCACCGATGGTAGATCTATAGAAAAGAAAAAAGAGGCTCTCGACTTGGAGAGATAACTGAGCCCACGACTGGATTAAATAGAATCAAAATGAAACCCTAGCTTGGAGAAACCCTAGCGTGAAAACCGCAAACCCTAGATCCCCAATCAAAGGCGCCCATGGCATCACTTAGTTGGTCACTTGCCCGGATGACGTTAACGTTCCTTTGATGATCATAGCAATTTTCCGGTCATCAAACGCGAATTGTGGAGGTTTTCCGGCGTACGCTAATTTAGTTATTTTTTTAAACAATTACTCCCTGTATTTTTTATAAATGTCGTTTTAATTTTTTTATATATTTGCATAGTAAAATATATTGTTCTACAATTTTATCCCCCTAGTGTCTCATATATATCCCAAAGTTGGTCATTTAAAATTCCAAATTTTCTGCAATGTGTTGTGTTAATAATTTTACAGTCAATATTTTTTTTTGATCAGTAAAGAAAATATATTAATAACGGGTAAAAGGCTTACCCAAGAGGTTACAAAGAATCAAAGAATGAGGGGTGGGGTTTTTTAAAAAAAATTTTATCGGAAAAATGATGACTCGAACCCATGACCTTATAGCATAGGTAGTGATGCTAGAATATTTAATTATCATTATTTAAGGACAATTTTACTATAAAAAATTCAGAATGACATCTAAAAAGAATACGAGAGAGTATATTATACTCTCTCGTCCTATTCTCGATTTCTCATTTTTCATTCACATTAATTTCTCATTCCATAAATGACAATAACACAACATTATTTTTTATAAGTTTATCCTCCTAACATCTCAAAAATTACATCTCATGTCATTACTTTATGTATACACGTGTTGCGAGTCATTTTTTGTGAAGAGTATTATGTGGCTAAAATGATAACAACTCACAAACAAAGTGATTAATCAAACAAGAATACTGCGGGAAGAACCGTAGTTCTTCCCTGAAATGTGGGTGTAGGTATATAAGTGGAATGAGGGAAACATTCCAGTGTGTGTTTTTACAATGAACTGTGAGGTCCTTTATATAAAGAGGACCAGCACAAAACATATGCGTAATCACGACAAATCACGTGGTCTCGGTGGGACCTGTTGACGTGTGATAATTCGTCCTGCTGACGTGTGATAAATCTGGTGATGCTGACTTGTGATATATCTGAGTACAACAACACGCTAAAAACACTTTATCCTCTCATTTCCTTTAAGAATAAAATAGAAAAGTGTAAAATATCCTCAAATAAACATCTCTTTATCCCCTCAAATATTTATAAATAGACCGTGCGCATAATAAATAAGAAATTTAGTAGAAGTCCGAGAAAGTACATTATATAAAATCTAATTTTGGGTTGCAAATTCGAGGCTTGTGAACTCTCAATTGGGCTGCAAGATTTTTATTTTTGAGAGCTCTACCGAATGAGTTACATTGTTTGGTAATCTAGAGCAAGAGACAAAATATGTCTAGGAATATCATCGTCCATCCAAGCTTGAGGCTGGAGAGATTTAATCGTCATTTTGGCCAGGTTGTGCGCCATAGAGTTGTTTGTACGTGGGCAATACAAAACACCTTTCACTGAGGTGTTTGAGATCAAGTGACGCGCCCTAGTGATGAGGTTCTCTTCGTATCCCTTGTAGGCCGAGTCCGTTCGGATTGCATGAATAACCTCGATGGAATCTGAGAAAACGTTAAGGTATCCCAGGGCACTTTCAAGCCAGAAGGAGAGACCGTCAATAATTACTTTTATCTCAGCTCCCATGACCGATCCCATAGGTCCAATTCTGTGATAACCAGCCGCCCAAAGTTTACCACCGAGGTCGAAGATAGCAAAGCCAATAGAGTAGCTCAAGGATTCATCCTTGTAAGCCGCATCTACATTAAGATTATAGTTGTTATCTATCGCTTCCTCCGTGGTGGGCGTATACTTCCTTGTAAGCCTTAGGATATTATGAGAGAGGGTTCTTCTGGCAGTTTGGTATTGATCGAGAAAGGAATCCGACCAATCCGCAATCGTCGACCGAGGGACACTCGTTCTATTACCGTCTTTTTTTGTGAGCTAACTCACACCGTTCTCTCCACACGCTCCACATTTTCATACCCAGCTTCTCCAAGTCAGAATGGCTAAGAGTCTTAGCGAAGAACAGGAAGAGGCTCTCGGGTGACCATTGCCTAGCTTTTTTGATGATGTTCCACCATATGGTGTTTTTTCCACGCCACTTTGCAAGATAACTTACCAGATTCGGGGGCTTCGGGCTAGTCCCTTTATTTAAACAATATGAGATATATTTTTTTATTGCGAAGTGACCTTCTTTTCTCTTTTATCAATCTTTTTTTTAAGAAAAAAGAAACAGATATGAGTATATTTTTAATAAGAATTCGAGTCTCGTCCAAAATGTCTCCATAAAAACTACATTTCCTTCTCAAAGCATGAACTAAATCCATGGAGTCTGAAAAAATCAGAACATGAGCCACAAATTTTGCAGAAATCCCTCTCTCTAAACCACACTTCAAAGCCATCAATTCCGCACCCGAAATCGTTTCAATTTGGTAAATTTTTCTATAACCAGTTGCTAACACTTCATCATTCTCATTGAAAATAACATAACCAATAGATATTGCTTCGTCCGGTATAAAGTATTCGAAGCTTCATTGCAATTAAATTGTCATGTTTGATGTTGCAACGTTCCTTCCAAATAGCCCATAATTTCATGCAAAACACTTCCCTCGTCGATTCATCTCTGTAAAGGATTTGAATATCACTCGATGATTGAGTGAGTGGGATTAGTCATTAATTTAAAGAGTGATTTACAAGATGTATAAGGAAATAAATCAATCCGGTCAACTATACAATTAAGACTGATCAACTAATTGAGACACTAATTATATACAATCCCTAATTAGCAGTACATCATTGACTAATCCTTAATACCCCCCGCAAGCGTTGCGTGGGATGTAGGCAAACGCAAAGCTTGGACCGAAGGAATTCGAAAAACGGTCGAGACAGACTCTTGGTGAAGATGTATGCAAGCTGCAAGTGAGAGGGAACAAATTGAGTAGATAGACGGCCGGAGGAGACGAGCTCACGAACGAAGTGACAATCAATGTCTATGTGCTTAGCCCGTTTGTGGGCAACTGAATTTTGGCTGAGAAATAGGGCACTCTTGTTGTCACAGAGGAGGACGGGCCGAGATCGTGGAAGAGCTTTTAGTTCACGAAGTAGGTTCTTGAGCCAAACAAGTTCGGAGGTGGCATTGGCTAAAGCACGATATTCAGATTCACAGCTTGAGCGAGCCACAGTCGGTTGTTTCTTGGCACTCCAAGAAACGAGATTACCACCAAGAAAAATAGAATAACCATAAGTCGATCGACGGGTTTTGACACAACGAGCCCAATCAGCATCGGAGTAACCGACTATAGAAGAATCCAAATGTCTAGTGAAATCGAGACTAGAGTGAATAGTTCCTTTGACGTAACGAAGGATACGTTTAACTGCCGAAAAATGATCATCAGTTGGAGCATGGAGAAACTGACTAACAAGGTTCACAACATAGGAGAGGTCGGGGCGAGTGATGGTGAGATATTGCAAGGCACCGACTAATGAGCGGTACAATGTGGGATCTTCAAAAGGAGTACCAGTGCTGACAAGCACGTCACCAGGAGCTAGAAGTGTGGCAGTAGGTTTTGAGTCAAGCATCTTGGCGCGATCCAAAATATCCCGAGGATATTTGGATTGGCCGATAAATAAATCGAAAGAAGTATAAGAAACTTCCAAGCCAAGGAAGTAATTAAGTTTCCCGATATCTTTTATGGAAAATTCGACATGTGTCCGAGTAATGAAACGATGAAGCATGAAGCATTACCTGTCAAAATAATGTCATCAACGTAAAGTAATAAGAAGATGACAGACCTTCCCTGATGGAGATAAAACAGTGAAGAATCGGATTGGCTAGCAAGAAAACCGAGACCACAAAGGTATGTACTGAAACGTTGAAACCAAGCTAGCGGGGCCTGACGAAGACCATAGAGAGCTTTCTTAAGACGACAGACATGATCTCGGGAACTGAGGGTTGATGAAGCCCGGTGGTTGTGCCATGAACACCGGTTTATGCAGGACACCATTTAAAAAGGAGTTTTTGACATCCAGCTGATGGAGAGACCAGTTATGCTGAACGGATAAAGCTAAGATGATGTGAACCGTAGAAGCCTTGACAACGGGACTAAAGGTGTGACCAAAGTTCGTACCCGGTATTTGTGTAAAGCCCTGGGCAACAAGACGGGCTTTAAGATGCTCAACAAAACCATCAGAATGATATTTGGTTCGGAACACCCATTTGGAGCCAACGATATTTGTATCTGGTGGTCGGGGTACAAGATCCCATGTCTGATTAGAGCGAAGTGCATCAATTTCTTCCTGCATTGCTGCAGGCCAACCAGGGGACTTTGCTGCTGATTTGAAACCTCGTTGTTCGGAGGAAGCCAACAATGCTGAAAGAAGAGAGGTGGTTGCAATATCAACCGGGTAGCGCGGTTTGAATATACCAGCCCGAGCACGAGTCGTCATAGGATTAGATGATGATGAAGTAGGAGGCAACTGCTGAATAGGAGGAGCAGTTGGCTCAACAGGCAGAGTAGCAGGAGGCTCAACAGGTGGAGTAGCTGATTCATCGGGGGTGTCTGGGCAAAGTGCACACGGAAGAGATTGTGCTGAAGAAGATGGAGCAGCTGGAGGAGACTGAGATGGAACATCTAACGGAGATGAAGCATCCAAAAAGGAGGAAATTTCAAGAGTGGATATATCATTTTTCGTGACGTTTCCCGAAAAAGGAAATTAAGTCTCATCAAAGATGGCATGACGAGTGATAAAGGAGGGAGCGAAGTCAGGATCATAACATCGAAACCCTTTGTAAGAACTGCCGTAACCCAGAAAATGCAAGGATGACTGCGAGGCATTAACTTGTTAGCAGCATAATCACGGAGATACGGATAGACACGGCAGCCAAAAGGCCTAAAATGAGAATAATTAGGAGCAGAATTAAAGAGAAGCTCAAAAGGGGACTTGTTACCCAAAAAGTGCTGACGAAAGCCGATTAATGACATACACAACTGTTGCAAAGGCATCAAACCAAAAAACAGCCGGACAATGAGAATGAAACATCATAGATAAACCTGTTTCAGATATGTGACGATGATTCTGTTCAGCTCGGCCATTTTGTTGCGGAGTGTACGAGGCAAGATAACCGATGAAGAATGCCATTTTCATGCAAGAAATCACGTACACGTGTATTTACGAACTCAGTGCCACCATCACTCTGGAATATCTTAACTGTGCTAGAGAATTGGTTGCATACAAATTTATGAAAGCGCACGAAAACCTCAAAAAACTCGGATTTAGCACGTAAAGGATATAGCCAGGAAAATCAAGAATAGTCATCAACAAATACACAGTAATAACGATATCCATCAGCAGTAGATATCGGAGTTGGACCCCCACAAATCACAATGTATAATTTCAAGCACACAATCAGCACGTTTTTCATTTAAAGGAAAGCATAACCGTTTACTCTTTGCCAACTGGCAAGAGGAACACAAAGTAGGATTCGGCAAAATAGATGAAACCGATAAATGTCCAAACTTATTCAAAGTAGAAATGGTAGAAAATGGGACATGCCCCAAACGTACGTGCCATAAATCAAAACTTGCTTTTAAAGTGTGGGAATGTAAAGCAGCAACAAACACATAGAAGCCCTTTTCCAGCACATATAGTCCCTGTTCACGCCTTCCTTGTGCCAAAACCTGCTTGGTCTGACAATTCTGAATGGCAAAAGAGTTATTAGAAAAGATGACATCCACCGGAAAATCAGATGTGAGCTTGCTTATGGATAACATATTTTTTGTTAATTGGGGAACCACTAGTACGTCAAGCAATTTAACAGTACGAGATAAAGTATGTGAACCAATATGAGAAATAGGGAGAGATTGTCCGTTACCCACAATAACAGTGCCATTACCATTATACGGTTCAGAAGCATCCAAAGTAGATTGTTGCGGAGTCATATGAGCCGATGCCCCAGAATCAACATACCAGTCCGAATTAGCTTCCGACACATTGCATGACCTCGTAAAATCCTGAGCAAGACGAGTAAGATGAGCCGAAGGTGGATATTGAGGAGGAGGAGGAGGAGCTCGAGCCTGAAGAAATTGCGGGCATTTGTCAGCGTAATGCTCGCCTCTACATATTTGACAATGGGGGGTGTATGTTTTGCGTCCCCCACGGCCACCATGGCTACGACCCTGACCACCTGCAGAATTGCCTCTACCATGGCCGTTTGAGCTCGACCATGACCGCCTGTGAACTGGTTTCCATAAGATGATGACCGGCCATGATCGGTTGCGACGAAGGCGGCCTGCGCTGTATTTGATACATCCATAGAGCGCATGAGTTGGTCATATTGCTTCGCCTGACGAAGCAAATCAGCGAAAGACGGCACAGGAGAGAGGGCAAGACGAGTATCAGCAAAATTGAGAAATTGTGGTCCGAGTCCTCGTAAAAACCAGTGGGTTTTGTCGGCGTCGTCAACCGGACGCCCGATAGCTGCTAACTGTTCACAAATCGTTTTGAACTTGCGAGAGTAATCTTCAACACTGAGAGAATCACGACGCAAAGCAAACAGTTTGGCCCGTAGTTGATTTGCGCGAGAAATTGATGAATGCGCAAAGACAGCCTCGAGGGCTAGGAACGCCGCCCTAGCGGTCTTGCAACCAAGGATCTCCGGCCGGGTTTCCGGAGTGAGCGAAGTACCCATGACAGAAAGAATTTTCCGGTCTTTCTTGCGCCATGCTGTGATATCGGCGGCTGATGCACCAGCGGCGGCAGTGGGTTCCGGTGTAGAGCCATCGACGAACCCTTCAACATCAAAACACATTAGCATCGTGTCAAGTTGATGTTTCCACAGGGGAAAATTGGTGGAATCCAGTTTGATCGGCACCAGATGGATCATTGCATTGACGGGAAGTCCGTCGTTGGAGGTTTGATCAGTGGTATTGGATGACGCCATTGCTGCGGGAAGAAGAAATAGAGAAAAGAGTAGCGACGACGGGGGCTAGGTCGTGCACTTGGGAGCTAGAGATGACACGACGGGGACCTGGTCGTGTGGTTATTGGCCGGAAAAGAAGGAGATGGCGTGAGGAAGAGAGGATCACGCGGCGGCCGTTTAAGGGTTTCCGAAAAAGAAATTAAGGGTTTCAATGGGAGGCAGATACCATGTAAAGGATTTGAATATCACTCGATGATTGAGTGAGTGGGATTAGTCATTAATTCAAAGAGTGATTTACAAGATGTATAAGGAAATAAATCAATCCGGTCAACTATACAATTAAGACCGATCAACTAATTGAGACACTAATTATATACAATCCCTAATTAGCAGTACATCATTGACTAATCCTTAATATCAAACATAGGAGCATATATTGCTGCTTCTTTTCATCCATTCCCACGGTTCATCGGATTTCCAAACATTCTTAGACCATGCAACTTAATTGTTTCTCATATTAATAGTTGTACATTTTAGTGTAAATAAATTGTATATTTTAATATAATATGTTGCATAATTTTAAAGTACATTATAGAGTGCATGGTGCACCTAGTGTATACATGACTTAGCTTTTAAAAATATGCATTTTAGATATAAGACAATATTTATACACATTTTTTTTAAATTATATACTGGTTGTATATTTGATTTCACAAGAGAAGGTATTATGTACATTTTGTTGCACCCTACACCATTAATATTATTATTTGTAAAAATTAATATTTTATAAATAATAATGTAATTAATTCATATGAATAAATAATAATAATGTACGGTGCACAACGGCCATATAGTACTTTGTCATTTCAGAATTCTGGGTTCCTAAATATCTTTGAATTTCTACTACATAATCTTTGAAAATTAAATTAGTTTATGAATAAGTGATCCACATTTTCTTTTTTGTCTCTTTCAATATTTTATTTCTTTCTATTTTTCTTGCAGGGCAAATTCTCCTTTGCATCACATGCACCAATAAAATTGGTGCAATTTAATTGTAAAAGCTCTTTTTCTAATTTTTTTTAGTTTTAATTTTTTTTTCTTTTTTCAATTTCGGTTTTCTTTTAACTTTAATTTTAGTTTTAGATGTTTTTTTTTTTAAATTTATTTTTTAATACCCGACCCGGCCCGAGTGGTTCATGGTTCACTCGGACCAAGTGGTTCATGGTTCACCCGGCCCGAATGATTTAAATATGATTTAGGATTCATTATTTAAGGGTTAGGGTTTAGAGTGCACCAATTTTAATTCGTACATTGGGTGGACAGGATAGTGACTCTCCTTGCAGATACTTCGTGAAAATAATAATTCTCTTTACGATTAAACGAGTAGGTTTCAGAAGTCCTTGTGATAAGGAACTGTGTTTCCTTCGAGAAAGATGTCTAGATTTTTTTGGCTCATGATTCTTTATTATTATGATTCATTGATCCAATTAATTAAGAGTAGGTATAGTGTGAAAATTTTCATGTATAAAAATTTATAAAATTGTCATAAATCAACCATTTACACCCTAAATACTAAATAATGAACCCTAATTAAATTATGATCTATTCGGGTCAGGTGAACCATGAACCACTTGGGCCGAGTGAACCATGAACCACTCAATTTTGTCTTAACTTCATCAATTATAGAATTTGGTTGTAAATTAAAAAAAATTCATGTAATAAGATTTTCATACTAGACTTTGTCATTAATTAATCCGCATTCCTATATACAATAAAAGCTCCATACAGTCCTATTATTAGGACCAGAAAAATGTTACTATTGAAAGGTTATTTCTAAATAGAATTTTACATAGAAAAATAATAATATTCTATATAATATATTGTTGGGGAATAAGTTGCACGGATCTATTCGGGATAAATATTTAAATACAAATTTAATTCTGATAATTATTACTAGCATGAATTAATCCTATATTAATTCAAATAATAATTCAACAACAAATCATGCATATAATTAGTTCACGTAAATCCTACGCATGCGGAATTACTACGAGTTTACGTAAACATACCTCTTGGAATGGTAATGGCCTCGTTGATTAAACACACCGAAAAACCTTCCCAAGTATTCCCTTAATCCTTACTCGACAATCCGGTGGTAGGATGCTCGCGAACAATTAACAAAAGAAAAATAAATTTTGTTGCACCACCTTTGTGGATTTACTAATTTTTCCAGCACATGGAATTGTACTTGGGAATGAAACACCCATCCCCTATTTATAGAGGCGTGGTGGTCGAAAATATGGGATAAAATAATATGGGAAAATCTTTTTCTTGATCTCCAAGAAATCTTGAATATATCTCATATATTCTTTTCTCCATAATTAAAATATTCCACAAAAATCCCAACTCCTCTTTGTTATGGAATTTTCGAAATATAGGGATCAAGATTCCAAGATTTGGATCTTCTTGAATTTATGAGATATTCTTGTATTTCAAGAAATACATATCTTTCATAATATCTTTTCAAGAAAATCAAGAAAATCTTTCTTACCCTTTATATTTCAAAATTTTCGAAAATAACTATATAGGTAACCAAGTGGGAGATTTCTTGAATTTAATGAGATAATCTTGTATTCCAAGAATACATATCTTCATTCCATAACAAAATTCAAAGAAAATCTTTCTCCCATTTTAATCCATAATTTTCGAAAAAATGGGAAAAATATGCAATAAGATTTATTTTATTTTTAAACACCTTTTTAAGTTATTGGACTTTATGTTGGGCTACTTAGGGGGCCTTTAGGAGAATTAAGATTGGACCTTCCAATGGATCTTGAATTATCAATATTGAGCCACAATATTATTCAAGACCATAAATATTAATTAATCCCACTACATAAATAATATTGCACTATCCATCTTAACCCATATTACAGTCAATATGGCTCCCGGTTATTATTTCCCGTGTTTAAGATTATCTAGCCCATTAATTAATTCAAGCCACTGAAATAGCTTTCTATTAATTAATATCTTTTGTCCTTGGTTAAGAGCGGTTCAACATTATTATCCATCTGGGAAACTAGTTCCACTTGCAAGATTTGGTATGATAAAGCTTATGAACATCCCAAGGGGAACCGTCGAACAAAGCGTGCTTGCACCACGATTCTCTGTATTAAATCTTAGCAATCACATGTGTTGGTCCGGTGAAAGCAAGTCTTACACGTGTATGGGGGAATACTGCGTGTTCGATGATTTTAAAACTTTTTTTCTTCGAGGTCACTTGGGTCGGACAATCACGAAGATTAGGTTCTTAGAAGCCACAGATCGCTCCGAGTCAAAGTCTATCGAGACGGTGATCCCGAAATTGCTTTCAGATACCTCGAGATAATCCCAACCGAAGTCCTCGAGTGTCAGAGATCCGAGTTGCTTGGATCGGATAACTAACTTCATGAATCCTCGGTAGAGAGTTCGATTTGGTAACTATCTGTTCTAGCTACTCAGTCGTGCGGAATGGTTGGCCCTTAGTTTATACTCGTTTTAAGCTTTGCTGAAAACCTTCCCCTTATGAAATAGTGATTAGGTTGTGATTCACTTATGCAACTTCAGTGGATTGATTCCAACTCGAATATCGATTGAAAAGTATGCTTTCAAAATTGAGTCAATGCAATGATTAAAGCACGGATAAGGGAAGCAATAAAGAACACAATGATTATAGTGGTTTCGAGACTCAAGCTCCTACATCCACTCTCCCGGACTCTTCAGAGAAATTCACTATCAACTTCTCGAGCTTCGCAGACTACCTCGTAGTTTACTTACTCAACTTCGTACGAAGTTTTCGACTACTCCACGTAGTTTACTTACTCAACCCGACCTTGAGTTTTTCGACTACCTCCGTAGTTTACTTACTCAATCACACACAAGCTTCAGGACCCCCGCAGCTTACTAACATCTCCTCTAGAGTTTTTCGACTACTCCGCGTAGTTTACTAACTCTTTACAACTCTACTCACCAACAAACACACTCCAACTACCTTCTCAAGGGTTTGGGGTTTCTTGGTTGGTTTCCAACTAGGATGAGATATCCTTTACAATGAAGCACAATGCAAAGGGTTAGGATATCTCGACTAAGCTTTGATAAATCTTATCAAGCTAGGCTTAGTAAAGTGAGCTCTCTTCAATATAGAAGCACTTGGGAAATTCAAGGTATTCGAAAGAGTCAGAACTTTTGCAATAATAAGTTTGAGCTCTTGAGTTGCGTATAAATTTCCCGTAACCTTACGATGTAGAGGGTCACCAGTATTTATAGGCATACACCAAGGTTACTCTTGAAAACTATCCGTTGGAGAGATAGCTTCGTGAGTTCCCTCTTATGGTGTGTGAGAAAATGGCTATATTTAGGGTTTGAAACTCCCTAACACGTTTTAGGCAATAGCCTTTCATGTAGCTTGATCTTCACTTTTTGCGATCTGGAACTTTCATGACATCCGACATCTTTTTTTGACTGTTATCCTTTATCGATGTCGGTATAGTCTGATGTCGTCTTCCTCTTTTGACTTTTGTCTCGGTAAAAGGTAGACACCTTTCAACGCTCTTTTGGTTACAAACTCTGAGTTTGATATAACCTTAACAACACCGACTTAGTTCCTCTTATGCGCATTTGAATGTCTTGGCAATATCTAACTTTCTAAGGTATCGCGTTTCTCTCGATGTGCATCCTTGAGATAGATATATTAGGTGCCTCGGAACATTGAGTTCATTGAGCATTGATATATTCTTGAGTCTTTGATAATTCTTGTGCTTTTCGATATTCTTGATCTTCAAATACTTAGTCTTCAGTCTTGCGTCTTGAGTCTTTCGAGTCTTCAAGGTCTTCAGTCTTGAGTCTTGAGTCTTGAGTCTTAGTCTTGATTTATCTTGCCCGATATCTTGAGTCTTCATGCTGAAGTCTTGATTCTCGATTTCCATCTTGAGTCTTGATATCTCGATTTCATCTTGAAGTCTTGAGACTTGATTTCCATTTGAAACTTCAAGTATCTTGAAACATCTTGAGTTCTTGAGTCTTGAACCTATCTGAACTATATCTGCACGACTATACATTTTGCAGATAACATCCTGAATACTCTAAAACTGAATCCTGACTCATCTATCAAGATCATTACTGAACATGTCATACTCAGGGGTTTTGGGATCTTAATCAAAATCATATAATCTTTTATTAAATTCATCTCCCAACAATTTCCCCCTTTTTTATGATGCCAAAACCTATCTTGTTACAAACATATAACCTATACTCAGGTTTCAGTTTATCCTATTACAAGATTGATTATGTCTCTCAACAATTACTTCAGCAATGAATCTCCCAACAATTTCATCACCAAACAACAAGATGTCGGGCATATCAAATATAAAGACATGTAAAAATAAGATAATGAGATATTATCTTTTGAGCATAATGATAAATCTTCATTGATGATAAGTGTACCATTACAGATTACAATGAATTTATCAAACAAAATCAAAAAGACAAAAATTTAAAGAATACAAAGTCTTCTGAGTCTTCAGTCTTTAGTCTTCAGATTCGGCTCTTCAGTCTTCTGCTCTGTTTGCTTCATTTTCGACTTCATCAGTGGGCACTTCCAGATCAAACATTCCGAAGAATCTCTTCTTGACTCATTTCTTTCCCGATGATGTCGGATTTGTTTCGATTAGGCCCAACTGACTAGCGTACTGAGCAATTTCTTGCGTAATGGCCTTTTCATTTACCAAGCCATTACCAAGTCTCGGAGGAGGATAGGAATATGGACTGGGGGCTACTATCTGTACTCCACCTTCATCCGCAAGGTTAATCCAGCTTTGTAGATACTTTGGATAAAAGGTGAGAAGATATTCAATGAAAGCTTCGTTCTGGTCTGAGCCTTCCCCTCTCCATTCCCTGAGAACATCATAATTGAACCAGAAGGTTCTCTTCACTTCTTCCCACATGTCGTTGAGTTTAATGGGCATCCATTTATCAACATGGGGCCACTTCAGTGCTTTCGATGTTCCCTTCCTCTTGCTATAAACTTCACAGAAGTCCTTCGGGCTTACGCTCTTGATCTATCTTCTTTTCGATCCGAAGTTCACGAGACTCGGGCGGCGGCTTTCTTAGCTTGTTCTTTTTGGAGTGTCAGCAGAGCCTCTCTGGTGTTGAAAACTTTCTTCCGAGGTTGAGACTTCAGATTCTCAAGATCTTCATCATCCGAACCAACTTTCTCTGGATTGGCTTAAAGCCTTCGACGTTTGCTTATTGGTTGAACAACGCCCAAGGCTTTCCTCTTCATAAGCGATTCAAAGCACCCGGCCGCTTGTTCAACCTTAGTTCTAGCTTTTCAGTTTCTCTCTTGCAACCTCAAGCTTGGTTTGCTCAGAAACTCGAATGTAGACAGACTTCTCTACTTGAGCAAATTTTAACTTCTCAGTAGCACCGACTTCTTTAAAGGCTTGGGCTAGATTGTACATTTCAGCATCTTTCTGAGCCTTCTTTTCCAAAGTACGTGCCATGAACTTCCTGAGGTCTGCACCTTCCCTTTCCCCCTTCTTGGCACCGTAGTTTGGAAGAAGTCCCGAGAGAGTCAGGTCCATGTGAAATCTTATTCTTTGCTCACTGGCCGGATCTCTCACGCTAGCTGATCTTGCTCATCTTCCATTCTCCTAATGTGGTTCTTAGCCCCCAGACAGTTCTTCGAGATATGTGGGCAAACCCGGCGAGAGAGTGCATCTTTAAGCATCTGTCATCTTGGTCATGAGCACCGGAGCTCATTTCCTCAACAAGCAGATTTGATCGGCCACCTTTTTTTTCTCTGTCGGTTTCACCTCTAGAAATTGATCGATTCACGGTGCTTTTGTTTCATTTCAAAGACTTAACTCTGCGTTGACTCCCTCGACTTTTCATTGATTTTTCTTCCATGGAGGTCATCCGAGTGGTCGAGTGTTTTATATCTGCACCGATTCGAAGAATGGCTAGAATCCTTCCATTGTTCGAGCTTGATTGGCCAACATTGCTTCCATCCGAGTAAGTTTGATCGACATTGGCTCAATCTTCTCAAGTTTCTCCATGACGGAGTGAGATCAAATCTCTGACCTTATGACCTTCATCATCTTTGTTTGATCATCACGAGCTCGGCTTCATCCCGAGCTCCGGTCTCAATTGAGCCTCGGTCGATTATCGGACATTTGAGAATTAAAGATAGTACTTTCATAACTCTGGCATAATTATCAATAGTGCGAAAAGGTACTGAAGAGTCTTAGCTTTCGATCTGAGGTTGATCGACAATGAAGTCTCTTTTTTCGTTTTGAGCCCGATCCTCAGCATCTCCTGTTGGTCCCCATCTCCATCTTTGGATTTGTCTCCATTTGCTCGGGGGCACCAACCTCGGTTGCTTTCTTCTCGGCTAGCTTCCTTTGAACCACTCATCAAAATCGGAATTTTTCATCACGAGCTTTGTCCTTCCGAACCACGAGAAGTCGGTCGGGGAAGAGCATCTCCTCATTCCACAGGTCTTCCCCGAACGAATCACGGCAATATCAAGCATCTCGGGAAGAGTCGATTGAGGATATCTGTTGGCGATCATAATCTGAAGAATATATCTTGCGAGATCGGGGTATGAAATTTGAGCTTCGAAGTATCGGTCGAGGATGAACCGTTTCCCCTTGCTCCTCCACTCGCCCTTCTGACCTGGCCCTTCTTCCATCTCGGGCTCTCGGTTCGATAGAAGCCGGCTAAGGGATCAGCGATGGGTCACTTCGAGGGAGCTCATCAGTACATTTTGCTCTGAGCCTCGATGAATATCTGACTTATGCATTCAGGTCCTTAGTTTACATCTGAGTGGGTTTACGAGGCTGGTGGCATTTCCTCGATATAGTCTGAGTTGGCTCGTCGATCTGCACTGCGCATCTTCGGATCGACTCGGTGGCTCTTGGTCTGAGCTGCACATCCGAGGTAGGCATCTCGAGGTCTGAGCTCTTTAAAAATTTCTGAGAAATTTTATCCGAATCGAGTGATGTCTCGAGCACCTCGGAGAAGACTGCTCCTCCGATCGATCTGTGTCCTTGAGATAACTGAGCAAGACTTGTAATG
Source organism: Stenogyne calaminthoides (assembly GCA_037126765.1). Taxonomy (NCBI): domain Eukaryota; kingdom Viridiplantae; phylum Streptophyta; class Magnoliopsida; order Lamiales; family Lamiaceae; genus Stenogyne; species Stenogyne calaminthoides. The sequence goes on along the minus strand of JBBCBC010000007.1, from coordinate 31,931,645 downwards.
GTGAACTCGGGATTTGGCCCTCGGGTTGTCTCTCCCGAATCCTTTGCTACCGCCGTCGGTGAGAACCACCAATCTTCTGCGCTTTGGGCGAGGTTCTTCGCCTCATCGTTTTGCTCCTTGCTCCATTTTTGCCTCCAATGAGAACCCCCCACTGTTTTTGTTGGGTCTCTTTCTCAAAGACCCGAAGGTGATTCTACCTTCTTTTTCTCTTTTCCCTCGAATGGCTCGCTTCTTCAAAGAAATGGGCTTGAAGAGAATTTTGGATTTAGGGAATGGGGTTGAATTGGCGAAGATATCCTCCTCCCTCTCTGCACATCTCCAAAATATAGGCAATTTTGGTGGCATGGTGGATCTTGCCTTTCATCGTGATTTCCCCATTGACTCTTTTTATGATCTTGGCTTGCTCGACACCCATCTGGACTAAAATTTCAGCCGGTTGAAGTCGGTGGTGGGAGATGCCTCGATCGCCGCCATCAATCTGAGCTTCGGGTACTAATCGCTCAAAACTCCCTTGAAGACTCATAGCGACTTGCTCACAATATCCATCGGACACGATATTGTGGCTTTAGGTGCTTCTTGTGCAAAGTTGCCTCAAACTTCACGAGATTCTCAAAGCAATCCTATCTAGGTACTCCTGCTCTCTGCCCGCACATATACATCGCGGGATCCTCTCCTCTATCACATAGCTCAAACACATCATTCAGATTTTTAGGAACAATGTACATCTCCCTCTCAAAATTGACGTATTTTGATGAGTGCTCTAGATGAGATACGGTAATCGAAGAGTGCATACAATCTTCTTCATCTATTTTCAAATTGCAGATGAATTCAATTACCTCTTTTGCGAACTCTCGTGCGGGTCGGCTTTGCGACTAGATGGGTGAGTTTAGCTTGATCGGATCATATGCAGAGCCTCCTCTTCTGGCTTTGAGTTGGTTGTGCTTTCAAGTGAGACAATAAACTCGTACCATGGCTTATTGGTTATGGCTAATCTCTTGAATACGGTTGGAGCCATTTTAGAATATGATTGAAGAATGTGACGCTTTAGGGTTTTGCGATTTCTGGGTAAAGGGGATTTTAGTTACAGAGTATTTGGGAACGAAGGGTTTGATAAAATTTCGGCTTGAATGGCTTAAAGAGGTATAAATAGCTTCGAGATCGTGGAGAATCGTGTTGGTTAGGTGAAAAGCAACGGTTGAGATTAATCTCTGATTAATCGGGTATATGAACCGACGATCTCGGAAAAGTAAGCCGCCAAAATATCCTCATTGGTCAATAATGTGGCAGAGCATTAAATGACTGTTGTCCTTCTTCGGAATTTAAAACGATCCGCTTAAAAAAACATTCCTCAGGTGTTTTGTATTTATTGCGAATGATTACTGAGTTTTACTTAAGCAATAAATGGGTCACATGAGTCATTACCTCTTCAGACTAATTTCCCTCTATCGGTCTTCTTTGATCTTGACCTTGATAAAATGTCGATTATAATCCGAAAATCTTGAAAGGGTTCAAAGATGCTAATCGAAATCTTGACCTTCAATAAATCTGAGTTTCCTGAGACTCAGTTCAGTATTTCCATTTTATCCTGAGTTTTTCAGTAGAGTTCTGAGAAAGCTTCATGCATCCGAAAATCTTCAATTTTGATTTACTTTATACACTGGTTTAACATCCCTAATTCAATCGAAAGTTCCTAAAATCTTGATTGACCCAAAGGTTTAGTCAAGATATCGACTCTTTGCCTATCGGTATGAATTTTCTCCATCCTTATGTCCTTTTTCTCGACATGATCTCGATGAAGTGATGTCCGATATCCACATGCTTGCATACGGTAATAATACCGGATTTTGTGAAATAGCAATGGCACTATTATTGTCACAAAATATTGGTACTTCATTGGCCACAACTTTATAATCCCTTAATTGTTATGCGAGGCAAAGAATCTGAGCCTGGCCCGACTTCCTGCTGACCATGTATTAAACCGATAATCTTTGGTTGCTCTACCGAGGTCTGTTTTCTTTGAAAACCAAGATATCGGTTTGCTTCCTAGAAATTGACAAGTTCTGTTGTGGACTTTTCTGTCGGTCTGCAACCTCCATAGTCGACATCCGAGTAACCCGGTTAATTCAAGGTTATCATAATTTGGATACCATAATCCTCTATTCACTTTGTGCCCTTAAGATATCTCGGTATCTTTTTGGCGACCTCCATGTGACTAGTCTTAGGATTAGCTTGGTATCTTGCTCATATCCCAACAACAAATGTTATATCCGCCTACTTGTTGTGAGATAAAGCAATGATCAATGATTCCTCTATAATCAGTATGATTCAGCGGTTGCCTTACGAATCGGGATCCATCTTGTAGTTAGTATTCATAGGAATCCTAAGCGAGTTGCGGTCTGTACACCATATTTGCAATCGGATCTCGGTGTACTTTGCTGGTTGATGAATATTCCTTCCTTTGATTGTTTCACTTGAAGACCTAGAAAGAAATTCATCTCTCCCATCATTGACATCTCAAACTTGCCTTTCATCGGTGTTGAAAACTTTTCACCACGGTGATGGTTTGGAGATCCAAAATGATGTCATCAACATATATCCGAACCAAAGAAGATATCTTCCCCATCCTCTATCTGAGCGAGTTCTATCAGCAGTTTTTTGACAAAACCATGGTCGAAGAAAGCGAGAAAGAGTATCATACCATGCTCACGGGTGCTTGCTTGAGACCATACAAGGCTTTTACGAGCTGTAAACTTGGTCATTCTGTTTGAAGCGGGAGGTTGTTCCACATAAACCTCTTCTTTAAGCACACCCGTTTGAAATGCACTTTTCACATCCATTTGATAGATGTGTGAACTTCATGTGGGCAAAACATATGCAAGAAACAATCGATGGCTTCTAGTCTTTGCAAGGTGCAAAGGTTTCATCATAATCAAGCCTTCTTCTTGGGAATAACCTTGTGCAACTAGTCTTGCCTTGTTTCTTACAATGTTGTTGGTTTCATCTCTTTTATTCTTGAAAACCCACTTGGTTCCAATGACATTGTGCCTTTCAGTCTATCTACCAACTCCCATACTTCATTCCTTGATAATTGATTCAGCTCATCTTGCATAGCAATAATCCAATAAGAATCTTGTAGAGCTTCATTAATCTCGCGGAGTTCTTTCTCCGATAGGAAGCGGGAGAATAGTGCACTCTCACCATGGAACCTTCTTGTCTTAACACCTTGAGTTAGATCACCCACAATCGACTTGTAGGATGACTATCTAACCATTTTCTTCTTGATGTTCCCCTTCAATAGTATCCTCAACATTTAAAATGTTAGGTTCGATTAAATCGGCAAACTTCGGGAACAACGAGAAAAGGAGAAAGTGAATCATCTTCCTTAGGGAAATTCTATTGGAACATTGTCGAGACATTTTTTCCCCCTTTGGTTGATAGATTCGAAATTTGCCTCATTTGTGACCACATCTTCATTGGCATCACATACCGAGTCCGAACTAGTGTCTGTTCATTGGTCACCTTTGGAGTGTTGGTTTCACGAGTCTCACCATCACGATTTCCATCTGAACTTCTTTATCTCGAGTCGAGTCACTCCGGTCATAGATAGGTGACTTTCTTCTTTTTCGGTTCGATGGATGATTTATCTTTTTGTTTCGGGCTTAATCTGGTGATCCTCTTAGTCAGTTCATCGCATCATGTTCTGTTTCTTCCGAACACAAATAGTTTCATCAAAAACAACATGAGGTGTTTCCTCCACAATAAGAGTCCTCTGAGTTGTAAACTCTCGAAAGCTTCTTGACTTGAGAATATCTAAGAATATTCCTTCATCGACTTTACTATCAAAAGTTTTCAACCGATCTTTACCATTATTGTGTATGAAACACTTGCAACCAAACACACGAAAAGAAAGAAACAAGAGGCTTCCTTTCATTCCAAATCTCATAAGGTGTTTTGCCTTGACTCTTGGCAAGATGGATCTATTCTACGTGAGTAGCATGCGGTGTTGGACTTGACCCCAAAATCTTTTAGGAATATAAACTTTACTATCATCCTTTTGCGAACTTCTTTTGAGTCCTCGCATTCCTTCTTTCAAAGAACACCATTTTGTTGAGGGGTCCTTGCGGTGATGTTTCATGAGAAATTCCATTTCTTTGCACAATAATCGATATAATATGATTTATAAATTCAGTTCCTTTTCGGATCGATTTTGACCACACTCAGATTTTTCTCAATCTTGAGCCTTTTCAATAACTCTGGCGGCTTTTATCGAGTCTCTTTCTTCTTGAGTAAGAATATGACCCAAGTATATCTCGAGTAGTCATAAACTACTACCAATGTGTATTTCACGCCATTAGTGCTCACAAGTGTTATAGGACCAAAAAAAGATCCATATGAAATAATGAAGTATTCTTTCAAAGAGAAACCTCAACTTTACTTTTTAAATGATGCTCTTATATCTGTTTGCCTTTTCGCATGCATCACAAATATGTTCCTTCTTGAACACTTCGTTAGGTAACCCTCTTACAAGAGCTAATCTTGCAAGCTTGTTCGGGGTTTTGAAATTTAGGTGATTCATTCTTTTTATGCCATAACCAACTTGGTATCTGTGGAACTTTTAGCAACTAAACATGTATCTTTAGGAGTTGAACTCCAATCGACCAGAATACACATTCCCTTTTCTTGTACCGGTCAAGTAGTACTTTACGTGATGTATCATCTTTCACAAAACATAAGTTCTTAGAGAACTCAACATTAAAACCTTTATCACGAGAATTGGCTAATTGAAAGCAAGTTATGCTTCAATCCAGATACATATGAAACACCATGGATATGAATCGAGTCGATTTCCAAAGTTCCATATCCTTGATCCATCCTTGAGTTATCTCCAAAAGTGATCAATCAGGGCCTCTTTGTTCAACATAGTCCGAAAGTATCTTCTTGTATCTGTCATCATATGTCTTGAACATCCTTTGTCAAGATACCATATATCGGAGCTTTTTTCATCTCGCTCCATCGATTGCCATGTGATCTTTAGTCGATTCGGTGCCCTTGTTTTCCTCTGAAAAACAATTTAATTCTTAGGTACCCAATTTGTGTAGGGTCCTACAAGGTTATTTGTACCTTTAGGGATCCAAATGCCTAACAACTCTAATCACTTTAGAGTGGGTGATCATCTTCCATAAACATCTACATACACATTTTACTACTCTGGGTGCCTTAGCAGTTTTCACGTGTATGAGTCTTGACCTTAGCATGAACATGGGCTTTTGAATTCTTCTTTGGTTCAAGCCTTTTGTTCCATTGCTTTTGGCTTCTGTCTGTTGGTCGAATCTTTGTTGACTTGGGTTGGGTAACCTTTACCCTTAGGCAAGTGGGGTTTAGGTTACTGTCTTGAAATATGGGTCTTTCGGTTCTCGAGGACTTGGTCTCTTGATTGAGAATATCTCTTTGAGTGTTCGATGGTTCGATTAGATCCTTTCAAGTTTGCATTCTTAGCCGAGGCTTTGAAACTTGCTGAAAATCCTTTCGAGGTTTTCTAGCCTTCACTTTTTTGAGGTTTGGGCTTTCTAAGATCATTCAACAAACCATAGGTCCTTTTCCTTGTCTACAACCTTGGGCATTTCTTCAGTTTGAAGTTGTTGAAATAAATTTAATAAAGAGGATTTTGATTAGATCCCAAAACCCCCGAGTATGGCGTTTGGGATAATCTTGATAGATGAGTTTTAGAGTCTGGGATATTATCGCAGGTGTTTCGGCGGATATATAGAACAAAGTTAGTTTAAGAAGAGAAGAAAGCTGAGATTCATGAGATCTTTGAGATTGGTTCAGAGAACCGAAGAGGCTTTGAAGACTAACAGAAATCTTACCGGCGTGATTTCTAAATGATGTTTGAAGACTTCGAAGAAATACATGAATGCTCAAATATCTGAATGTTGTTCCGAGGTTTTCGTGGACCAACGAAACGAGAAAATTGCAGAACTTACAAAGAATAGTATGGTTTGAATGTAATTCTCCAGCAACATTCAAATCCCACACTATTCAAGTTCTTCCTTCATTATCAAGTGTGGATTGGAGATCATGCACAAAATGCTAGCATTCCCCAGTAGAACACAAGTCTCAGAGATACAAATATATTTAACAACCCCGATTATCTAGAGAGATTTTCCCAACCTTAGCATTGAGGCTAAATCATTTAAGGAAAAATCTCACCATAGAGACAACAACACCAAACCCCAAACCCGGTGGTGAAGTGAGGTAGTTGTTTGGTGATAAGTCCGTTAGAGCATCGTTAAACATAGAAAGCGATCGGTGAGGGGTGATAAGTCCCAAGGAGTGTGAACTCGTTAAACATCTAGAGTTTGAGTTAGTAAACACGGAGTAGAAAACTTTTCGGGTTGAGTTAGTGCAGTATTTTCGGGGCGAGTTTAAATAAACTACGAGGTAGTTAAAGCTCGAGAAGTTGATAAGGAATTTCCCTGGATGTAGTAACTCTGGTTGTCCGAACCACTATATATTCTTTGTGTTGTTCTTTGCTTTATGTTTATACTTGTCATATGCATCTAGTTATAAGCAAAACACAACAAATGAGCTTCCAAAGTTTAAAAAATCGCGCCTTTCCCTGTTTTATATGCCAAAAAAAGCGTTTTTCTTCATACCTTGCAAAATATAGGGACCAACAAGTGGTATCGAGGCGGTGCTCAAAAGATTACTTCTTCAATGTAACAGATCTTTTTTTTTAAAAAAAAAAATTTCGGAGCAAACGAGAAAGTTTTACACAACAATGGAATAATAGAACTTTTCATTGATAAAGACCGAAGGTCGGGATTCATTACATTCAAATCAAGAGAACACGGAAATTCAATACATAACTCTAAACCCTCAAGCCATAACCCTAAACCTACATCGAGCCTAAACCCGATCACAGTGGTGATTAAGAGGAGGAGGAGAGAGATTTTAAGATCTCATGCTCTCATTTTCCCCCACTTAAGGTGAGGGATCATGTTGATGGACTCTTGAGGCGGCCTTGATAGGATTTTTAAGCGAAGCCTTTCTTTTGTTAAATGGTGAGTTTGATATCCGATCAAGTTAAGATATCAAAACGTTCATTTTCGGGTCTGCGAATCTTTGATTCGTGAACTCTTGAATTTGTTTCTCGGTTGGCAATGAATCCACCAACGATGGTAGTCGATTTATGAAATCTTTGATCCTTCTCAAAAAGGACACCAGGGGTTGATTTGAGAAGATGAAATCTAAAAGTGTTTGCGAGAAATCTCGGAAACAAGGGTTCACGGGATACATGATTCTACAAAGAAGATAAGTATGGTGAATGAGTTATGTTGTGTAAAATATTGGTCCAATTTATAGAGGCCAAGCAGGGTGGAACAAATTTGAGTTCTCAAAGCCTTTTAGAAAAATTTGCATCAAGGGGTGTATGTAGAAATCAGCGACGATAATTGGAAAAATTCGGGCGGATTGACATATCGAGAGTGTCGGGCGATATTACGCATGTCTTCCAACTTAGGAATAGAAGCTTTATTCTAGACTAAGTTTTGGCGGTAACACTTTCAAGAATTAGCTTAATCTGAGGAGAATCAGATTAAGTCAACAAAAATCTGATTACATTTCTTGATTTTACCAAATCGGATATATCGGTCTATATCGGTTGAAAGGGGACTTGAACGAGGGGAACTCATAGAATCAAAAGTAGATGATCAAGACAGAACAAGATTGATCGAGATCAAATGAGTTAGTTGAGTTCAACCGATGAGCCTCAAATTGAAGAAAAGCTAAAGCCGACCGTCGGAAGAAGGTTGCAAATCGGAAGATGAGCAAAAGAGATGGATCAAGATCCGTGATCAAGATCGGATTGATTCTTTGGATATCCTTTGATATAATGACCGATGCTATTTCGATATATTGATCTAAAGATGTGTTGATCGATTAGTCGAGCTAAACAAGATCGACAAAAAGTGATCTTTAAAGTGATCCGAGGCTCTTGGCGAGACTTCAAAAGACACGAGGATCAAGATGTCTGCGAAGTTCGAACTCGATCGATTATATCGATCGACGAGGGTCCATTGAAGAAGAATGTCTTTCAAGAAGACCAAGGCGAAGACTTGTAATTCTTTATGTTTTTGTCTTTATTTCTTTGATAAGTTCATTTATGTCTGAATCGATAACAATCAATGAAACTTTTATCTTTATGCTCAAAGATAATACCTCATTATCTTTTTACATGTCTTTTATTTTGATATCGATTGAATGTCTCGATCGATTATATGCTCATATAAAAAGAAACTATATGATCTTATGGGAGAAATTGTTAAGTATTTAGTAATGATCTATTTAGGAAAGATTCATTCTTGAAGAAATACGTTGAATGATTTAAATTGATTAGAGATTTACCATTCTTGTAATGAAACACAGTATAGGTTATATGTTTGTAACAAGATAGGTTTTGGCATCATCAAAAGGGGAAATTGTTGGGAAATAAATTTAATAAAAGGATTTTGATTAGATCCCAAAAACCCCGAGTATGACATGGGGATAATCTTGATAGATGAGTCGATTTAGTTTTAGAGTGTTAGGATATTATGGTGTATTGGCAGGATATAGAAGGTTAGTTTTCAAGACTGAAAGAAACCGAGATTTGTTGGATGGCGTTGGATTTGGTCTTGGATGAAGAATCATCGGAGAAATCTCAAGGCACATATTCGCGAAGATCGGTAATATCCCAATTTCCGAGGCTTGAAGGAGGAATATTCTGGCGTGGACCAGCTTAAAAGGAATCAACGACTTCTGGAACTTACAAAGAATGGATGGATTTTGTAATTCTTTCCAGCAGTAACATTCAAATCCATTAAATACAAGTTCTTCTTCATTATCAAATGTGGATGCGTGGAGATCATGCACAAAATGCTACAAAGCCAAATTTGTCAAAGCATTATTAATAGAGATTAGAACCCAACCTAAGCAACCCCGATGTATTTTAAGCTTAGAAGATTTTCCCAACCTTAGCATTGAGGCTAAATCATTGTAAGGAAAATCTCACCAGTTGGAGACAACACCAAACCCAAACCCAGTGGTGAAGTGAGGTAGTTGTTAATGCTTGAGGGTGATAAGTCCTGTTTGTGAACTTTAAACAATGGCGATCCCAGTGGGGTGATAAGTCCGAAGTGTGAACTCGTTAAACATCTAAGAGTTTGAGTTAGTAAACTACGGAGGTAGTTTCGGGGTTGAGTTAGTAAACTCGTGGAGTAGTCGAGAAAACTTCGAGGGCGAGTTGAGTAAGTCTGATAGTCTCGAAGTTGATAAGGAATTTCCCTAGAGAGGAGAGTGGATGTAGTGGTTGTTATATATTCTTGTGTTGTTTATTGCTTTATGTTTATACTTGTCATATGCATCTAGTTATAAGCAAAACACAACAAATGAGCTTCAAAGTTTTAAAAATTTTGCCTTTCCTTGTTTTTATATGCCAAAAAAGCGTTTTGCTTAGTGAGGATAAAATAGGTTTTCCCGGGACCAAGAATGTAGGTCGATTTAACAAAGATTGTCTTCTTTCTACTTGATCGGATTGGGATGACCTTGTGAGGTTCCCCTGGAGTGTATCCCAATCCAGTTTTATAGTGGCGAGATCTCTGGTAACTCTGAATTTCATCTATTACTTTAGATGCATTATTCAATAGAGTTAACTTTTACATGCACTATCCTCTCGATTCTGTAGAGTTTCATGCTTCTCGGAGAGGTCATTGAACTTAGTTACGATTAGCTGAATTTCTTGGTGGATTTCTCTAGCTTTTCGATTTAGGGTCTCTATCAACTTCTCTTTCTCGAGAGTTGTACTTCGAGAACATCCATTCATGGTAGCTCCCATAAATTGAGAAGTGATTTCGGTTTTGCTAGAGTCTTTCCATTTTAGATTTTCAGCATTGATTTTTATTCGCTCTTGAGTTTTATTTAGCGATCCTTGCAAAAGCGGCATAGTCCTTCATGATTCTCAAAAAGAATCCATTAAGTCAAAATATTTTTTTTTGGAACTTGAAAACTCTTGTGCTAGTGTAGAACAACAAAGAGAGAGAAGAGTTTACCTCCTCAATGGCCATCAGACAGATGTCATCACTTTCTATGTCCGAGAATATCTCATCTGAAGAGCTAGATTCCTCCTCAGAGTGTTCTTCTTCTGCAACCATGGCCTTTTTGCTTGAGAACTTACGGTCTCTTTTAGCTTGTCTTTCTCTTCTCTCCTTAGCACTCAACTCGGACAATCATCTTTGGAAGTGACCTTTCTTCGACAACAATTATAGCATCTGTTGGCATCATCATCGATCATTTTTCTTCTTTGGACTTGGAGTCCTTTTTACGGATGAAGATCCTTCTTTTCAGTCCTTCTTCTTCTCGGTTGATCTCGTCCTCGGGTTTCTTTCGGTACTGTGGGTTCTGTAAAAGCTTTTGTATTTTCCAAATCTATTATTAAGTCTGTCAAACCTCCTTGCCATCGGTGTTTTAGCTTTTCCTCAAGCTCATCCGATGTTTGGCATGGGGTTCTCGAACTCTTAGTTTTTCTGAGTTTTATCTTTGGCTTTTTTAAAGCCACATTTTTACTTGATGAAGAATCATCTTTCTTTGTCGACCTTTTTGGATTTCTTATCAATTACAAATTCATAGGCTTTATTTCGAGAGAAGACTTGTTGGTATGGCGTTGAACTAATGTTCTTGGTGTTTTCAATCACCCTTTGCATGAATATCCCATTTCTTAGAAAGACCTCTAAGAATTTTCAATGCCACTTCTCTTTGTGGATATTTCTTTCCAAGTGCATTTAGATCATTCATGATGCTAGTGAATCGACTTCCAATTTGTCTATTGATTCACCATCATCCATTTCAAAAACTGTCAAACTTTCCAATTACCTTTGAAAGTTTGTTTTTTTTTTATATGATCGTGCCTTGGCACATAACGACTAGTGTATCCCATATCTCTTTAGCTTGATATTACGGTGAGAGATCATTCCCATCACACCATCATCAATTGTCTTTGTATAGTGTGTCTTTTGCTATGTAGTCTAGATTGATAACTTTCTCTCCTCGGGGAGTTAGTTGGTCATCGGACTTAGGAAATTCTTTCTAGGATCAATTCTCTCATCTTCATTTCTCCAAGGATTCACCCATAAATTTGAATGGTCCTTGAGAAACCACTCTCCACATACGCTCATGTTTGGAATCTGAGATGTGCTGCATTCTCGGTTTCCATAGATCATAGTTCTCTTCGAGAACATGGGAAGTTTTTAGAAGACATTTTTCGATCTTTTGAAAAGAACAAAAATTTGACCAAATAAGATCGATTCGGATAGACCACAAGTATTTTTGAAAATAAAACTTTGGTCAAAATGAGGTGGTCAAGTTGAACCACCGCTTTGATACCACTTGTTGGTCGGTGAAAAACAAGTCTTACACGTGTATGGGGGAATACACGTGTTCGATGATTTTAAAACTTTTTTCTTCTCGAGGTCACTTGAATGGACAATCACGAAGATTATGTTACGAGAAGCTGCAGATCGCTCCGGTCAAAGTCTCTCGAGGCAGTGATCACGAGTTGCTTTCGGATACCTCGAGATAATCCCAACGAGTCCCGAGTGTCGGAGATCTGAGTTGCTTGGATCGGATAACTAACTTCTTGAATCCTCGAGAGAGTTTGATTTGGTAACTATCTCATTCTAGCTACTCGATCGTCTGAATGGTTGGCCCTTAGTTTATACTCGTTTTAAGCTTTCTTTGAAAACCTTCCTTATGAAATAGTGATTAGGCTGTGATTCACTTATTCCGGTGGATTGATTCCAAGCCCGAATATCGATGAAAAGTATGCTTTCAAAATCGAGTCAATTTGGTTAAGCATACGAGATAAGGGAAGCGATAAAAACACTGGCGATTATAGTGGTTCGGAGACTCAAGCTCCTACATCCACTCTCGCGACTCTTTAGAAATTCACTATCAACCGAAGCTTTTCGGACTACCTCGTAGTTTACTTACTCAACTTCGGCCCTGAGTTTTTCGACTACTCCGTGGTTTACTTACTCAACCCGACCTTGAGTTTTTGACTACCTCGTAGTTTACTTACTCAATCACACACAAGCTTTCGGACTACCCTCATGGCTTACTAACTTCTCCTCTAGAGTTTTTACGACTACTCGCGTAGTTTACTAACTCTTTACAACTCTACTCACCAACAAACACACTCCAACTACCTTCTCAAAGGTTTGGGGTTTCTTGGTTGGTTTCCAACTAGGATGAGATATCCTTTACAATGAAGCACAATGCAAAGGGTTAGGATATCTCGACTAAGCTTTGGATAAATCTTATCAAGCTAGGCTTAGTAAAGTGAGCTCTCTTCAATATAGAAGCACTTGGGAAATTCAAGGTATTTGAGTCTTTGTAACTTTTGCAATAATAAGTTTGAGCTCTTGAGTTGCGTATAAATTTCCCATAACCTTACAATGTAGAGGGTCACCAGTATTTATAGGCATACACCAAGGTTACTCTTGAAAACTATCCGTTGGAGAGATAGCTTCGTGAGTTCCCTCTTATGGTGTGTGAGAAACGGCTATATTTAGGGTTTGAAACTCCCTAACACGTTTTAGGCAATAGCCTTTCATGTAGCCGATCTTCACTTTTTGCAGTCTGGAACTTTCGTACATCTGACATCTTTTTTTTGACTGTCATCCTTTATCGATGTCGGTATGGTGCGATGTCGTCTTCCTCTTTTGACTTTTGTCTCAAATAAAAGGTAGTCACCTTTCAACGGCTCTTTTTTGGTTACAAACTACGAGTTTGATATAACCTTAACAACACTTACGACTTAGTTCCTCTTTATGCGCATTTGAATGTCTTGGCAATATCTAACTTTCTAAGGTATCGCGTTTCTCTCGAGATTGCATCCCCGGATAGATATATTGATTGCCTCGGAACATTGAGGTTCATCTTGAGCATTGATATATTGCGAGTCTTGATAATTCGTGCTTTCGATATTCTTGATCTTCAAATACTTAGTCTTGATCTTGCGTCTTGAGTCTTGAGTCTTTGGAGTCTCGAAGTCTTGAGTCTTACGAGTCTTGAGAGTCTTCGAGTCTTGATTTATCTTGACCGATATCTTTGAGTCTTCATCTTTGAGTCTTCAGTTCTCGATTTCCATCTTGAGTCTTGATATCTCGATTTCATCTTGAGTCTTGAAGACTTGATTTCATCTTGAAACGATATCTTGAAAACATATCTTGAGTTCTTGAGTCTTGAACCTATCTGAACTATATCTGTGACTATACATTTTGCGGATAACATCCGAATACTCTAAAACCGAATCGACTCATCTATCAAGATCATTCTTGAACATGTCATACTCAGGGGTTTTGGGATCTTAATCAAAATCATATAATTTTTTATTAAATTCATCTCCCAACAACATGTGACCAATAATATTGCCCAAGATAAAAGGTATTGAATCTCGTTGATTCTCTACCCATGATAAGTCAAAGCAATAGTTACCAACCACACGTGATCCTATCTAAGGGACGAAGATTAAGAAATAACGAACCACCGAGGTCTAATTCTTCCTTGTTTAGGTTCTAAAGAATTTGTCCTCTGTGAGGTCCTATTCGATGCATCGATCATGCACTAGTGTAATCTCTTGGTCAAGACAAGCCAATCCCGAGCCTTACACTTCAACCTTTCACGATGGATTGTTCATTTCCATCTAGGTCGTGAATGGTGTACTTTTGGTTACAAAGGACTGCTAATTTAATCTTCTGTGATCTGATATCACTAAATTAACTACAATGTAACACGTACTATTTATTGAACAGTTATGCAGTAAATATATGTAACATTCTATGATATTTAAAGCATCGTTGATAAACAATTTATTTCAAATAAATAAGTCCGAAATTTAGGTTTTTGATTATACAAAGTAAAAGCATATTTTCGGTATAATCCCAACAATCTCCCCACTTATACTCAAAGTCCGATTTTAAGTATACTACAACATGTCTCGTGTAGTTCTGTCGTGACATCTAATGTCACCTACACAAACCTAATAATTTCTCCCACTTATACTCAAAGCAGTTAGCAACGGTCTTGACACCCATTCCTTCCACATGTCTCTCGAATGTATTGAGAGGACCCCTTTGTGAATGGATCTCGCTAGGTTGTCTTGAGACGCTATCTTTGCCACCTCTATATCTCTCTCTTAACGATATCTCAGTATAAGATGGTATTTCCTTTCAATGTGTTTGCTGGCCTTGTGGGCTCTTGGTTCCCTTGAATTTAAAAGCTGCTCGGCATTGTCACAATAAAATGATGATTTACGCTTAGGTAAATCAGGAACTACATTCAAGTCCACTAGGAAGTTCTTGAGCCAAACCGCTTCTTTTCACGCCTCAAGCGACTACATATTCGGCTTCCATGGTAGAATCTGCGACGCATTTCGCTGACGCTTCTCCATGTCATGGCTCCTCCCCCCATGCAAAAACACACTACCGGAGGTAGATTTTCTGGAATCTAAGTCTGATTGGAAATCCGAGTCCGTGTAGCCGATGGGGATTAGACTATCTGAATGATAAATTAACATTCTACCCCGAGTTCTTTTCAGATACTTTAGAATGTTTTTAACTACCGTCCAATGTTCTTTCCCCGGGTTACTTTGATATCTTGCCACCATGCCAACGGCAAAGCAGATATCCAATCTCGTACACAGCATTGCATACATAAGGCTTCCGACAGCCGAAGCATATGGAATGCCTTTCATGTCATCTATCTCCTTTTGTGTCTTAGGGCACATTTTCTTGGATAGATGGATTCCATGTCTGAAAGGTACGAAGCCCTTCTTGGAATCCTGCATGCTAAATTGTTTCAAGACAGTGTCTATGTATGAAGCTTGCGACAAGCCTATCATCCTTTTCTTGCGATCTCTAGTGATCTTGATCCCAAGGATGTGTGCGGTTTCTCCTAAGTCCTTAATATCAAACTGTTTTGAAAGCCATGCCCTTACGTCTGATAACACTTTTACATCGTTCCCGATGATCAGAATGTCGTCTACGTATAGTACTAAGAATACCAATGCAGTTCCGACACGCTTTTTGTACACCCAACTTTCGAACTCATTTTGATCAAACCCATAAGACTTTATAACATGATCAAAACATTGGTTCCAAGCTCTGGATGTCTGTTTGAGTCCGTAAATGGACTTCATGAGCTTACAAACTAGGTGTTCTTGGCCTTTTTCAATGAATCCTTGGGGTTGTTGCATATAGATCTCTTCATCAAGACTTCCGTTAAGGAAAGCTGTCTTGACATCCATTTGCCAGATTTCAAAGTCGAGATGCGCAATAATCAATAAGAGAATTCGGATGGACTTGAGCATGGCTACGGGCAAAAAAGTTTCCTCATAATCGATCCCTTCTTTCTGAGTATAACCTTGTTACGTTTTTTATATTTTCTGGATGATCGAAATATGTTTTTTGAGGTTTTCAGGAATAATATTGCCGATAATATAAATTGCTTGAAGAACAAGATATGAAGATTTGAAGATATGAAGAAATAGGGAGAGAGAGAATTAGATAGGAGGAGAGGTAGTTAGAAGAGAGAGAATGATGTAAATTTTCTGATATTCTCATTCATCGGCCAGTGCCGTATTTGTAACTAACATTGGGGCCACACAACAGTGGATATTCTTTAGGTAATTTAAAAACAAAATCTAAAATAGATAAAGGATATTCTAGATTATTCTAAATGTTTGGGCCCATTTACGGGAAGCCCAAACCTTCCTTCATTCAGATAACCCGTTCAGATGATTTGGCTCAGGTATAACCTGAGCCTCAGTCTTTTCGCTCAGATAGATTGGCTCAGGTGGATCCTGAGCCTCCGTTTTCTCGTTCAGATAGATTAGCTCAGGTGGATCCTGAGCCTCAGTTTCTTCGTTCAGCTTCTTTGGCTCAGGTGGATCCTGAGCCTCAGTTTCTTTGTTCAATATCTTTGGCTCAGGTGGATCCTGAGCCTCAGGTTCCTCATCCAGGGTTCCTACTGACGAAGGAACCCCTATTTTTAACTCTCTTTTCGTACCCATCTCTTTACTCTTCATATTTCTCTCTGGTCTCGCAACAATACTCCCTCCAACGAAAGATCCTTGTCCCCAAGGATGGAATGTAGGAAAATTTCGCAGAACAAAGTCGGTATCTTCCCATGAATCAATTTTCCAATCTTCGGTAACCCAAAAGACACGAACCTGATCTTTCTCTTTTCCGCTTTCTAGGTATCGAAGTCACTCTGTGACGTAGTAAGGTTGTATCGCGAAAAGGCCGTTGCTATCAACATCTGGAAGACTCTGTGAAGGTACATACTTAACCCCTATGTGTTTCTTGAGTAAAGAAACATGGAAGATGGGGTGAATCTTTGACCCATTTGGTATATCTAATTTGTAAGCCACACTCCCTACCCTTTGCAGGATTGTATAGGGACCAAAGTATTTTGATGATAACTTCAAATTCTTTCAGTATTGGATGGAATTCTGCCGAAAGGGTTGAAATTTGAGAAAAACTTGGTCTCCTACCTCGAAAACCCTCTCTTGTCTATGCTTATCTGCTTGTACCTTCATGCGATTATGTGCTTTGACTAGATTAGCCTTGACTTGCTGTATGATGTGTTGTCTGTGAGTAAGCAGATCTGTAACCTCCTCATTTGTTGAATCCAAATATGGCCCATAAGTGAATCCTGTAGGAGTATACCCGTAGAGAGCCTCAAAAGGTGTCATCCTCAGGCTTGAATGATAATTTGTGTTGTACCAGTATTCTGCCATGGGTAGCCACTTCAACCACTGCTTAGGGTTGTCACTTATTAAACACCTTAAGTACTGCTCCAAACATTGATTCACCCTTTCAGTCTGTCCATCAGATTGGGGGTGATAAGATGAACTTAGGTGTAATTGAGTTCCCACCAACTTAAATAGTTCCTTCCAAAAACAACTAGTAAATATTTTGTCCCTATCACTCACTATACTAGCTGGTAACCCATGCAGCTTATAGATAACATCCAAAAACACCTTAGCTAAAGATGTAGCAGTATATGGATGTGATAGGGCTATGAAATGTGAGTATTTAGTGAATCTGTCCACTATTACCCATATCACATTCTTTCCCCAAGAATTAGGAAGCCCCTCTATGAAATCCATAGAGTCTGGTATGGGTAAGGGTTGTAGGAGGCCAGGGCATAAACCTGGGCTTGACTTATTTCTGGCACATACTTCACACTTCT
Organism: Stenogyne calaminthoides; assembly: GCA_037126765.1. Classification (NCBI taxonomy): domain Eukaryota; kingdom Viridiplantae; phylum Streptophyta; class Magnoliopsida; order Lamiales; family Lamiaceae; genus Stenogyne; species Stenogyne calaminthoides. The sequence continues at coordinate 31,914,356 of JBBCBC010000007.1, read as the reverse complement.
TGACCCACATCAACACATCATTTTTCATATTAGGCCAAAAAAACATCCTCTTAAGCCTCTGATAAGTTTCTGTAACCCCAGAATGCCCTCCATAGGGTGTGGAGTGCATTTCAGAAAGGATTAAATCTCTTAATCCACTACTGCTACGCACACCAAGCCTCTTTTTATATCTCAGAATGCCATTAGTGAACTGAAATAAGGGATAAGTATTAGGATCAGTACCTTTGGCTTTGATGATTTCCTTAATGTAACCATCATCAGTGTAACTTAGCAGGACCTAATCCAACCAAGTTGGGACCATTGTAGATATAGCAGAACAACTGTTCTCCTTCCTGGATAATGCATCAGCTGCACTGTTCTCACTCCCCTTTTTATACAAAATCTCATAGTCAAGACCCAGCAACTTAGTAATCCATCTTTGTTGTAGTGGAGTTACCACCTTCTGGTCCAGAAGGTGTTTCAAGGATTGTTGGTCAGTCTTTATAGTGAATTTCTGCCCCTGCAAGTAGTGTTTCCACTTCTCAATGGACATTAGTACTGCCAAGAACTCCCTCTCATAGACAGAGAGTGCTTGGTTCCTTGGACACAAAGACAACTCATGTAAGCAATTGGCTTTCCTTCTTGCATGAGAACAGCCTCAATTCCCTTCCCACTAGCATCAGTTTCCACCACAAACCTCTTTGTGAAATCAGGTAATGCTAGCACAGGGACACTCACCATGGCTTCCTTCAACTTCTGAAAAGCTAGGTCTGCCTCAGGGTTCCATTTGAAACTATCCTTCTTGAGTAAGGAAGTGAGTGGTTTGCTGATGAAACCATATCCCTTCACAAATTTTCTGTAATACCCTGTTAAGCCCAAAAAACCACTTAGTTGTTTAATGGTTTGTGGTTTTGGCCATTGAACCATGCACTCAATCTTTCCTGGATCAGTGGAAACTCCATCTTTAGAAATTATGTGGCCCAAATACTCCACACTAGTCTGGCCAAAACTACATTTGCTTCTCTTAGCAAACAACTTATTGGCCCTCAAAAGTTGTAAAACTGCTTCCAAGTGAACTAAATGTTGTGTTTCCTCGGTCTTTGTAAATGAGGATATCATCAAAAAAGACCAACAAAAATTTCCTCAAGTGATCCCTGAACACCGATTCATCGATGATTGAAATGTAGCGGTGCATTGCACAACCCGAATGGCATCACTAGGAATTCATAATGACCATTATGGGTCCTGGCGATCAAGCGCCTATGCTCCTTCTTCATTAGGATTTGAAAGTACCCTGACCTCAAATCTATCTTTGAAAAGATCTTAGCACCTTTAAGCTCATCTAATAACTCATCAATGATAGGAATAGGGTAGTTGTGTTTGATTGTGAGTTCATTAAGGTACCGTAATCCACACATAGCCTCCGGTGCCATCTTTTTCTTCACCAAAATCTGGGTGAAGCAAAAGGGCTCTTCTTGTGTTGAATTACTCCCGTAGTCGATAAATCCTTTACAATCTTCTCAATCTCCTCCTTATATTTGTGAGAAGTTCTATATGGATCTTGTTGTTTAGGGATGCTCCCCGGTTTGATTATAATAACGGTGTTCCACCCCCTCCCCGGGTGGTAATTCTCTTGGTTCCTCAAATATATCCTTATAAGCTAGTAGTAGCTTATGTAATTGAGATCATCTTGATTGTGGGTAGGAGGTGCTGATGTAATTAAATACATCTCATTAAATTCCTTAAGGGCCTCTGTGTGGATCATCTGATACAACCCCACATCAGAAATCAGCTTACATTCAGCTGATGAAGTAAGTGCTTGTAGTTTCACCCTCTTCCCAAGCAAGTTGACTGTGAAAGTCATCTTTTCATAGTCAAGCTCAATAGGTGTGCAAAATTTTAACCAATCCCCTCCTAGGATCGGGATCATAACCCTCATTCTCCAATGACAACAAAATTGGGTAGGTGAATTGATGTCCCTGCATGTTCCAAGTGAAAGGATTCACTTGTTGTGAGCTGACCAACCTTTGCCCATTAGCAACCTTCACCAATATGAGTTTAGCATCACTCAATGGGCATTTGAGCCTTTTAGCAGTAGTCTTTTGTATAAAAACTCGTGGTCTTTACTGAGAGTCTATGAGAATGTGGAGTTTGTGGTGTTCAAACTCCCCAAAAAGCCTGATGGTAGTAACTCCATCTTCTCCACTTAGAGCATTTAGTGACATTTGGACCTCTTCCATGATGTCAGCCTCATAAACAACATGTTCCTCCCCTTCAGTGGTAGGAGAAGAGAAGGTTTGAGTATCTTCCTCTTCTTACGCCGAATCATGTGAAATTCTCTGTTTGCATTTGTGCCCATGCACAAAAGGTTCATCACTGGTTGTAACATAGTCTCTTCTCCCTCCTTCTTTGCCATCTCTCAGGAGGAGATAAGATTTTGAAAGGTGGTTTCCCTTTCTTGGCGGGGCCCCAAAGTAACATCACCCTTCTTCAATCTTGCATTAAATTAGAGTTAGAGTTAGGGTTAGGGTTAGGGTTAGGATTAGAAACCCGGAATAGGGCTTAATTTTTTTAGTTAGTCAAAGAAGAGCTTTGATCTTGCTTCTGCCCAATTTAATAGCATGTTGAAGTGTGGTAGGTTCAAACATGGGTCTTTGAGCTTGTAGCTCTTCATTAAGACCTCAATGAAACTTGCCACAAAAGTAGGTTTACGAGAATACATCCCGGTAACTACCAAAGATACAAGCTTTTCGACTCTCATACTTATCAACATAATCTTCATAGCTACCGGTTTGTTTGAGTTTGTTAAACTCAAAAATCCTTCATAGAATCCTTAATCTCCTCAAATCTAGTTGAGAGAATAACCAAAAATTGTGCCCAAGTTAATTCCACATTTCTTTGATTGAAATTCTGAACCCATAGTGCTGCTTTACCCTCAAAATGGATAGTAGCCAAAGTGTTTTTTGTTGATCAGTCATACTGGGCATAAGCTTAAAATACCCATTGGATCTCAGTACCCATAACCTAGGTTTAGAGCCATCAAACCTAGGGAATTCGATCTTAGGCACTGGGTTGTGAAATTGAGTACCATCAGTTAACCTCCTTGGAGATTCCTAGTACTGATAGGATGATCCCCCACCAGCCAGATTAAAGTAGTTAGGCCCCCTCCACCACGGATCCAAAGCTAGGACTCCCCAAAATAGAAGGCCCTTCATTGTGACCCTTGCCTTTTTCCATATTCAACGGTTATAATCGCATATAGCTGCCAAAGTGTTAGTCATAAACTCAAATTTCTCTTCCATCTTGGTTGTTAAACCATGCATATTGTCTGTTAGCTTCCCTTCAACTGCTTCCAGCTTCATGGCTTCCATTTGAATTAATAATTCCAGCTTTTTGTGTGATTCTTGTAGATCTTTGGAGCGCGTTCCCTCGGCCATGATCAAAACTTGTCTCTGATACCAAATGTTACGTTTTTGATATTTTTTGGATGATCGAAATATGTTTTTTGAGGTTTTCAGGAATAATATTGCCGATAATATAAATTGCTTGAAGAACAAGATATGAAGATTTGAAGATATGAAGAAATAGGGAGAGAGAGAATTAGATAGGAGGAGAGGTAGTTAGAAGAGAGAGAATGATGTAAATTTTCTAATATTCTCATTCATCGACCAGTGCCGTATTTGTAACTAACATTGGGGTCCACACAACAGTGGATATTCTTTAGGTAATTTAAAAACAAAATCTAAAATAGATAAAGGATATTCTAGATTATTCTAAATGTTTGGGCCCATTTACGGGAAGCCCAAACCTTCCTTCATTCAGATAACCCGTTCAGATGATTTGGCTCAGGTATAACCTGAGCCTCAGTCTTTTCGCTCAGATAGATTGGCTCAGGTGGATCCTGAGCCTCAGTTTTTTCGTTCAGATAGATTGGCTCAGGTGGATCCTGAGCCTCAGTTTCTTCGTTCAGCTTCTTTGGCTCAGGTGGATCCTGAGCCTCAGTTTCTTTGTTCAGTATCTTTGGCTCAGGTGGATCCTGAGCCTCAGGTTCCTCATTCAGGGTTCCTACTGACGAAGGAACCCCTGTTTTTAACTCTCTTTTCGTACCCATCTCTTTACTCTTCATATTTCTCTCTTGTCTCGCAACAAACCTTTCGCCACAAGTCTTGCCTTGAAGGTTTCCACCTTCCCGTCCGGTCCTCTTTTTCTCTTGTACACCCACTTGCAACCAATGGGTTTGACCCCATTAAGTGGTTCGACTAGCTCCCACACTCTGTTATGATCCATAGAACCCATTTCGGCTTTCATTGATGTTTGCCAAGAAACTGCATCCTTGTCTTGGATTGCCTCGTCATATGTCCATGGGTCTGATTCGTCTTGACCGGGGATCAAGTCCGAGGACTCTACTATCCCCATGAATCTCTCGGGCTGTTCACAACCCTCCCACTAAGACGAGGTTCCGATCGTGTAAGTGTGTCATTTGGTATGTCATCTTGTACAGTTGGCAACGAGGTTAGCCCCCTTAGCTCATTTAAGGTAATCTCACTTCTGGGTCTTCTTTTGTTCATATAGTCTTCCAAAAATCTAAAGTGGGTGCTTATTACCACCTTTTGATCTTCGGGACCATAGAACATACACCCTTTTGTTCCCTCGGGGTATCCCACAAACAACCTTAATTCTGATCGAGGATCCAATTTACCGGCTTCCTTGTCCAACACGTAGGTCGGACACCCCCAAATCTTCATGTGTCTCAAACTGGGCTTGCGCCCAGTCCACAATTCTTTGGGAGTTTTGGGAACCGATTTGGATGGCACCAAGTTCAGAATGTAGGGTGTTGTATCCAAGGCATGACCCCAGAACGACTTGGGAAGATCCGCATAACTCATCATAGATCTAACCATTTCCAAAAGAGTTTTGTTTCTTCGCTCTGCAACCCCGTTTTGTTGAGGGGTTCCGGGTGCAGTCAGCTGGGATGCAATCCCTTTATCAGACAAGTAGTTCAAAAACTCATCGCTGAGGTATTCGCCTCCACGATCAGATCGTAGAGACTTGATACTTTTTTCCCTATGATTCTCTGCTTGAGCCTTAAATTCTTTGAATTTCTCAAAGGTCTCAGATTTATGCTTCATAAGGAAAATATAACCGTACCTTGAGTAGTCATCAATAAAAGTGACGAAATACTCATAAACTCCCCTTGCTTTGGTTGAAATTGGACCACATACGTCTGTGTGAATGATTTCTAACACTTATTTGGCTCTATTCCCCTTGGCTCTGAATGCCCTCTTGGTCATTTTACTCTCCAAACATGATTCACAGGTTGGAATTGGTTCAACTTGGAGAGACTCCAGTGAACTTGCTTCTACCAACCTTTGGATCCTCTTTGGATTAATATGTCCCAATCTTAGATGCCATAGAAGTGTCTCGTTCACGTTTTCTTTTATCGGAAACAGTTGATGTGTTATAGGATGTATTTCGTGAGTGGTGTGCACAATTAATTGTATAGAGATTTTCCATCAATGTCCCATAATAGATACACTCATCATTTCAAGAAATGATTTCATTCTTATTAGAAGAAACTAAGTGTCTATTAACAGAATTTTAGAAACTGAAAGTGAATTCTTTCTAAAACTGGGAACATAAAGAACATCTCTTAAAATTAGAATTATGTCTTCAAAAGACAGGTGCACTTCTCCCACTGCTTCAGCTGCCACTCTCGTAGCATCACCCAGTGTGGTGAGGATCTTTTTTGCCACTAAGTTGTCGGATCGGTTTGAACTCAGGAAGCAAACATGATTAGTTGATCCCGTATCAACTACCCATGAATGAGAAGTATACGCCGCTAAACAAGTTTCAACAATTAGTGTATGAGAATTACCTTTCTTTCCGGCCCTTTTTGGGGTTGGAACAGGCAAACCTCCATTGTCCTCTTTCACCGCAGCTTAAGCACTTCCTCTTTGGATTTTCCTTGACACCACCAGCATTCGTCATCTTATATTTGCCCTTGGCAAGTGATTGAGTCGATTGCTTATGGCCTTTGGTCACCTTCTTCTTCTTGCCATCCCTTGGCCTAGAAGATGAAGACGGACCACTTGCCGTCAAAGCTTGAGTTTGGTGCCCTATCAACATCTCTGCCGAGACCAAAGCAACAAATCAGCTTGCGAGGCAAATTGCTCAGAAACTTTTGGGCAGAGAATGAAGTACCAAATTCATCCGAGTCTCAGATTATAATCGTACTTTCGAGAACTTCAAGTTTGTTCGGATGGGCCATCAATTTTGAGGGCGTAATCCCTTACTGGTTTGCCCTCCACCAATTTCAGCGACGACATCTCTCGCAAGGTGATCTGACGAGTCTCGCATTTTTTACTCGTCAGTTGGCTCATCTAATTTTGGTGTGTCAAGAATCCACTTGTGCTTTTTCTTGTGATTAGACAATTATAATTTTTACATTTCCAATCAATATAGTTTCCATACTTATTCTATTGACTTTAAGTATAATAGCGATTGGATTAAAAGGTTACGACATCTTTGAATCGAAATAAATAATAATATGCATAAGCATAAATATATCACAAGGTTCGATCACATGTTTCATATTAAAATCTCAAAAAAATATGAACATGCATCAGCCAACATCTCAAAACAGTTTAAATAAGCCACGTGGGGTGGGTCATTATTTAAACACATTCAACGAGTTATAAACAAAACGATTTACAAACCTTTAATATCCAGATTAATAGTTGGCTCCCTTGACGACCAATATAAAATTGGACGGGGACTTGGGGAAGTATATGCATATCAATTTTATACCTAAGTAATAACCATGATTAAATCTGAAATTATTATTTCGCTTTGAGCGAGCCTCGGGGAGGATCATCATCGCCACTAGTAATAATCCACAATCATCCATCTGGAATTTATTCATGTGAAAGCTATCTTTTGACCGTCCCGTGTGGGGAATTTCTCCAAAAGAATTCACAAATAAATAAATCATGGAGGTCAAAATTAATTCAATTTTATTGTGGGAATAAAATTGTCATTTAATTATTTAAACATACTTAGTAATTTTTGAAGGTGAGATTTTTCATTGGGCAATTCTCATGCAAACACATTTAAACAAATTAAATAAAGCACAAGAAATCACAACAATAAATCAAGCAAAGCGGAAAAATAAACATATTGGGCACAAATTATCCAATTGTCATGGTTTGATTTTTTTGGCTTGGTTTTGAAGAAACGTCGTCTTGAATTTCTCCCCACTCGTCGTCTCGAAAAGAACTCCGTCTCGAAATGCCACGCCAAGTAGCTTCCTTGGCCGGGATGCGCCCGCATCAATGCCCTTGGCCATAACTCGGCGAGCCGCGCCTCGGCGGCCCGTCACTTGCCGTGCCTCGGCGCCTACCGGCGGCTTCGCGTGCCTCGGCGGCGGCTTCGGCGGCCTTCCCGCGGATCTCGGCGTAGCGCGCCCCAGCGTGCGTCGCCTGGCCCGCCCTTGCCTCACCAGCGGATCTAAGCGTCTTGGCGCCCATCGCGTCGTCCCCAGCGTGCTTTCGCCGAAATCGCTCACGCCGCGTCGAACGTCCGCCCGTCACCTAGCGGTCACCGTCGCCCGTATGATGCCTCCATGATGCCTCCATTTCGTTTAGCGATCTGGCGTCGTCAAAACTACGATTACGGATCTATCCTTTAATTGCCGTCTCGCCTCGTTTGCCGATCGATTTACAATTTATTTACAAAAAAAATTAATAAACCTAGATCTAGACTAGTCTATTACATTGATCAAATCAAACAAATCCTAATCTACTCGTGGATTTTCTCACGAGGCAAAACGAATTCGAACGAATCGAATTAAAAACCACAATTTATATGCATGCATAAATAAACACATTAAATTCCATGACAATTGGATACCTGCAAAAAAGATCTAGCAATTCTACAATCCAATTTCAAATTTAATGAAAATGAATTAAATTACAATTTAAAATTCAGAGCCCGAAACCGAGGCTCTGATACCAGTTGTTGGGGAATAAGTTGCACTGATTTATTCGGGATAAATATTTAAATACAAATTTAATTCTGATAATTATTACTAACATGAATTAATCCTATATTAATTCAAATAATAATTAAACAACAAATCATGCATATAATTAGTTCACGTAAATCCTACGCATGCGGAATTACTACGAGTTTATGTAAACATACCTCTTGGAATGGTAATGGCCTCGTTGATTAAACACACCGAAAAACCTTCCCAAGTATTCCCTTAATCCTTGCTCGACAATCCGGTGGTAGGATGCTCACGAACAATTAGCAAATGGAAAATAAACTTTGTTGCATCACCTTTGTGGATTTACTAATTTTTCCAGCACATGGAATTGTACCTGGGAATGAAACACTCATCCCCTATTTATAGAGGTGTGGTGGTCGAAATTTTGGGATAAAATAATATGGGAAAATCTTTTTCTTGATCTCCAAGAAATCTTGAATATATCTCATATATTCTTTTCTCCATAATTAAAATATTCCACAAAAATCCCAACTCCTCTTTGTTATGGAATTTTAGAAATATAGGGATCAAGATTCCAAGATTTGGATCTTCTTGAATTTATGAGATATTCTTGTATTTCAAGAAATACATATCTTTCATAATATCTTTTCAAGAAAATCAAGAAAATCTTTCTTGCCCTTTATATTTTAAAATTTTCGAAAATAACTATATGGGTAACCAAGTGGGAGATTGCTTGAATTTAATGAGATAATCTTGTATTCCAAGAATACATATCTTCATTCCATAACAAAATTCAAAGAAAATCTTTCTCCCCTTTTAATCCATAATTTTCGAAAAAATGGGAAAAATATGCAACAAGATTTATTTTATTTTTAAACACCTTTTTAAGTTATTGGACTTTATGTTGGGCTACTTAGGGGGCCTTTAGGAGAATTAAGATTGGACCTTCCAATGGATCTTGAATTATCAATATTGAGCCACAATATTATTCAAGCCCATAAATATTAATTAATCCCACTACATAATTAATATTGCACTATCCATCTTAACCCATATTACAGTCAATATAGCTCTCGGTTATTATTTCCCGTGTTTAAGATTATCTAGCCCATTAATTAATTCAAGCCACTGAAATAGTTTTCCATTAATTAATATCTTTTGTCCTTGGTTAAGGAACGATTCAACATTATTATCCATACCGGAAACTAGTTCCACTTGCAAGATTTGGTATGATAAAGCTTATGAACCTCCCAAGGGGGCAAATCGAACAAGCGTACTTGCACACTATTCTCCGTATTAAATCTTAGCAATCACATGTGACCAATAATATTGCCCAAGATAAAAGGTATTGAATCTCGTTGATTCTCTACCCATGATAAGGCAAAGCAATAGTTACCAACCACACGTGATCCTATCTAAGGGACGAAGATTAAGAAATAACGAACCACTGAGGTCTAATTCTTCCTTGTTCAGTTCTGAAGAATTTGTCCTCCTATAGGTCATATTCAGTGCATCAGTTCTTCCTATCTAGTGTAATCTCTTGGTCAAGACAAGCCAATCTGAGCCTTACACTTCAACCTTTCACGATGGATTGTTCATTTCCATCTAGGTCGTGAATGGTGTACTTTTGGTTACAAGGGATTGTTAATTTAATCTTATGTAATCTGGTATCACTAAATTAACTACAATGTAACACGTACTATTTATTGAACAGTTATGCAGTAAATATATGTAACATTCGATGATATTTAAAGCATCAGTGATAAACAATTTATTTCAGTAAATAAGTCCGAAATTCAGTTTTGATTATACAAAGTAAAAGCATACTTTCCAGTATAATCCCAACATATATGTTATACTACATGTATATATATATTCATTAACTAATTCATTATGAATTTGACTAAAATAAATTCATTAACAAACACATGTAACTAATTAATATGAATTTGATTAAAATAGATATATGCACTTTGATAATACTCCCTCCGTCCACCAAAACTGTGTTCATTTCGTTTTGACATGTTGTACGGAAAGGTAAATTAAGTCAATTTATGAATAACATAATTGATTGTGAATAAAGTATCACTACAAAAAAAATGGGGTTTAACGACGGTTTTAGCGACGGAAAAAACCGTTGCTAACGACATTAGCGATGGAAAAAAATTCATCGTTGAATCGAGGTTTTAGCGACGGTTTTTTTTTTTAATAATTTTTTTAAAATTAATTTTTTTTAATAAATCCGTAGCTAAAGCGTGAATTTACAAAAAAAAAAGGCTCGCGGTGGTTCGAACCCTAGCCCAGGGGGGGCCCGGGTGGGTACCGAACCACAGACCATCTCGAACCCAACCACCAAGCATATCATATATAATCCCCCAAGCCTCCCAATTAAATGAGGCAAATTTTCGCTCCCAAGGGGGACCGAACACGGGACCTATGGGCGCCTGAACGGGGATCAAACCGCTCGGACACTTGCTTTCTTGCGTTTACTTAATTAAATTAATTCTATATGTCCTAAAAATCATTTTTTTTTTAAATTCTTTATTTCAATTATCTAATTTAATGATTTAACCATATTTTAATATAATAATTATAATTTTTATTTATTTATAAATTTAAATTAAATTTTATTATATTAAAATTTTATTTATTTATTTATTTTTAATTCTTTTTTTTACCCTTTTTAAAAAAATTATTTTATTTATTTAATTTAACTATTTAATAATCTTTAAAATTTTAATTATATATATTTTTAACTTTATAAATTATAAATAAATGATTATATTCTTTTCAAATTGTATATGTCCTACAAAATCATTTTTTTAAAGAAAATACTACTTTCTATTTAAAAAAGTAGTACTTTCTATTTAAACAAGTAATACTTTATATTTAAACAAGTATTACTTTTCATTTAAACAAATAATGCTTTTTATTTAACCAAGTACTACTTTTCTATTTAAACAAGTACTAGTTTTCTATTTAAACAAGTAATACTTTTCTATTTAAACAAGTACTACTTTTCTTATTAAACAACTACTATTTTTCTATTTAAACAAGTAATACTTTTCATTTAACAAGTAATACCTTTCATTTAAATAAATAATACATTTCATTTAAACAAGTACGACTTTTATATTTAAACAAGTACTACTTTTCATTTAAGCAAGTGATACTTTCTATTTAAACAAGTACTACTTTTCATTTAAACAAGTATTACTTTTCCTTTTAACAAGTACTACTTCTCACTTAAACAAGTGATACCTTTCATTTAAATAAATAATACCTTTCATTTAAACAAGTACTACTTTTCATTTAAACAAGTACTACTTTTTTATTTAAACAATTACTAATTTCTATTTAAACAAGTAATACTTTTTATTTAACAAGTAATACTTTTCATTTAAACAAGTACTACTTTTCATTTAAATAAGTACTACTTTTCGATTTAAACAAGTACTACTTTTCTATTTAAACAAGTAATGTTTTTCTATTTAAACAAGTAATACTTTTCTATTTAAACAAGTAATACTTTTCATTTAAATAAGTACTACATTTAATTTAAACAAGTACTACTTTTCATTTAAACAAGTACTACTTTTCTATTTAAACAAGTAATACTTTTCTATTTAAACAAGTACTACTTTTCATTTAAAAAAGTACTACTTTTCATTTAAACAAGTACTACTTTTCATTTAAACAAGTACTACTTTTCTATTTAAACAAGTAATACTTTTCTATTTAAACAAGTATTACTTTTCATTTAAACAAGTACTACTTTTCTATTTAAACAAATACTACTTTTCTATTTAAACAATACTTTTCTATTTAAACAAGTAATACTTTTCATTTAAACAAGTACTACTTTTTATTTAAACAAGTACTACTTTTCTATTTAAACAACTACAACTTTTCTATTTAAACAAGTAATACTTTTCATTTAACAAGTAATACATTTCATTTAAACAAGTAATACCTTTCATTTAAACAAGTAATACTTTCTATTATTTAAACAAGTAATACTTTTTAATTTAAACAAGTAATACTTTTAATTTAACCAAGTACTACTTTTCTATTTAAACAAGTACTACTTTTCTATTTAAACAAGTAATACTTTTTTATTTAAACAAGTAATACTTTTCTATTTAAACAAGTAATACTTTTCATTTAAACAAGTACTACTTTTCATTTAAACAAGTACTACTTTTCTATTTAAACAACTACTACTTTTCTATTTAAACAAGTAATACTTTTCATTTAAACAAGTCATACCTTTCATTTAAACAAGTAATACTTTCTATTATTTAAATAATATTTTTAATTTAAATAAGTAATACTTTTCATTTAACCAGGTACTACTTTTCTATTTAAACAAGTACTACTTTTCTATTTAATCAAGTAATACTTTTCTATTTAAACAAGTGTTACTTTTCATTTAAACAGGTACTACTTTTCTATTTAAACAAGTACTACTTTTCTATTTAAACTTAAGTAATATTTTTCATTTTACAAGTAATACTTTCATTTAAACAAGTACTACTTTTCTATTTAAACAAGTACTATTTAGTCAATATATATATTTAAATATACTATGAATTAAATTTTATACCGTAAACTCCTCGAAATAGATCTGACTACGGTCAGGTGGAACTCTTCTCCAAGTGACTATAAATTAAATATACGGTAAGGTGCATTAACAACAATTAAAAAACTTAGTATAATCCTGAAACATAAAAAAAATACATAATTAATATTAAAATATTTAAAATATATATTTTTAAAAAAAGCTCGTCGCTAAAAAAACCGTCGCTAAATCCATCGCAAAAACCGTTGCTAGTTGTGATGGTTCTCTAAACCGTCGCTAAAACTGTTGACTTTGACCATTTGACCGTAACCGTCGTAAAAATCATCACTATTTGCGACGGTTCTTGTAACCGTCGCTAATTTCCGTTGGTAAAACGCGCATTTTTTTGTAGTGTATAATGATAACTTTAGTAATTAAGTGATTGTTTGACGATGAAGATAAAAAATTTGTGTCCATAAATGTACTTAATTTACCTTTCCGTTCAACTTGTCAAAACGAAATGATCACAGTTTTGGTAGACTGAGGGAGTATATAAAATACATGTATGAAGTGATCATGTGTAAAAAGAGTATTATTGGTGCATGTTAGAATAATGTAAATATAGATGGGCCCCTGGAAGGCGGTAGAGCAAATCTTGTGTTATTTGAAGGGAGCCCCTGGACGTGTAATTGTGTATAGTAACCATGGTCATGATAAAGTTGAATGTTTCTCTGATGTTGATTGGGCAAGGTCTAAGGAAGACCAAAGATCTATTTCAGGATATTGTGTGTGTGTGTGTGTTTTTTTTTTTGTGAAAATTTGATTTCTTGGCAAAGTAAGAAACATAAAGTAGTCTCGCGTTCAAGTGCAGAGTCCGAATATACAGCTATATGGCCAAAGTTGTGTGCGAGATAGTATGAGTACATGAGTTTTTAAATGAAGTGGGTTTTAAGGTCTCAATACCGGCCAAATTGTGGTGTGATAATCAAGTTGCTCTTCACATTGCCTCTAATCTGGTCTTCCATGAACGAACCAAACACATAGAGATTGACTGTCACTTTGTTCGTGAGAAGATTCAATGTGGCCTAATTTTGACAGGTTATATGAGGATTGAAGACCAATTGGGAGACATCTTCACGCAGACTCTTAATGGGGTTAGGGTTGACTATCTTTGTAACAAGCTAGACATGATTAACATCTATGCTCTAGCTTGAGGGGGAGTGTTAGAATAATGTATATATAGATGGGCCTTTATTAGAAGAGTCTACTCACTTATATATATATGTGTACTCTTATCTTTGTTGAATACAAGAAAATTCTCCCACAATATGTTTGCACATATCATATAACAGTGCACAATGTTGATATTATTTTTGCTCATTATATACAAAGTTTTGGACGTGTACAACAAGTAATGGAAACTATTTAGTATTGATGTCTTAGAGACAATCATTTATAAGAACATTATACTTAATGATATTCAATTATTTAATATTATTGTTTTATTTAATAATAATATATGACATTGCACTTATTTGAATATTATGTTTGGTTGTTTGCATTTATTCATGTCTGTGTTCCCATGAACTAATGTCGTTATTGAGGATGTGAGATCTCAAATGATCATGACATGATTCTCAAAGTGGTTCCAATCCAGGATCATCTGTTGGGGTTATACGTGAAAGTATGCTTTTACTTTGTATAACCAAACTGAATTTCTGTCTTATTTACTAAAATAAACTATTTATCACTGTTGCTTTAAATATGAATGAATGTTATATATATTTACTGCAAAACTGTTCTAATAATAGTATGAGATTACATTGTAGTTAATGTGGTGATACCAGATCACAGACTATCACATTAACAGTCCCTTGTAAATAAGTACAAATTCACAACCTAGATGGAGATGAACAATCCATCGTGAAAGGTTGAAGTGTAAGCCTCAAATTGACTTGTCTTGACCAAGAGATTACACTAGTGCATTATGATGCGCTGAATAAGACCTGCATCGAGGATAAATTCTTCAGTACTGAATATAGATGAATTAGACCTCAGTGGTTCGTTACTTCTTAATATTTGTTCCTTAAATAGGATTGTGTGTAATTAATAATTATTGTTTTGATTCATGTCAGGTAGAGAATCAATGCGATTCAATACTTTGTGTTTTGGGCAATATTATTAGTTACATGACGATTGCTGAGATTTAATACAGAGAATCATGTGCAAGTACGTCTTGCGTGATTTATCCCCTTGGTGGGCTCAGAAGTTTTATCATACTAAATCTTGCAAGTGGAATTTCTTTCCGGTATGGATAATAATTGTTGATGTTGCAGGGATGTTGTTCCAGATGTTGGACAACATTCTGCACAACATCATATATTTGTCATTTCTCCTAACACTGACTCCGTTTTAATAGATGTGTTTTTCTATGTTTCCTACATTGCAGGTTGAAGACAATTTCAGATATTGTCAAGCGGTTGCACTGTAATGGAGTGAGAATAGAAAGATCATGGGTGGTTCCACCAAGACCATGGAGATAGTGGAGGATATATTCAAGGCTATCCAAGACAAGTGGATAGGACAATGCAGTTGGTCCCAAAGTCTATAAATAGACAGCATTGGTCGACATTCAAGTTTGAGTTAAAGTGAAATACCATTTGCTCTACTCCAAACTTAAGAGAGTAGCATCCAAGACACAACCGTGAGTGGAGTGTGAGAGTCGATGCTATGTCTATTTGTACTGGTCGAGAGTATCCCAACATTTCCCATCAGTATTGATTTTATCTTATTAGATCAAGTTTTAGGTTGAATAAGATCACTAGTTACTTGATTGAATAAATTAATTTTTGGTGTGTGGTTTTTCACTACACCTTTTAGGATCTTGTAAGAGATTCGTGTGTATCTCACTACTTATTATAGTGATGTTTTTAATCATGAGGTTCGTGTAGTCTGAATTACAGATTATACAAAATTTTGAAATCATTTGCACTGCGTTTTTATACTTCCGCTGTCATATGTTGTTTTACATGTTACATAATATTTTCAACAACACTCTAAAAATACACGCGCACACACTGTCAGTAATGTTGAGCTGACCTTACTCCAATGAAAAATATATTAATTAATATAAAGCTTTTCAGTGGCTTGAATTAATTAATGGACTAGATAATCTTAAACACGGGAAATAATAACTGGGAGCATATTACAGTAATATGGGTTAAGATGGATAGTGCAATATTAATTTTATAGTGGAATAAATTAATATTAATGGGCAGAATAATATTGTGGCTCAATATTGATAGTTCAGAGCCCATTGGAAGGTCCAATCTTAATTCTCCTAAAGGCCCCTCAGGTAGCCCAATATAAAGTCCAATAACTGAAAAAGATGATTAAAATAAAAGAAAATATTGTTGCCTAATTTTTCTATTTTTTTCGAAAATATGTAGGAAGAGAGAGAAAAAAATTTCTTGATTTTCTTTTATGGAAAAAGATAAGTATTCTTGGAATACAAGATTATCTCATAAATTCAAGAAATCCCAAATCTTGTTTCTTCCTTGTTGATTTTCAAAAATTACCATATTATAAATAAGGTGAGATTTTGTTGGGAGTTATTTATGAAAAATAGAATATATGAGATATATTCAAGATTGTATCTTGGGAAGATACAAGGAAATTTCCCATAAGCCCAATTGACCTAAAATTTTCGACCCCTTGTGCATTATAAATAGGGGATGAATTTTTTATTCCCAACACAGTTCCATGAGTTGGAAAAATTAGAAATCAATAAAGGTGGTGCAATATATTTTTCTTTTTCCCTTTTGTTAATTGTTCGTGAGCATCCTCCCACCGGATTATCGGACAAGGACGTGAGAATACTTGAGAAGGACTTTGAGTTTGTTCGTTGAACGGGTACTCATCTTCTCCGTGTTGATTCGTCAAAAAGGTATGCCCACGTAAATTCCTAAAAATTCTACATGGGTAGGATTTACGTGATTATATTATGTGCATGATTGTTGTTAGAATTATTATTTGTATTAATATAGGATTAATTCATGCTAGTAATATTTTTTAAGAATTAAATTTGTATTTAAATATCATCCCGAATAGATCGGACAATTAATTCCCCAACACTATAATCTCTCCCCTGCGGATGATTTGGCCCGATTTATCGCCTGCAGGCCGCCACTCGATTTGGCCCCCTAGGTGGCGACTAATGCAGGGTCCGACTTTTATCGTCGATTTTAGGAAAATCGCGGCGACCACCTAGCTCGATTTCTGCAACCCTGCCTGGTGGTGCACCCAAGGTTGCAAGTTCGTCAGCAATGGCTTTTATTTGGAAGAGAAATTCGGCAACAGGCAACATTCCTTGAGAGATCGAGGACAACTTATCCTTTAGATCGATAATATGAGATTGAGAGCGTTTGGAGAAAACGCGAAGCAGACGGGACCACGCATCGTGGGCGTTGATGGCGGTACGGATCAGAGGGATTGAAATCAAGGCATGGAGGATCAACTGGTCTTGATGATGCAAGTGGACGAACGATGGATTCAGCACGGATGTTTTGCCCTGAGTGATGGTTTCAAGATACCCCATAAGTTCCAATCTAAAGAACAATGACGTGAACTGTAACTTCCACAAGATATAGTTGGTGGGGGTTAAATGCAGGGCTTTTAGTTGTAACGAGGGGAGAGAGTTGTAGTGGTTGGGGGCCGTCAATTGTGACGATCTCCGTGTTGGACGTCGATTCAGTGGGCATGATGAAGGAGAAGGGCTCAACAAAAAACAAAGGACGTGAAACAGTAGTTCTAGAATCGTGAGGCAAGTGATACCATGTAGAAAGAGTACTATTGTGCTGGAATTATTTATGCTCATTATATACAACTCTGAATCGCCGTTGACATTCTGCACCATTGCGAGCCCAACACTCTGAATCGCCATTGACATACTGCACCATCGCGCGCCTGGGCTATCGCTATTAAGATTTTTCTTTTGCATTTGGGCATAACTGTGTAATTCGAATTCCTTGCAATTAGTTAGTTTTTCTTTTTGGTTTTTTAATTTTCTGCTTTTGATTGATGTGTGATTTCTTATTGGGGATTTTTGTTTATTCTCTTGCTTTTGGTAGAGGAAAGTGAAACCTTTGGCCTACCAGGGATGGAAGCCGTGTCTTCGCCAAGGCAGTACCGCCGGTAAGTACAAGAATTCTGTTTCATTTATCCCTTTTTTGTTTTTAACTAAAGCAATTATTCGTATAATTTTATTTTTTTGATGAGCAGCATTACCAGAGAAATCTCAAGGTTATATTCAGGTGTTCCTTGATAGAGGACTAAACCAGCAGAGAATGGGTGTAAGTACTTTGACTTATATTTGAGCTGATATAGAATTAGATCTCTAAGATCACTACTAACATACATAATTTGTTTATAAAGATCAATGGATGGAATTGAAGAGAAAGGGGAGCTCACTGAGCGGGACATTATTGAGATAGTTAATGAAGGTTTGCCTAATACAATAAATTTTATAAGTGTGTTGTATATATTTGCTTGAAGGAATCTATTATTTATGCTTTTTCTTTAGGTATTTTGCTATGATTGCAGGCCGTGTTGATTTCTTGAAAGTAGAGGAGTGCAAGATTTATTTAGGGAAATATAAATTGAGATTAAGTGGCAGTTGAGAGTCTAATTCAGTGAACTAAGGAGCATAACAAGTAATTTTCTATTCAACTGTGACTGTATTTTCAGTATTATCAATGGTGGTGGCACACCTCTGTAGAACAAGTTAGCTGAGCTTTGGTCACTGTTGAATTTTATTCTTCCTGATATATTTTCATCTGGTGAAGAGTTTGAATCGTGATAATGAAATTCTGAGTAATTGATTATTAGCTTTCTATTCGATGTGTGCCATAAAATAGTTTCTTATGTATTGGGAGGCATTCCTTTGATAATAAGTGAAGCATAGTTCCTTTTGTTTCCATCACGTGCTTATCAATTTTAGCAGTTGACAACATTTTTGAGTAGTTTGAAACATAGTTGTTTGCTAAATCCATTGTATAAACAACTACAAAATATGTTTATATCATATAATGGAATTGTATCATATACAAACTAGATAAGAGATTAAACTAGATAATATATATATATAATTTTAAGCTAAATATAAGCAACTAAAGATGAACTTAAATTGGGGGGATTCTTGGGGAATACACCGTCGTTCAAGAGCCTGCAAGCAGTGAATTTAGTTTTACTTAATTAAAACCAAATGTGGTAATATAATATGGGTGATAAAATTCATAAAGCATTTTGTAAATTTAAATGTTTTAAACCTTTTCACTGCAGATTATAGATTTTTATACAGCTGATGATTTTAAGGTTATGTACATTGGTTTTGACGGTTTAAGTTTCTTCTTTTCTTACTGGCTTATTTCTTTTACCAAGTGTGATTGGATTTTAAATATTTCTGAATTGATATTGACAAAAGGCGAAAACAACTGCAGATGAGAAGAACATGGTGTCGGTTGTGGCGATCAATGCAAGATTCGAAGGACTTCGGATAGGTTGCTCGAAGAGGTTGCCAAATTGCAGTGTTTAGTTGTTAATAAGGTTTAGTTTATTCTCTTTCCTGCGAATCTATGAAATATTCTTTAGCTTTCCTCTTTAGGTTTTGGAATTATTAGGTGTTGAAAATAGAATGATATACCTATTTTATTTTTCAATCCAACTTTAACTTGCAAGTTCTAATCCATTTAATTTCCTATAAATTATGCATTGAAAATAATTACTTTGATGAGAATACATTGATGTCTCTTTACCATAGGTGGTCATCCACTTTTTTTTCGTAATGAGTTTTCAAAATTTAATTGTATAATTTTTCCCATAATAGAACAATTCACTTTCTATATTTCTCTTTTTTTTTATTTGATTATGTTGCCATTAATGACATTTCAACATCAATGCCTTGCAAATCCAATGTTCTCTTCCAGTGGGCAGTATTAACTCTTGAGTTGGGTGCCTAATTTCTACCAATAAATTAGGAAGTCTTATTCCATACCTTTTTTTTTCTTTCTTTGTTGTCTTCTTCATTTACAGATTGAGCAAATACCAAGTGGAAAACTACCTCTTGGGTTTTATCCAAGTACATGTTGCAGTGCGAGTATTTCAGACATTTTATTTCATTTTTTTTAAAAGACATTTTTATTATTTATCATTTCTTCTAATCTGTTTGCATTATGTCCTTATCTTGCATTCTCTTGTGATATATTAAGTCTCAATTTGCTGCATGAATGTTTACACCAAACTTGAGCTCATGTTCTACTGATATTCATGTACTTTATGTCTTTCATTTTATAATATTTGGGAGATTAATTTTTTTAAGTTCATTTAATTTTTTTGGTTTCCTTTTCTTCACATATAACTTCTAATCGTGATAATTGAAGTTAGAGATTATGACAAAGAAAGGTTGACATACACTATACAGAGAAGCTTCAATGGAAGATAAAAAATATGACAGAGTTTTTAAAGTTAATAGTACTTGCTAAGGCATTAGTTAAATTCTTATTTTTTTGTTCTCTTTTTAACTAATGTCTAATGTATTCTTGATACTTTGAATTCACCTAGCAGGGCCCTGATGTTAGGAAGAGGAATTTTTACCTCAACCAGGAAACTGATCAAAAACTTACTTTTGCAGTTTGAATAGGAAATGACACAGAGATCAACTCACAGTTGGAAGAGGCATTTTTAAACTCATGTTGGCAGACAAATTCTTACATAAATTGGGTTAAAACAAAAATATGGTGGTTGTTGTTTCTTGGTGAATTCTTACTTATATGATAATAATGTCGAGAGATTGAGATTTAAAGGGAGTATTTGTTTTGATTATAAATATTTTGATGAAATGGTGTAAATACATTACTCGTATTTTTTACCCTATCACCATAGTAAAATAATCCAAAGACTAAATAGAGCGTGTTAAATGCACTTGGTCTAACATTCAAGAATCATTCAATATCTAATGTACTACTGCTATGTCAATAGTTTGTGAATCATGATGAAGATAGTGAAAGAATATTGATTAAAATGCTTCAATTATGGATTACAAAAAGCTCTGATCTCTCCGGAAACTCTCCATTAATCAGAGTGAGAACATGAAATGAAACACAAATTAATATAATTGAAACGTATAGCTTAATATAATTGAAACATGACGAGTGCACTATTGCACCCGGTTTGATTACCGGCGAACAAACAGTTAATTGTTAAGATAACCGATCAATATAACGGCAAAAGCAGTGAAAGACACACGATTTGATTACCCAGTTCGTCTTTGGAATAGACTACGTCTGGGGGCACCAAGCCAGGATTTTTACTGTATAATATATGCCTAGAGTACTAAGATTTCGATCCTTTACAATGTGCATTACAAGTTATATTTATAGACATAAATCTAGGGCTATAGTCTTCGTGGGCTTTCTCTCGTTGGCTGATCAGGGCTTCCTTCCTTGCTCCGCAAGTCGCGCTCACGGATATGCTTTCCCTGGTTACATCCCGAGAAATCCGCATCACCATAACTGCCCGAATCTTGTCCATATTTATCTCTAACCGAAGTCGCGACTTCTTCGACCGCGATGTCCGATTCTTTCAAGTCGCTCCGCGACTTCTTTGCTACGTCAAGCAGCCAGCGACCTTCCGAGACTTCAAAGTCACTTCCCGTCCTGCTCCAGCTGGATGAAGTCGGATAACAAGCTAAATATGAGATTGCCCAATCCCAAGCCTCCATTAGGTCGGGTTATTTCCCCGTACAACAATTGCCCCTCAAGATGAGGTCGCGAGCTCGCTTCGGGATCTTATTTTGAACCGTTGATGTTCGTCGACCTACAGAAAGTCGATCTTGGGATCTGTGTCCAAGTCAAGTCTCTGTCCTTGGGGAGCCGTATGGTCGCCTAGGTTTCCCCAATTGGTGTGACAAGTGACAGGATGGTAATGATGGTGCGGCAGGCTGATGACGTTTCAAGTCGCGAGTTCGCCCAATCGGTGATCGCGTGCTTCCTACGCGTCGCCCACGTCGCCCTAATTTCCGCGGGGGTCCCCAAGAATTCCAAATTTATACTTTCGACCCTTCGCCTATTAATAAATAGGTCTAGGGTTCCTCCATAAAACCCTTCCTCCTTTTTGTCTCTCAAAACTCAGACCCGAACTTCCGTGCCCGTCTTTCCGGCTATTCTCCAGAGACCTGACAGTTCTTCAGGTAACCGTCTTTTACCAATTTCATGTCAATGGCTTCCGGTTCCCGATCTGCTCCCGCGCCCCCTCCATTTCTGGTTTCTTCATCTTCAGACGACGACAATACTGCGATCTCCGAGTTGTATCATCGTAGCAACACAAAGACCGCCACCCTGGATTCCATGACGCCCCCGACCGCCGATGCCTCCGGCGTTGGCCGGGACGGTGATGGAGATGATGATCAATTTCTGAGGGAGTTGGACGACATAACACACATTCCTTCCCTGGAACCGAGTTCCCTTCGCGTGGTCGCGCCGTCGAGGGAGGAGACGCCCGGGCCTTCCAACCCGGCCCGGAAATATGGGGCCTACGAGCGGGCTTTTGACTACCAATAATACGTGGCCCATGCCCCATACAAGAGACCGAACCGCAACTTCCGGAAGTCGGTCAAGTCGGATTTCGTGGCATCACTTGACAGGAACAGGTCAGTCCTCACCGATGGTTATGTGCAATCTCTCTGACGCCTTTATAAAGTCCCCCGGGATGTACACTTTTACGGGGCGACCTCTGATGAAAGGGCCGACCAGCCGCCACCCGGCATGATCGCGGTCAACGAACAGATAATGGATGCCAGAATCCGATTCCCGCTCCACCCGGCGATTTTTCACCTGCGGGCGGCTTGGAACTAGAGTCTGACCCAGATCACTCCTAATGGATGGGGTTACATTCTTTCCATAATGACTGTGCTGGGACAGGCCGGGCTATATCAGTTGCCGACCCCCGGGGAAATATCTTTTGTGATGACGCCCATTACCCATGCCGGCCGCTACAATGTCGTGCGACTTAGCCGTAGCAGGGAGCTCGTGAGTGGGATCCCTAACAAAATCGATGGTTGGCACAAGAAGTGGTGGTTCGTTGGAGGGGTGTGGGAGTCCGTAGACCCTTCAAGCACTCTGCCCATACACGTCCTGACCGATTATGCCCATCGGGTCGACCACAGTGAGTTTTGCATTTTTCCCGATTTAGACACTCGTACTGATCTAATTCTCCTCTTCTTTTGCAGTTTTCACACCCACCGCCGACCTTTAATGGGATATCAAAACAGCATTCGACATCTTTCGCGACACTCCACCGATCTGTCGGGACGTGAACGCTTTGAACACCGAGCTTAATCGACTCAACGCCAGCCTGTATACTTATCCTCGCCATCTAAAAATCCCCTGTAAGTTCCCTTACTCCATGCTTGTTGCATTTTTTGATGTCGACCTGACTGGTTGGCTTCTCACATTCTTGCAGTTCCTAACGTCCCTGTTTACCACCGTAAGCCTCCTGCGGACATCATGGCCTCACGTAGGAAGTCTGTTCTGGGAAACATGAGGCGACTGGCGACCTCTGAAATTGCCCCTCCGAAGCCAACTCCCACCGAGGTCGTCCCTCCAAGTTCGGTCCCCACTGGTCCTTCTGCTGCCGACAAAGGCAAGAGGAAGGCTACTGGATCAACTCCGCCGACTTCTGGGCATGCTCGGAAGAAAGTGAGGGAGGAGATCTCAGTGTATGAGTCCGAAATCAACAGGGGGCTGGGGAAGAAAGATCGAGTCCGCCCCCGATCTCAGCCGGCGACTTTGACCCCAACCTCGCCGCCCGCCAGCTCGCAGCCTGCCTCGCCTGCCCGGAGGGGAGGTCGGCACGACGATGATGACTCATTCTTAGGCTGGGTGGAGGAACGGGTGAACTAGTAAGTCCTCATTATGGTTTGCCTGATCCTCCTTTTTTTTACATTAATCTTCATAACTCTAATGATTCGGCTCTCCTTTACAGCCCTGACCTCGGCCCCACCAACTTTTGCCTCGAGGTGGTTAGCTTCCTCAGGAGTCCTCCTCTTGCTTCGGCCGACCTCCCCAATAAGTGGCCGGGGTACATTTCCCGAAGCGTGCACAACATGCCTCGGGAGTGGACACGTACTGATCATGACAATGCCCGTCGTCAGAAAATGACGGGCAATATGTACTCAGCCATGGTCCACACTCTCAAGGCGGCCTTTTACTTGGAGAGGACCAGTGCCTAAGCTGAAACCGAGCTCCGACATCTCCGTGAGTCCCAGGCTCGTGTATCCGATCAGGCCAGAATGATCTTGGCAGCGGCCGAGACTCAGAAAGGGCTAGAGAAAGTCAATGGGGAGCATCTTCTGCGGATCTCGACCCTTGAGGGTCGCCTTGCTGAGTTAGAGGGCGTGCTAGCCGAGGAGAAGCTGAAGTCGGCCCGGGCGGAGACTGCACTGGCGGCCGAGAAGCTGAAGATGATCAAGGCAGAAAAGAAGGCGGCCGAGGTGGAGGCCAATTTGAGGGAGGAGCTGGCCAGGGCCAAAGGGGAGCTGGACACTAGGGAGGCCCAGTTCAAGGTCACCGAGGAGATGAACGCTAATTTTGCGTATGTGATGGCCTTTGCGAGTGCCATCCGAATATGTCACCAGGCGAACCGGCGACCTTAATGGGCTAGTCGCTGATCTCAAGGAGTACGTCTGGGATAACCTCTGGCCCCCGATGTTCTGTTGGATATCCAAGATTTGTAGGATATGGGCATTGATCTCTCCTTCTTTCCCGATCCCGGGCAAATCGTGCGCCCTTTCCCCGACTCCCCGCTGGTTGACCTCCCGGATTCCACATCTTTTGAGCCCTTGGCGGAGAAGTTGATGAGCTCGAAGATCGCTCCTCCCGCAGCTGCCACTCCCACCGAGCCCATCGGGGAGGAGATACCGAGGTCGGAGGTTGTTCCTCCAACTGTTGTCATGCCTGCCGAGCCCGTCGTGGAGAGGGTCTTAAACCCAGAAGTCGATCCATCGGTGGTTACGCAGCAGGAGCCTCCTTTCGGGACGGTCATTACCCCGACCTCGACTGCCCCAGCTGAGAAGGACTGAGATTGCAGCTCTGCTTCCCTTTTTTTGTTTTCCGTTGTACTAGCTTTCGTGCTTTTGGTTTATGATGTACTTCTCCCGACCTTCGGGTCTTCTATTAATGGAAGTTATTTTATGTTTTGGTCTGGTGCTTATCTTACTATGAAAAATAAACTCCCATATTTCATCCCCCCCAAGTCGAGGTCGCAAGCTCGTCTTGGGGTCTTGACTTGAACTCGTACAACTTATCAACTTCTGGCAGGTCGGACTCGGGAAATGTGCCTACGCCGACACTCCTCCTCGGGGAGGCGAAATGTTGCCTCAATTTTCCAAATCGGTGTGATAGTTGACAGATCCACAATGATGGCCTGGGTATTAGGTGGCGCCGAGCGCCATAAATTGGTCCAACCAACAGTCGCATTCTGTCCATGCTCCCCACGTGCGCCGCCGGTTTCTTTGTGGGGCCCTCGAGAGTTGGAAATTATAACTTGACCCCGCCTCCATCTATAAATAGGGCGGGTATTTCACACTGAAAACTCATATTGTCCCTCTCTGATCTCCCCACTTTCTGC
This sequence comes from Stenogyne calaminthoides, assembly GCA_037126765.1. Lineage (NCBI taxonomy): Eukaryota > Viridiplantae > Streptophyta > Magnoliopsida > Lamiales > Lamiaceae > Stenogyne > Stenogyne calaminthoides. Next base: position 31,889,127 of record JBBCBC010000007.1, on the reverse strand, counting down.
CTCCAAGCTCGGCTATGGGCGATCCCGGCGATCTTCTCGCTTTAAAACCCTTTCGGGCAGTAAGCCTCTCTGGCTCTGTGCTCATTATTTCTGGCGCTCGGACCATCTTTGCGGCTCCTCCATCTCGGATTCTGATTTTATCGAAGGGTGACCATACAGCCATTGCCAAGTTTTGCTATTACCCGGGTGGCGGATCCGCCGCTGCCGTGACGGCGGGGCCCCTAACTCATGGTGTCTCGTGCGTCGATCTGGAGAACAGGATTAATGGTGACGGGCCCCTTTTGATACGCGATACAGATTTAATGTGAATCCGATCATGCCAAAATGCCCTTCACCATCCCTTGAGTTTTTTGCGTCGTAAAGATGGCACTCGTGCTTGCTCACACTAGAAGCCCCATTGTAGCATCTGATACTCCAAGGATGTTGTAACATCCTTTTCTGATAGTTTTGCAGCATCTTCCTCAGCGACCTCCGCGTCCGAGGGATGCTACCCTAGTAGCAATGTACTATAGACCAAGTCGCTAGTTCAAGTGGCTCCGTGGTATAGACCAAGTCGCTAGCTCGATTCCGAAAAATGTATTGTATTGGAATGCTCTCTTTACCGACCTTCGGGTCTATTGTAATGGGGTTTTCCCCGACCTCCGGGTCTTTATTAATGAAATCTCCTTTTTAATTCCTTCATTGTGTTGACTTGATTTCCTTATGTGACTTTTCGTTAGTCCTTGTCGTATTATTTTCTATGCGACTTGTTTCTTGGACATTTGCGTAGCTGTCTTATAAAGTCGGGGGATGACCGCACCGCTAGGGTGGCGATCTCACCTCTAGTATTTCTAAAGTCAGACCTCGGGTTCGCACGTTATCAATCATGTCTTTCATGCGATCTGCATGTTATCGATCATGTGTTTCATGCGACCTGCATGTTATCGATCATGTCTTTCATGTGGTATGCATTTCATCGATCATATGTTTTTCATGCGACCCGCTTGGTTTACACAGGAATCTTACATTTCAAAAAGAATAGAGAATTGTTGTTACTACAAATACTTGTTTACATTGGCTTGATCGATACAAGGACATAAATCTACTGGTAGTATTTTTTCAAATGAGTTTCATTCCACGGATATTGAGCCTTGGTCCCATCTACTTTCTTGAGCTCGTATGCTTCATTTGGTAGGACCTTCGATATCTAGAACGGGCCTTCCCAATTGGGACCGAGGGCACCTTTTGAGTCTCCGAGTATCTTCTTCAGTACTAGGTCCCTGACCTTGAAACGTCGAACTCGTACTTTAGAGTTGTAATATTTCTCAGACCTCTGTTTGTACCTGGCATTTCTCATATTAGCCTCTAATCATTTTTCTTCGAGTAGGTCGAGGTTCCTCTCTAGGGCCTCATCGTTTTGATCGAAAGCGACTTGGTTAGTCGGAAAAGTCGGGAAATCGACCTCCGCCTACACCACTGCATCAATTCTGAAGGCTTGCGAATAAGGGGTTTCGCCCGTAGAATTCCTGCAGGTTGTTCTGTACGCCCACAACACATCTGGGAGCTCACTAGCCCATTTCGCCTTTCCCCATTCGATCTTGGCCTTGAGCGTGTGCTTTATGATTTTGTTCACGGCCTCGACCTGTCCATTCGATTGGGGGTGGTATGGGGTAGAGAATAGCTTTGTGATCTTCCATTTTTTGAAGAAGGCGTCGACCTTCATACCGTCGAACTGCTTCCCATTGTCGGATATAATTGCCTGAGGCCGTCCGAATCTGCATATAATGTTGCGCCAAATGAACCTGATGACATGATCTTGGTCGATGGTTGCCAGTGCCTCAGCCTCAGCCCATTTTGTAAAGTAATCCACCGCTACTAAGGTATACTTGACCGATCTTGTGGCCGTTGGGAGTGGCCCAATGATGTTTATCCCCCACTTTGCAAAGGGCCAAGGACTGAGGATACTCGTGAGCTCTTCAGGTGCGACCTTGATAGAGGGGGCATAGATCTGACATTTGTGGCATTTGCGGGCGAAGACAATAACATCGGCCCTTAAGGTTGGCCAAACATATCCCTGCCTTGTGGTTCTGTGGGCCAGCGACTCCCCCCCAGTGTGGTTTCCGCATGCCCCTTCGTGTATTTCTCGCAGGATGAATTTACCTTGTTCGGGTGTTATACATCAAAGTAGGGGTATGCCGAAGCCTCGCTTGTATAACTCTCTACCTATCATTGTGTATCGGGTGGCCCGTAATTGCAGCTGCCAAGCTTGGACGCGATCAGTCGGCAAGAGGCCGCTTATCAAATACTCCATGATGGGTTTCATCCAGTTCGGCACCGAGTTTTCTAATATTGTTACAGTTACTTGCGCGGTGGATGGGTGGGGAAGTGTCGTGATGGTGACATCCTTCATGTCTAGTGATCCTTCGGAGGTTGTCAACCTGGCTAAAGCATTGGCTCGCGAGTTCCGCTCTCTCGGTATCAGCTTGACATGGATCTGTGTGAACTTCATGCACAGTGTTTTCACAATTTCCTGATAGGCTACCATTCTGTCGTCCCTAGCCTCGTACTCCCCCGAAACTTGGCAGGCCATGAGCTGGGAGTCTGTATGAACCTACAATCTCTTGACCCACATGGTTGTTGCCATTTCTAGGCCGCTGATGAGAGCCTCATACTCGGCCTCATTATTTGTTGCGGGAAAATCAAAGGTAATGGCATTCTGGAATGAGATACCCTCAGGACTCATTAAAACCACCTCGGCACCAGACTTGTTAGAGGTCGCCGACCCATCAACGAAAAGCTCCCACGGTAAGCTGCCTGAACTTCCTGCTTCTGTCGGGAACGTAAGCTCTACTAAGAAGTCGGCCAGTGCCTGAGCCTTGATGGCAGGTCGTGGCGGTAGGTTACACGGTATTGCCGGACCTCAATGGCCCATTTGAGGCATTAGCCTAAAGTGTCTGGATGGTGGAGTACGTTCCGCAGTGGTAGGGAAGTGAGAACTTCGACCTGATGGTAAAAAAAATACGGTCTCAGCTTTCTCACGCTCATGACTAATGCGTACGCCAGCTTCTCTAGTGAGGGGTAACGTTGCTCCATCTCGTTCAATGTCTGGCTAACAAAGTAAACGGGCAGGTGAATCGGACCTTCTGCTCGGACCAGTACCGCGCTCAAGGCGGTCTCTGAAGCCGCGAGATACATGAACAACTTCTCTCCTGGAACAGGTTTGGACAGTATGCTCACATCTGTTAGGTAAGTTTTGATTTTTTCAAAAGCGTCCTGGCTTTCGGGCGTCCATTCGAACTTTGCATTTTTACGGATCGTGTCAAACATTGGTTTACACTTGTCCCCCATTCGTGATATGAATCGCTTTCGGTCTGACCCGGACATCCGTGAGCTTCTGAGCTTCTTTCACATTTCGGGGTGCCCCCATATCTAGTACAGCATTAACCTTTCCTGGGTTCGCCTCGATGCCCCGCTTACTGACTATGTGTCCCAAGAACTTCCCCGACTCCACTCGGAAGTTACACTTCTTGGGGTTGAGTCGCATATTGAATTTTCTGAGGATGTCGAATGTCTGCGCAAGGTGAAACAGGTGGTCTTCTCTTTTTAGGCTTTTGACGACAATGTCGTCGACATAGACTTCTACCGACTTCCCTATCTGATTGGCAAACATGTGGTTGACCATCCTTTGGTATGTTTCCCTTACGTTTTTCAAGCCGAACGACATTCTCTTCCAACAATATAGGTTCTTTTTCGTCAGAAACGAGGTGTGCTGTAGATCTGGTTCGTGCATGGCTATTTGGTGATAGCCCGCAAAGGCATCCATGAATGACATCATTTCGTGTCTGGCCGTATTATCTATCAGGTGGTCGATATGTGGCATCGGGAAGAAGTCTTTAGGGCAGGCCTCATTGAGGTCGGTGAAGTCTATCCGTTGGACTTCTTTACCAATACTGCATTGGCTACCCACTGTGGTTGGTCTGCCTGCATGATTAGGCCGTTATCCAGCAGTTTCTTCACCTCTTCCGCCAAAGCGGCATACTTCTCAGGGCTAAATTTTCGCCTCTTCTGAGCAACCGGCTTCCGGGATGGGTCAATGTGGAGTCGATGGCATGCGATCTCTGGGTCGATCCCCACCATGTCTTTGTGGGTCCAGGCGAAGACATCTAAGTTCTTTTTGAGAAAGCCAATGACTTTCCACTTCAGGTCGCTCGGTATCTTGGAGCCTATAATGACCTCCAGATCCGGGCGAGTTGGATCGACCTTAATTTTCTCTAGCACTTCCGCCGGGATGGCTCTGGGCCATCTTGTTGGGGATTGTCGATTTCTGCCTCGATTAGGAATTCATCAGGTTCTTGCCCTATTCTTGGGTCGAGGTCGCTGTAGGTTCTTTTCCTGTTTATCCCTGTCTCACTCAATTCTTCATTCTGTTTATTGGTATCTATTACAAGTGCTTGTTTGATAGGTACTAGTGCAGAATTGAAAGGAGACGAAGAGTAAATCAAACAACCTCTCGCATCAACTTGGTCGCCCTTAACGGTGCCGACCACCCCACTCTTGGTGGGAAACTTTACACAAAAATAGAAAGTGGAGGACGCAGCCTCGAATTCATGTTCGAAAGGCCTCCCCAGGAAACCATTGTAGGTGCTGGGGAGCTCGACTACTAAAAAGTCTAACAGCCTAGTTGCCCTAACCTCACTATTAAGTGTAGAAACCAGCTCAACGGCCAATCGGATCATCCCGGTGGGCCTCACAGTAGCATCACCAAATCCTTTCACGAGGTGGTCGCACGGGGTGACATAGGCATCGTAATCCCCGAGCTGATCGAGGGTCTTCTTGAAAAGGATGTTGCGAAAAGCCCCCCCCGTCGACCAGAAGTTGGCACACCGTAGTCCCCATGATGTTGGCCCGGATCACCAAGGGATCGACATTGGGGTAGTCCACCCCGGCCTTGTCCTGTTCTCCAAACTCGATAGTACTGGACTCTTCCCTAACGGGGAGGATGGGCAACACCATCTTCCTAGCATTCTCTAACTCCCTTATTTTGGCTTTCATCCTTCACTTGGAGGGGGAGCTGGTGGCTAGCCCCCCGACAGTCCCTAAATGGGAGAGAGTGTGTATCATGCGATCCCCCGCATTCTCTGGCATGGGCGGGACAGGTCGCTCTCCCTGCCTCGCCCCTGGTTGTCGTTCCTGCGGGGACATATTTTTCTTGTTGGCGGCCTCTCGGAGCCTGGTCACCATTTTTGCGGGGGTCCGGCGAACTCGTCAGCGAGGCCATCCTCATCTGACCTCGGAGAGGGACAGTAGATCCTTGCACTCACTGGTATAGTGCCCGGTTTGCTCGTGAAAGTGGCAATACTTGTTGGGGTTCTGCCTGCCCTTGGTCTTCAGGCGGGGGGGAAGCGATTCGGCTCCGAATCGGGTGAAAATGTTTAGGGGTCATGCCCAGAGCGTCCATCAATTTCACTGGAATGCTCTCCTCAAAAGGCTTGAAGCTTCCGGGTGGCTTGTACTGCGAAGATGACTTTTTGGAGCTTTTCTTGGGCTCCGCGACCTCCTTAGTCTCAGATAGTCGGGATTCCAAGAGCTCCGCCATGTTGATCGGTCATTTAGCCTACCTCCAAAAGTCGGCATAATTTGGTCGGAGCTCGTGTATTATTCGGTAGTCATGTTTGGCGGATTGTGAGTTTGGTCCCCTTAAGGCGGAGATAGCCCCCATCAATTTTGCTTCATCCCCAGCCTTTATCCTTCCAAAATCAGCTTGTCGATCCTCTCAATGTAAGACCGATCAGATTTAGTATCCCCCTGTTGGGTGTTCATCAATATTACCGGTCGAGTTAATTGGTCGATCAATATAAGGCGAGTGAAGTGCGTTAAGAATATTTAACGGGCGAGCTTTCGAAAGTGTCCACAGACAGGGGGCGAGAGGTGAACCATTGGTGAGCACTGGTCGTCTCGGTCGAGAGATAACAACCGACTTGGTCGCATCGATTAGGCGCCATAGAAGCCATCTAACCGGATTGTACTTAATACATGGACCATTGGGTCGGTGTTCCCCATTTATGGCGATCAAAGGTCGTGACATTGATCTTCCTTTGAGTAGCCGCCCAAGGTGACCAAAGTTCGAGTGGGGAGTCGGGATGGCGAGATTAATTTATGCAATCCCTCCATCGATGGCCCATTTTGACTCTCCATGCTCTCCATCGGTTCTTGACCGTCTTGGTCGATCTTTATTTATTTGAAGTCATCGTGGCGGTCGACTTTCGGATGGTTGCGTTTGTCTTAGGGGGTCACCCGCCCAATGCCGCGGTCAACCCGCCGATTATCTCGTTGTGGTGGAGGTTCGGTGCGAGGTGAGAGGTCCACGCTCTACCTACTCTGATTTAATGTAAATGACGAGGCTCAGTTATTGTGCCTCATCTTCCAGCGTTCCTTGGGGCTTCCCGAGCCGAGGTGCGGCATCTTCCAAGTTGGTCGAACACATTGCTCGACCACACTGTCTTGAGGAGTTGGTGATTGCGGACGATTGGGGCATGTTTGGTCGGATCGTGGGCGATTAGCCTTTATAAATAGGTCTCCATCCAAATGCCCATTGTTTCGGGTTTTTTGACATCTTTTTTTGGTCAGAGCCTCATCAGGCGGTCTTCTTAGGGGGAGGCTACACGTTCTCCTCGTTAAATGAGACGTTTCTTGTTGAGGATGGCCATCACGGCCTTTGCATCCTCGGGCGTTTGCACCAAATTCCACTAGTCAGGGGTCATTATCGGGTCTTGCTGGCGATCGCGGTGGGAGCCGGAGCAATGAGAGCTCATAGAGGCCTCGCGCCCATCGCGGGCGTCCAGATCTTGCCCGTTCAGGTTGGCTTGATTGCTTGCCATTGGTATTGATCAGAGATGAGATGGGTCTTCCTTCGAACAAAGTGACTTCGCAGGAATTGTGATTCCCACAGACGGCGCCAATTGTTGCACCCGGTTTGATTACCGGCGAACAAACAGTTAATTGTTAAGATATCCGATCAATATAACGGCAAAATCAATGAAAGACACACAATTTGATTACCCAGTTCGTCTTTGGAATAGACTACGTCTGGGGGCACCAAGCCAGGATTTTTACTGTATAATATATGCCTAGAGTACTAAGATTTCGATCCTTTACAATGTGCATTACAAGTTATATTTATAGACATAAATCTAGGGCTACAGTCTTCGTGGTCTTTCTCTCGTGGGCTGATCAGGGCTTCCTTCCTTGCTCAGCAAGTCGCGCTCACGGATATGCTTTCCCTGGTTACATCCCGAGAAATCCGCCTCACCATAACTGCCCGAATCTTGTCCATATTTATCTCTAACCGAAGTCGCAACTTCTTCGACCGCGATGTCCGATTCTTTCAAGTCGCTCCACGACTTCTTTGCTATGTCATGCCACCAGCGACCTTCCGAGACTTCAAAGTTGCTTCCCATCCTGCTCCAGTTGGATGAAGTCGGATAACAAGCTAAATATGAGATTGCCCAATCCCAAGCCTCCATTAGGTCGGGTTATTTCCCCGTACAACAATTGCCCCTCAAGATGAGGTTGCGAGCTCGCTTTGGGATCTTATCTTGAACCGTTGATATTCGTCGACCTATGGAAAGTTGATCTTGGGATCTGTGTCCAAGTCAAGTCTCTATCCTTGGGGAGCCGTATGGTCGCCTAAGTTTCCCCAATCGGTGTGACAAGTTACAGGATGGTAATGATGGTGCGGCAGGCTGATGACGTTTCAAGCCGCGAGTTCGCCCAATCGGTGATCGCGTGCTTCCTACACGTCACCCACGTCACCCTAATTTCCACTGGGGTCCCCAAGAATTCCAAATTTATACTTTCGACCCTTCGCCTCTTTATAAATAGGTATAGGGTTCCTCCATAAAACCATTCCTCATTTCCGTCTCTCAAAACTCAGACCCGAACTTCCGCGCCCGTCTTTCCGGCTATTCTCCAGAGACGAGACAGTTCTTCAGGTAACCGTCTTTTCCCAATTTCACATCAATGGCTTCCGGTTCCCGATCTACTCCCGCCCCCCCTCCGTTCCTGGTTTCTTCATCTTTAGACAATGACAATACTGCGATCGCCGAGTTGTATCATCGTAGCAACACAGAGACCGCCACCCTGGATTCCATGACGCCCCCGACCGCCGATGCCTCCGGCGTTGGCCGGGATGGTGATGGAGATGACGATCAATTTCTGAGGGAGTTGGACGACATAACACACATTCCTGCCCTAGAACCGAGTTCCCTTCGTGTGGTCGCACCGTCGAGGGAGGAGACGCCCGGGCCTTCCAACCCGGCCCGGAAATATGGGGCCTACGAGAGAGCTTTTGACTACCAATCATACGTGGCCCAGGCCCCATACAAGAGACCGGACCGCAGCTTTCGGAAGTCGATCAAGTCAGATTTTGTGGCATCACTTGACAGGAACAGGTCGGTCCTCACCGACGGATATGTGCAATCTCTCCGACGCCTTTATAAAGTCCCCCGGGATGTACACTTTTACGGGGCGACCTCTGACGAAAGGGCCGACCAGCCGCCACCCGGCATGATCACGGTCAACGAACAGATAATGGATGCCGGAATCCGATTCCTTTAGAGTTGTTATATTTCCACCCGACGATTTCTCTTTCTTTGGCGGCTTGGAACCAAAGTCTTACCCAGATCACTCCTAATGGATGGGGTTATATTATTTCCACAAATGTCTTTGGGGGGACGGTAGGGCTATATCGATTCTTACACGACCCGGGAAATATCTTTTCGTGATGCGCCCATTACCCCCAATGGCGGCTACAATGCCGTCTTGACTTGCCAGAAGAGGAGCTCATGAGTTGGATCCCTAACAAAATCGATGGTTGGCACAAGAAGTGGTGGTTTGTTGGTGGGGCGTGGGAGTCCGTAGACCCTTCAAGCACTCTGCCCATACACATCCTAATTGATTATGCCCGTCGGGTCGACCACAGTGAGTTTCGCCTTTTTCCCGATTTAGACACTCGTACTAATCTAATTCTCCTCTTCTTTTGCAGTTTTCACACCCACCGCCGCCGACCTTTATTGGGATTTCAAAACAGCATTCGACATCATTCGCGATACTCCACCGAGTTGTCGGGACATGAACGCTTTGAATACCGAGCTTGATGGACTCAACGCCGGCCTGTATACTTATCCTCACCATCCGAAAATCCTGTAAGTTCCCCTTACTCGTGTGCATTGCATTTTGACGATGTCGACACAATGCGGTTGGCTTCTCACATTCTTGTAGTTCCTAACGTCTTTGTTGATTTACAGCCGTGTAGTAAGCCTCTGTGGACATCATGGCCTCAGCGTGGGAAGTTCCATTGCAGGGAAGCATTAGGCGTGGCGACCTCTGGCTGCATCCTCTCAAGCCGAACTCCCCACCGAGGTCGTCCCTGGAGTTCGGTCCCCCCTGGGTAGAATCGGGTCCCTGGATCTGTCGCTGCCCGACAAAGGCAAGAGGAAGGTTACTTGGGATCAACTCTCCCGATTGACTTTTGGGCATGCTTTCGGAAGAAAGTGAGGAGGAGATCTCGGCCGACGAGTCCGAAATCAACAAATTTGGGGAAGAAAAGATCGAGTCGCCCCGATCTCATTTGGCGACCGACCCCAACCTCGCCCCGCCCATTTCATGACACTGCCTCGCTCGGCAGTTTGATGGGAGGAGTTAGCCCACGACGATGATGACTCATTCTTAGGCTGGGAGAAGGAACGGGTGAACGAGTAAGTCCTCATTATGGTTTGCCTGATCCTCCTTTTTTTTTACATTAATCTTCATAACTCTGATGATTCGGCTCTCCTTTACAGCCCTAAACTCAGCCCCACCGACTTTTGCCTCGAGGTGGTTAGCTTCCTCAGGAGTCCTCCACTTGCTTTAGCCGACCTCCCCAATAAGTGGCCGGGGTACATTTCTCGGTCGCCAACATGCCTCGGCGTGGGCGTCTTGATCTTGATCATGACAACGTCGTCGTCAAAAAAAAGAAAATGGCCGGGCAATATGTACTTTTCGACCATGGTCCACACTCTCAAAGGCGGCCTTTTACTTGGAAGGACGGTGCCAAAGCTTTGTTAAAACCGAGCTCTGACATCTCCGTGAGTCCTAGGCTCGTGTATCCGATCAGGCCGGAATGATCTTGGCAGCGGCCGAGACTCAGAAAGGGCTAGAGAAAGTCAATGGGGAGCATCTTCTGTGGATCTCGACCCTTGAGGGTCGCCTTGCTGAGCTAGAGGGTGTGCTAGCCGAGGAGAAGCTGAAGTCGGCCCGGGCGGAGACCTTGACTTTCGGGCCTTGACTCTCTTTTTCAAGATGATCCAAAGGAAAAGAAGGCGGCTGAGGTCGAGGCCAATTTGAGGGAGGAGCTGGCCAGGGCCAAAGGGGAGCTGGACACTAAAGAGGCCCAGTTCAAGGTCGTCGAGGAGATGAACACTAATTTTGCGTATGTGATGGCCTTTGCGGGTGCCATCCGAATATGTCACTAAAGAACCCATTTTAACTGGCCTTTGGAAGGTCTAGTCGATCTCAAGGAGTACGTCCGGGATAACCCTCTGGCCCTCGATGTTCTATTGGATAACCAAGATTTGGAGGATATGGGCATTGATCTCTCCTTCTTTCCTGATCCCGGGCAAATTGTGCGCCCTCTCCCCGACTCCCCGCTGGTTGACCTCCCGGATTCCACATCTTTTGAGCCCTTGGCGTAGACGTTGACGAGCTTGGAGATCGCTCCTCCCGCAGCTGCCACTCCCGCCGAGCCCATCGGGGAGCAGATACCGAGGTTGGAGGTTGTTCCTCCAACTGTTGGCATGCCTATCGAGCCCGTCGTGGAGAGGGTCTTAAACCCAGTGATCCAACGGTGGATTCTGTGACAAAACCTCCTTTCGGGACGGTCATTACCCGACCTTATTTGCCCGGAGAAGGATCGAGATTACAGCTTCTGCTTCCCTTTTTTGTTTTCCGTTGTACTAGCCGGGCTTTTGGTTTATGATGTACTTCTCCAGGACCTTCGGGTCTTCTATTAATGGAAGTTATTTTATGTTTTGGTCTGGTGCTTATCTTACTATGTAAAATAAACTCCCATATTTCATCCCCCCCAAGTCGAGGTCGCAAGCTCGTCTTGGGGCCTTGACTTGAACTCGTACAACTTATCAACTTCTGGCAGGTCGGACTCGGGAAATGTGCCTCAAGCGCTCTTTTTAGTCTTTCCTCTCGGGGAGGCGAAACGTTGCCTCAATTTTCCAAATTGGCGTGACAGTTGACAGATCCGCAATGATGGCCTGGGTATTAGGTGGCATCGGGCGCCATAAATTGTCCCAACCAACAGTCGCATTCTGTCCACGCGCCCCACATGCGCCACCGATTTCTTTGTGGGGCCCTCAAGAGTTGGAAATTGCAACTTGACCCCCGCCCTCCATCTATAAATAGGGCGGGTATTTCACACGGAAAACTCATATTGTCCCTCTCTGATCTCCCCACTTTCCGCCTCCAAGCTCCGGCTTTGGGCGATCCCGGCAATCTTCTCGCATTAAAACCCTTTCGGGCAGTAAGCCTCTCTGGCTCTGTGCTCATTGTTTACGGCACTCGGACCATCTTTACGGCTTCTCCATCTCGGATTCTGATTTCACCGAAGGGTAACCATCTGACCATTGCCAAGTTTTTTGTTACCGGGCATGGCGGATCCGCCCTTAACGTTTGGATGGCGGGTCCCCTAACTCACGGTGTCTCATGCGCCGATTGGGAGAACGGTATTAATGGTGACGGGACCCTTTTGATATGCGATACAGATTTAATGTGAATCCGATCATGCCAAAATGCCCTTCACCATCCCTTGAGTTTTTTGCATCGTAAAGATGGCACTCGTGCTTGCTCACACGAGAAGCCCCATTCAAAGACATCGATACTCAAGGATGTTGTAACATCCTTTTTCGATAGTTTTTGACATCTTCCTCGGCGACCTCCGGTCGTCGGGGATCTTTACCCTAATAGCAATGTAGTATAGACCAAGTCGCTAGTTCAAGTGGCTCCGTGGTATAGACCAAGTCGCTAGATCGATTCCGAAAAATGTATTGTATTGGAATGCTCTCTTTACCGACCTTCGGGTCTATTGTAATGGGGTTTTCCCCGACCTCCAGGTCTTTATTAATGAAATTCTCCTTTTTAATTCCTTCATTGTGTTGACTTGATTTCCTTATGCGACTTTTGCTTAGTCCTTGTAGTCTTATTTTCTATGCGACTTGTTTCTTGGACATTTGCGTAGCCGTCTTATAAAGTCGTGGGATGACCGCACCGTTAGGGTGGTGATCTCGCCTCAAATATTTCTAAAGTCGGACCTTGGGTTTTTGACGTTATCAATCATGTCTTTCATGCGACTGCATGTTATCGATCATGTCTTTCATGCGACCTGCATGTTATCGATCATGTCTTTCATGTGGTATGCATTTCATCGATCATATGTTTTTCATGCGACCCGCTTGGTTTACACAGGAATCTTACATTTCAAAAAGAATAGAGAATTGTTGTTACTACAAATACTTGTTTACATCGGCTTGATCGATACAAGGACATAAATCTACTGGTAGTATTTTTTCAAATGAGTTTCATTCCACGGATATTGAGGCTTGGTCCCATCTACTTTCTCGAGCTCGTATGCTCCATTTGGTAGGACCTTAGATATCTGGAACGGGCCCTCCCAATTGGGACCGAGGGCACCTTTTGAGTCTCCGAGTATCTTCTTCAGTACTAGGTCCCCGACCTTGAAAAGTCGAACTCGTACTTTAGAGTTGTAATATTTATCAGACCTCTGTTTGTACCTGGCATTTCTCATATTAGCCTCTAATCGCTTTTCTTTGAGTAGGTCGAGGTTCCTCTCTAAGACCTCATTGTTGTGATCGAAAGTGACTTGGCTAGTTAGGAAAGTCGGGACATCGACCTCCGCCGGCACCACTGCCTCAGTTTCGAAGGCTAGCGAATAAGGGGTTTCGCCCGTTGAATTCCTGCAGGTTGTTCTGTACGTCCACAACACATCTGGGAGCTCACTAGCTCATTTCCCCTTTTCCCCTTCGATCTTAGCCTTGAGTGTGTGCTTTATGATTTTGTTCACGGCCTCGACCTGTCCGTTCGATTAGGGGTGGTATAGGGTAGAGAATAGCTTTGTGATCTTCCATTTTTTGAAGAAGGCGTCAACCTTTGTACCGTCGAACTGCTTCCCATTGTCTGATATGATTGCCAGATAATGTTGCGCCAAATGAACCTGATGACATGATCTTGGTCGATGGTTGCCAGTGCCTCAGCCTCGGCCCATTTTGTGAAGTAATCCACCGCTACTAAGGTATACTTGACCGATCCTGGGGCCGTTGGGAGTGGCCCAATGATGTCTATCCCCCACTTTGCAAAGGGGCAAGGACTGAGGATACTCGTGAGCTCTTCAGGTGCGACCTTGATAGAGGGGGCATAGATCTGACATTTGTGGCATTTACTGGCGAAGACAATAGCATCGACCCTTAAGGTTGGCCAAAAATATCCCTGCCTTGTGGTTTTGTGGGCCAGGGACTCCCCCAGTGTGGTTTCCGCATGCCCCTTCGTGTATTTCTCGCAGGATGACTTGACCTTGTTCGGGTGTTATACATCGAAGTAGGGGTATGTCGAAGCCTCGCTTGTACAACTCCCTGCCTATCATTGTGTATCGGGCGGCCCGTAATTGCAACTGCCTATCATTCGAACTTTGCATTTTTACGGATCGTGTCAAACATTGGTTTACACTTGTCCCCCATTCATGATATGAATCTGCTCAGTGCAGTCAGACATCCCTTGAGCTTCTGAACTTCTTTCATATTTCGGGGTGCCCCCATATCTAGTACAGCCTTAACCTTTCCTGGGTTCGCCTCGATGCCCCACTTACTGACTAGGTGTCCCAAGAACTTCCCCGACTCCACTCCGAAGTTACACTTCTTGGGGTTTAGTCACATATTGAATTTCCTGAGGATGTCGAATGTTTGCGCGAGGTGAAACAGGTGGTCTTCTCTTTTCAGGCTTTTGACGACAATGTTGTCGACATAGACTTCTACCGACTTCCCTATCTAATCGGCAAACATGTGGTTGACCAGCCTTTGGTATGTTGCCCCTGCATTTTTCAAGCCGAGCGGCATTCTCTTCCAACAATATAGGTTTTTTTCCATCAAAACAAGGTGTGCTATCGATCTGGTTCGTGCATGGCTATTTGGTGATAGCCCGCGAATGCATCCATGAATGACATCATTTCGTGTCCGGCCGTATTATCTATCAGGTGGTTGATATGTGGCATCGGGAAGAAGTCTTTAGGGCAGGCCTCATTGAGGTCGGTGAAGTCGATCCGTTGGACTTCTTTACCAATACTGCATTGACTACCCACTGTGGTTGGTCTGCCTGCATGATTAGGTCGTTATCCAGCAGTTTCTTCACCTCTTCCGCCAAAGCGGCATACTTCTCAGGGCCAAATTTTTGCCTCTTCTGAGCAACCGGCTTCCGGGATGGGTCAATGTGGAGTCAATGGCATGCGATCTTTGGGTCGATCCCCACCATGTCTTTGTGCGACCAGGCAAAGACATCTAAGTTCTTTTTGAGAAATTCAATGACTTTCTCCTTCAGGTCGCTCGGTATCTTGGAGCCGATAATGACCTCCAGATCCGGGCGAGTTGGATCGACCTTAACTTTCTCTAGCTCTTCCCCTGGGATGGCTCTGGGGCCATCTTGTCGGGGATCGTCGATTTCTGCCTCGATCAGGAATTCATCAGGTTCGTGCCCTATTCTTGGGTCGAGGTCGCTGTAGGTTCTTTTCCTGTTTATCCTTGTCTCACTCAATTCTTCATTCTGTTTATTGGTATCTATTACAAGTGCTTGTTTGATAGGTACTAGTGCAGAATTGAAAGGAGACGAAGAGTAAATCAAACAACCTCTCGCATCAACTTGGTTACCCTTAACGGTGCTGACCACCCCACTCTTGGTGGGAAACTTTACACAAAAATAGAAAGTGGAGGACGCAGCCTCGAATTCATGTTCAAAAGGCCTCCCCAGGAAACCATTGTAGGTGCTGGGGAGCTCGACTACTAAAAAGTCTACCAGCCTAGTTGCCCTAACCTCACTATTAAGTGTAGAAACCAGCTCAACGGCCAATCGGATCATCCCGGTGGGCCTCACAGTAGCGTCGCCAAATCCTTTCATGAGGTGGTTGCACGGGGTGACATAGGCATCGTAATCCCCGAGCTGATCGAGGGTCTTCTTGAAAAGGATTTTGTAGAAGCCCTCCCCGTCGACTCATTCTGGTGGTCGGCACACCGTAGTCCCATGATGTTGGCCGGATCACCAAAGGGATCGACATTGGGAGTAGACTACCCCTCCGATTCACTTGTCATCTGTTCTCTGAACTTCGATAATCTTTGGACTCTTCCCTAACGGCGAGGGGCGGACAACACCATCTTCTGGCATTCTCTAACTCCCTTATTTTGGATTTCATCCTTGGGCTTGGAGGGGGCTGGTGGCTAGCCCCCAAAACTTTTTGGTCCCTAGGGGGAGAGTGTGTATCATCACGATCCCGCATTCTGGGGGCATGGGCGCATTCTACGGTCGCTCTCTCCGCCCTCGCCCCTTAGTTGTCGTTTCTGCGGGGCGTTTTTTCTTGTTGGCGACCTCTCGAACTGGTCGCCATTTTTCTAAAGGGTAAACAGCGAACTTTCGTCAGCGAGCCGTCCTCATCTGACCTCGGTGAGGCGGCGAGATCCTTGCACTCCTTTGGTATAGTGCCCGGTTTGCTCGTGAAAGTGGCAATACTTGTTGGGAGTTACCTGCCCTTGTTCTTCCTTTGGGCGGGTATCGGGGAGAAGTTGTTCCTCTCGAATCTGGTGAAAAATGTTTAGGGGTCATGCCGGGCGTCCATCAATTTCAGGAATGCTCTCCTCAAAAGGCTTGAAGCTTCCAGGCGGCTTGTACTGCGAAGATGACTTTTTGGAGCTTTTCTTGGGCTCCGCGACCTCCTTAGTCTCAGATAGTCGGGATTCTAAGATCTCTGCCATGTTTATCAAGTCTCTAGCCCACCTCCGAAATCGTTTCTTTCGGCATAGCTAGATGGGTATTCGGCGGAAATTCATCGCCACGAGTTTGGTCCCTTCTCTTCGATCTTTGAAGGAGGCGGCCCCATCAATTTTGCTTCATCCCCAATGGGGTATCCTTCCAAATCAGCTTGTCGATCCTCTCAATGTAAGAACGACTTTTCGATTGGTCCTCCTAGCGGGTGTTCATAAAGCGCTCTTCTCCATGTCGGGTCAACCCTCGGCAATAAAGCGTTAAATATAGAAGAATAGCACTTTTTAGTCGGTCCTTCGAAGTGTCCAATCGACAGGGACCTCAATTCAGAGAGGTGAACCATTAGTGAGCCTGGCCATTCCTTTTCATTCTTCGAGAGAACAACCGACACTTGGTCGCATAGTCGATGGTCTTCGCGCTTATAGAAGCCATGTCGCGATAATTGTGCCAATACATGGACCTCGGGTCGGTGTTAATTTCACGAAGCGATCCGTCGCGACATTGATCTTCCTTTGAGTAGCTGGATTTGGGGTGACCAAAGTTTTGAGTGGGGGAGTCCGGTCTCGGTGAGGAATTGGTCAGGAAAATCCCCACTTTCCCATTTTGACTCTCCATGCTTTTTCCATCGCTTGCTTGACCATCTTTGAGAGTTTTGGAAAATAAATTAATTTTAGTTTGATCCTTTTTGGACTCAAAGACAATTTTAAATTCGAGGTTAAAAGATCGCAGCTTCTTTGATACGGCCGATTTCTCTTGTTCGATGAAGATGCTTAGGATCTACATGGGAGGTTGAATGAGGACATCTTTGTTGTAGTTCTCGAAGAAACTTTTTATAATGATAATTTGGTCGGGGATTTGGCCTCATCTTGATTTCAAGAATGCACGGTTCATTTCCCTATCGGATCGATGGAATCCCCCTGTGATATCGGTCTTCTCAGGCTTCATGATGATATGTCTTAGTCGAGTCGATCGGATATGGCGCCGAGGTACAAGACTTCCATTGGGAAAAGGTCACGTTTGGGTTATGCATGTTAAAGATGACATTAGGCTTCTTTATAGTGGATTCGTTTCTGCATCCTCGTCTTTTGTTGGGACACCAACTCTGGGAAACTCATCTTTTTGTTTTGTTAGTATATGGCTTGCCGTTTTCAAAGTTCTCATCAGCAGTCGAGGTCGCCAAGTTTGGTCGAACCTATCTTGGGGTTTCTCATTCTTAAGAGTTGAATAGACTTCCCGAATAAACTTAGATTTCGATGCGAGTTTTTGGCGATGGGATGACACAATATAAAGCATGTATCTTTGGTTACAGATCTTTTGAATGAATTTTGGGAATTTTCGATCTTAAGTTGGCTTTATAAACCGTTAGGAAGTCCTTAATCAAAATGGAAACAATTTTCGAGGTTGAGTACCGCTTTTTAGTGGTCCGACCTCTGGGCGGCCTTCTTAGGGGAGGTCAGACGTTTTCTCCTCACAAACTTAAAGACGTTTCTTGTTGAGGACGGCCATCACGGCCATTGTGTCCTCGGGCGTCTGCACCAAATTCCACCAGTCAGGGGTCATTATCGGGTCTTGCTGGCGATCACGGTGGGAGCTGGAGCGATGAGAGCTCATAGAGGCCTCACGCCCATCGCGGGCGTCCAGATCTTGCCCGTTCAGGTTGGCTTGATTGCTTGCCATTGGTATTGATCAGAGATGAGATGGGTCTTCCTTCGAACAAAGTGACTTCGCAGGAATTGTGATTCCCACAGACGGCGCCAATTGTTGCACCTGGTTTGATTACCGGTGAACAAACAGTTAATTGTTAAGATATCCGATCAATATAACGGCAAAAACAGTGAAAGACACACGATTTGATTATCCAGTTTTTTTTGGAATAGACTACGTCTGGGGGCACCAAGCCTGGATTTTTACTGTATAATATATGCCTAGAGTACTAAGATTTTGTTCCTTTACAATGTGGATTACAAGTTATATTTATAGACATAAATCTAGGGATCTTTGGTTGGATTTTCTCGTAAATTCGATCGGGGCTTCTTCCTTGTTCATAAGTCGCCTCGCGGATATGCTTTTCCTGGTTACATCCCGAGAAATCCGCCTCACCATAACTGCCTGAATCGTGTCCATATTTATCTCTAACCGAAGTCACGACTTCTTCGACCGCGATGTCCGATTCTTTCAAGTCGCTCCGTGACTTCTTTGCTACGTCAAGCCGCCAGCGACCTTCCGAGACTTCAAAGTCGCTTTCCGTCCTGCTCCAGCTGGATGAAGTCGGATAACAAGCTAAATATGAGATTGCCCAATCCCAAGCCTCCATTAGGTTGGGTTATTTCCCCGTACAACATGCACTTATTTAAGATTCATACACCAAGTGAGTTTTGGTATATCATTTACAATTGAGAAAGAAAAAAAAAAATCTTACTTAAAATGTAGATGGTTTTCACTTTTTGAGAGAAAAACATTTTTTTGCGCCCAAGTCAAATAGCAAAAAAGTTCAGGAAACGTGCATCGCATAAAAAGGCATGGGTTAAATATTAAAAACAAAACACGAAGTTAGAGCAAAACCTAACATAATAAGTATTTAAAATCGCAAACCGTGCAACACACGGATGAATTACTAGTTATAATAATACCAAGAATGTGGTACTACTATTTAATATTACTCGTACCGATTTCCATGAAATGACTTTAATATTTTAATTTACAAGTTAGTATGAAGATAGAGTCTCATTATTCACACCCCAAAATCCTCTAAACATACTCCATTAAATTTATGATAAAAATAGACATATACAAAATGATCATAATGGGATGAGTTTATAAATAGCCTAACATAAAAATAAAAGTTTTTTTTTGTCATAAAATTTATAATCATTCTTTGTTAGCCAAGAGAATATATTTTTTTCCAACTTTACCCTTTTTTTATGCTTTCATTATTTTAGTTCGTTCTACCATATATACACCTCGTACCAACATTATTTCAGCCCGTACCACCCTTCAATTAACCCCGTACCACTATCACTTCAGTCTGTAAATATCGTTTCAGTCCGTACCACCGTTTTATCAACCCCGTACCACTATTACTACCGTACCACACTTATTTCAACCTCGTACCACTTTATTTAACACCGTACCACCATCATTTCAGCCCGTACCATAATTTAATTCAACTTGTACCATCATTTTTAAATTTGTACTAAAAAATTTAATTAATTTCGTACTACACTATATTAATCTCGTACCACCATTTTTTTTGTTAACTTCTTTAAGGGTATAATTGCCCAAAAATTAATTCTCTTGGCTAAAAAAGAATAAAATAAATAACCTTGATAAAAAAGAACTTTTTAAATGAGAAGAGGCTAAAAATTGGGGTTTTCTCTAATTCTAATACGCTTCATATGAATTATAAAGTAATGGGAGCTTTCAATGTTCTGCCCGGATTAAAGAAATGAAAACAGAGCATCGTATTGTGTTCGGTTATTTGGCCCGCACTACTACACATTTGAGCTTGGAGAGCTTCACTTGAGAACCCCTTTTTCGAATAGCTCTCCAAGTGGTCCCTTGGAGAGCGGTTCTATAAAAAAAAAAAAAAAACGTGGTTAAAAACTGTCCAAGATCAAAAAGCTTAGACAGGCGGTTCATAAATAATTTGTGCAAGGGTAATTGGAGAGCGATTTTGAACTGCTGTCCAAGGTAAAGCTTGGAGAGCGGTTCATAACCGCTTTCCATGTGAATTAATTTTTTTTTTTTTTGTAAAGCTTCTAAAAAAAAATTTGTTTCCATAACCGATTTGAATAAGAGAAAAAAATTAATCTCACGAAATTGTCGATCCTTCCCCATGGTTATTATAGCTCTGTTCAAATATTCCGAGCCAATTTCGTAGACAACATAAAGAAGATGCTTATTTACATAAACTCAAAAGGAATTTATTTGGATTTCTTTTATTTTCTTGATCTGTTATGCTCAGGTCTAAATCGAAGAATAAGTCGGCTCCATTATCAGTTTTCAGTGAATTGAGTCTAATATTTAGACTAATCATCAATGTAAATGCGTCATCATTTTGTTGATTGAAACAATTTTTAGAACTATCGCTTCTCTGTGAAAAAAAAAAAGTTTACTCACCATTGATGAAAACTCATCGATACATAACTACATAGGACTATGTTGATTCACGCCATTACTGAAAGTATATTGCTGCGTAAGAGTGTGTTGATTTTTTAATGATTAATGAATATGGCCTAAATCATTAAGATTATAACATAATGAGAAAATCATAGAATGGGGAAAAATATAATTGGTTTGAATAGGATCAATAATTAGTTAGGGCTCGATCAATCAACATGTTTGAATAAGATATCAAGAGTTTTAATTATATTTAAAAGGGTTGTAATATAAAAATAAAATATTAATAAAAATATATATGTGTTTTTTTTTAATTGAATGGATAATTTTGTCATTTTATAATTATTAATTTAATTTATTTATATTAAAAAAATTATTATAAGATATTACAAGTTTAAAAGAAAGGTAGTTAAAAAAAAGTATTACAAGTTTAAAAGAAATATAGTTAAAAAAAAATACAAGTAAAAAATATAATTTTAATTTAATTTAATTTAATTTAAATTTAAATTTATATTAAAAAAATTATTATATAAAAATGTGATTGAATTTTAAATAAGATAATTGAAATAAAGAAATTTAAAAAGAATTGTAAGAAAAAACGATTTTTAGAATATATAGAATTAATTTAATTAAGCAAACGCAAGAAAGCAAGTCCTCGAGCGGAATTGATCCCCGTTCATGCGTCCAAGGTCCCGTGTTCGCTCCCCCATGGGAGCGAGTAATTGCCTCAATTAATTGGGAGGCTTGGTGGGGCTAAAAACCGTTGTCTAATTATCAATTTTGATACTTGGACAACGGTTTTTAACCGCTTTCTATGTTGCATCTTGGAGAGCGGTTATGAATGTCTTGCACAACGGTTTATAACCGTTGTCTAAGCATATATTTTGGACAGCGATTTTTAACAGCTGATTTTTAACAGCTGTCTAAGCTCCACTTTTGTTTGGATAGCTGTTACTTGGAGAGCTGTTATAACCGTTCTCCAAGGTCATTTTTAACAGTTCTTCAAGCCCAAATCTGTATTAGTGCCGGGTCGTAGCCATGGTTTCAGCATAGATTAGAAAAGCTTGCACGCAGAGGGATGAACAATGCTCTGGTGCCAATAAAAACAATACAATGAACTACAAAGGAATAAGCCTTTACTACCTTATACAACATAATCACAATATTTTTAAATCAAGATAAAATGGTTAATGTGGCGCCTTATTCAATTACCAATCTCACTAGTACATCTCGCATAGAAGCAGAAAAGGAGTATGTCTTTGTTGCCTTGTACAACAATAATCGCAACATTGTTCGATGGATTTTTGAAGGATATTTTGTAATGGAGTCTAAAATTTCATTTTTGCAAATTTGGTTTCTGCAATTGACTGAATCGATTGATCGTTTTTGTTTCAAAAACTCAGATCTTATTGAATTTTTCATTAATCGCCGGAATTGTATTTCTTTGGCGATTGATCGTTTCTGTTTCTTAGACATTCTCTCAATTCTCAATCAGTTGATATGCTTAATTTCTGTATTTAAATTATTAAATTCAGCTTCCGACGAACAAGTTCGATAGGGAAAATGGAGAGTATTAATTTGGTAGATTGAATTGTTTTTTGAGGAAGGAGGGTATAAAAGTAACAAAATGGGGTGCATTTAGTAATGTTTGTTAAAATTTTAATTTTAATGGGGCATGTTTAGCCAACGGGCATGTTTAGAGGATTTTGGGGTGTGAGTAGTGTGACTCATGAAGATACTCGCCAATATATATAACTATTCAATTTCTAGAAATTGAGCTTGATATCTTTCAAAAGAAATAAAATAAAATTGAGCTTGATAATTATGCTATATATAAATCACAAAATACAATTAAGATTGACAACGTCGACTCAATTCATAAATTTTGGCACTATTGCTGAATCCAAGTCTGAAAATCTTCAGAAGATACACGTCTATGATAATAAGGATTTTGTAGATTTTTCCAGATCAGTTAATTATTTTTGCACTAAAATATATTGTTTCTATAAGCACATTCTCTTCAAAAAGTGCAACTGTGTGGACATTTTTAATATTCATTTGTGTCATCGGTCTTAAGTTAAACCTAGGTACACGTCTAAAAACTGATAAAGATGGATTGATCAAGTTCTAATCGTAATATAAACCAATTTACATCCACCAAAACTTTAACCTAAATAGAAGCATGAAGTTTCAAGTTCAATCTCCTAAGCCAAACAGAATGAACAATCATATTAAACAAATCAACCTCTTAGGCTTTCCATTTATAACAAAATGTGTTTGCACTTGCTTCACTGTCCTTTGCAACTTCAAGTACTTAGCCTCAGAAATCCCCATCAAAATCTCTTTAATCCTCGGAATATCCGAGAATTTCTTCCAATTCAACACACCACTAAACGGGGGCACATAGCTTTTAGAGATCAAAACCGGGACACACTCCGCGTAAATGGCCTCCACCACAATTGGACTAGCCACCTCGTAGGAAGCGTTGACTGGGAGTTTTTCGTAAATTTGCATATCCGGGTCCTTTTTCTTTCCAATGGTCCAATAAGAGGTGCCTTATGTGGCCTTGCAAACCACCTGCAAAGAAAGCTAGGATAGATCTTTGTGATGGCGGTGCGCCGCCTACGAGACCGGTGAGGTCGCCGGTTTTGAGGTTGATTTCCGGCAATGATGCATCTTTTAGAGGATTGAAACCTTCTCAAGTATTGGCATTGCATACAACTCTAATGGAGTTGTTGAAGACAAGTGGTGCATATGAAGTTGAGTGAGGACCCTGGATTTTAAATCAAGAGTTAGATAAAGATTCCTTTTATTTTTAGAAACTTAATCAATCAAGTAATTAAATTTATATGTACAGGATGATATGATATAGCAATATGAAATTTAAATAGACCTTGAAAGCTAAAAGTTAGGCGAAGTGGATATATACAATTAATTAAAATAAAGATCGTTTTTTTTTTCATTAAAATTTTTTAGCTAGAATTACTGACATGCAACATTGAATTCACGTTTTTCAATGAAATGAAAAAAGCTATATATTCACAGATCTACTATTCTTTATCTACCTATATAATAGTTTTTAGAGATCATTGTAGTTGGTTTAGTCTATGCTAGGGTGCTAGACACTGTCGACCAACACCTCTTTTTGTACTACATACACATGTGAGGGCCACCACCTTCTTTAACACTCAGTAATTTTTGTTCTAATTCAACCAATATTAAGACACGCGTAGGTACTTGACGCTACTATACTGTATAGCATAGACAAATTCTCCTAGCTTAAATGAAGTGTAAAAAGACCAAAATACCCCAAACGTACCCAATCGTGGCAAGAGAGCATGAAGTGGTCAGCGCCAAGACTTGGATTCCAAAAGCGGTGTCCACGTAATCGGCAAGAGTTTGACCAATAGGATCCATGTTAAGTGCACTGGTTCATACAAGTACTGAACCATAACCACCACACTAAAAGGCATGAAAAACACGTGGGCTTCTTCCGGAACCTTGGTTCGATATCGATTTTGATTTTTCTCCATTTCATAAATGAATCTTCCCTCGGGGGATATATGCTTCTACATGGACCGTTGTGGAAGATTGGAACTTCCCCTTCCTCGTAAACGTAAATCTTGAACACTTTCTCCATCTCTGTATAGCTCCTGCAAACAACACAAAATCGATATGTCCTAAATTTAGAGAAAACTATGAAATTCAACACTTTTATGTATGGTTCTGACATTCCTTAATTAGTACAAACGATGAAAACATACAAAATCATTTAAATTGACCACTTCTATTAGCATTTTATGAAACGATCGAATAAAGTTTTTTCAATGTCTAAATTTGTTCATCTTTAATTTAACATTTCTTGTGGCATAATTAATCGTAATATATGTATGTGTTAACAATTTTAGTTTAAAGAAAATGAAGAACTTAACATTTTAATTAATCGTAATTTAACATGTGTATGTGATAACTTAATTAACACTACAAGAAAATGAAGAATTGCCTACGAAATATTCAAATGGCAACAAAATTTTTCTACAAAAATAATTTGGTCCTTAAAAAGTGACGTTTACCTACCATTTTCCAACAATTTTTTGAATAATATTTGAAAAAAATACATATACAAATAATTTCCTAGGCAAACAAATTACCTACGAGCAATCTACCTACATATGTGTAATTTTCGTAGACAAATTTACCTACACAAATAATTTCCTTGGCAGTTTACATTTTCGTAGGCAATTATATTTGTAGCTTAAAAATAGCATATATAATTATAAAACTTTATAGGCAAGTCGTAGACCGGTCGGGATCTCCTGTTACATCATTTAGATTTGTGCCACGTGTTAATCTCATAATGTCTACAAATATAAGAATAATGTCCTAACATAACTCCTTTTTCTAATTAGGAAACTATATTTAATTTTAGTAAAAAATTAATTCCTTCCAAATTTCATTCCAAAAAAATTTAGTATAACATATTTTTAATTAATTAATTTAAAGCATAAATATACGAATTAATCAATAATTATTAATTATTTAATTGGTGTGAGTATATATATTATAATCTTAATTTATCGTATAAATTTAAGATTCAATAAAATATGAAAACTTACTAGAAAAAAAATAACAAAACTCAACTTTATCGTCCATTTTTTTTACAGTTATTAATTACATATAAATATAATATTAATCACATCAAATTTATTTGAGTGATGTTTGTGCAATTGGATTTACTTTTAATTTAGATGAACCATGAACCCTAAAATTAAACCCTAAACCATGAACTCTAAACCCTAAACCATTAATTATTCGGGTCGGGTGAACCATGAACCACTTGTGCCGAGTTCGAATCGGGTTTGGTTGGGTCTCGACGGTGTTAAAAATATTGAAAAAAAACTATAAAAAAAAAACATAAACCCTAAACCATCAATCATTCGAATAATAGATTAAGATTATAATATACGTGCTTCAATTAAATAATTTAATAAATTTAATTATTGGTTAATTTATACTATATGTGTAGTTTAAATTAATTAATTATAAATATGTTTATAAGATTTTTTGGAATAAGATTTGGAAGGAATTAATTTTTTGCTAAAATTAAATATAGTTTCCTAATTAGATAAAAAAGTTATGTTAGGATGTTATTCTTATATTTATAAATATTATGAAATCAACACATGACGTAAATCTAAAGGATGTAATAGGAGATGTAACACTATTGTGTAACAGGAGATCCCGTGTGGTCGTCGACAAGTTTTATTATTTAAAGACGCATTTATATATTTGGAAAAAAACTATGAAATTAAACAACTTTTAGTATGAACTATTGAGATTTTTCCTATAATTAACCCAATAGAAAAGGTCTTCTCTCATTAAAAAGATGCTACGCTATTTGTAACGGTAAATTAATCTCTGCCAAAGTATAAATAGAAATTAATTGTACCTATAAAATGCATTAGCATTGCGATAGATAGGGCTCTGAATATAATCAGAATCTTGTTTAATGGATGAAGCGTTGTTTCTAGCAGCTTCTCTAATTGAAAGTCGCACTTTGGCTAAAACGGCTTCAATCTTCTTTGATCTGTTGTACTTTCTTTCTACTCCATCTAATAAATCGTGTTTCACTAGCCCCTCTTTTCTCTGATTAACACAAGAAAAGAATCTTACTTAACTTTCAAGATGAGTGTAGAAAATCATCTCTTAATATTTTCTATGATCATAAATCAATAAATATGATGTGTGACACAAATATATATTTCAATTCACTTACTAGTAGTTTGGGATACATGGATCCTCTCAAGATTATGGAATCCGACACATTAGTGAAAGTGCTATTATCGTGATCGTCTTTCGCAGTGCCTGTCGAACTGAACTCAAACGAGCTTAAAAACCCGAAAGATTTCCAAGAAAACGACGATAATAGCGATTTCTGAGACCCCAAATTACAAGCAATTAAAGAGATGAGAAGCAATGGTGTTAAGAGTAAGAAAACTAATATGGAAGGAGAGATTGAAAAGTATGAAGACCTATGTGACTTTCTTGAGGGCAACATTGTCATTCTATATCCTTAATATTTCTTCTTTCTTGCAAGAATTGGGAGGAAAGGGACCTCAACCTTTTAGTCCCATTTGATTGTGAAATATGGCAAAAAACAATTGGCGTATATATATAATTAGAAACTAAAATTTTTATGTTTTTTAGTGGAAAAATGAAATTATATTCATTTCTTCACTGCAGCAACTGCACACTTAAAAGGTGGGATTCTTTGCTGCATCATAGTAATATTCTCTGAATATGGTTATTTAATCATTTGCTATTTTGATGGGGATCTTCATCACATGCAGAAGCCAGAAGGTTTCTTAAACCTCAAGTATACTCTACTTTATAGATTTTCCATAATTTAGGGCTCATGATCCGATCAATACATCCTTGTAATTTGCAATTAGCTAGAAGCTAAATCTTTAATTCCACTGCAAAATATTTCTTTGATCATTGATACGTAATTATTTCCTAAGGATTGACTAATTCCCTAGGGAATAGGGAACGATATATGATACTCCCTCGGATTCATAATATATTAGTTAAAAGGGGGGAGCACTGGTCGAACCAAGTCAGGTGGATATTTTTTAAAAATTAACGCAACGGCGAAGCATTAGATTCGCTCTCAAACTGTGTTACTATAAATACAAATATGTGTTACTATAAGGGAAATTATGTGTTACTACGTAATGATTAAAAAAAGAAGATATTTTTACTAATTTAATGGTGTAATATGGTTGTTTGGACCTTTACTTACGACAGTTAGTGACAAATCAAAGGAGAAGCAGATTAAAAACAGAGAGAAAAGTGGATGAAAATAGAGGGAGTGTCGTTTTGTTCGTACAATAACACATCTGTCTTTTCACAGTAACACATTTTGAGCATATAGTAAAACAATATTTCAATACCTTACATATATATTTGTGTACGAAAAATAATTATATGTTATTTATCGTTGCGGTAATACATACATGTACTTACAGTATAGTAACACATGTTTACCCTTATTGTAACACAGATCTCGGAGCAAGTTTTGTTGTTTTGCCTTAGTGCGAATTTTATAGAAAAATATGTTTGACCCAATTCGACCCGAACAGAATCCGTGAATTTTTTCCTCTATGTTTATGTGCTTCTTCTTGCGACTCACGAGTCTATTTCAAAGATCTTTTATTACAGTAACACATATATGTACTCACAGTAACACATATTTGTTTTATAGTAACACAAATCTTTAAACGAGTTTTGTTAGTTCTACTTTTATATGAATTTTTAGAAAATATTTGTTTAATCTGATTTAATCCACACAGAATTCATTAATTTTTTGCTCAATGCTAATTATGACCCACTGATCATATTTCACAAAGATACATAAAATATTTCATATAAAAGTTTATCATCATATATTAGTACGTTAGATATTAGTACGTTAGAGAAATATAAATATTCTTAACTGCAATATAAATCTCAATAAGAGTACCGAGCACATAACAAGAATGATGCTTATCTGATATCCACGTTCTAATGGGTGTTTGCTAAATATGGAAACAATTTCTAAAATCACTTATTTTTGCGAGGTTTAGGGTTTGTTTTCAATCCATATTTTAAGTAGTAAGAAACATTCATTTTAAATGAGTAAGATCCTTTTTTTTTAAAGTAAGCGTTGGGAAATTTATAGTTTTGATGAAAGTTCCAAAATACTTCTAATAGGACCAGTCAGAACTGTTAGCTGACTGATGATCTAGAAATCATGTTAAGATGACCAATTGATAATGACTGTATAGAACAACTGATGTAATAAATAGGTCACATATTGATGGGGAACTCAATATGTAAAGATCAGAAGATCAGATCAGTCAGAAGATCAGAAGATCAGACTAGTCAGATAGTCAGATAATCAGGTGAAGACATGAAGCTGAAGAATCAGAAGACCTGAAGACCAGATGACTACCAGAAGAACAAGACCAATAAGACCTCAGATAACCTATATCAGAAGAACGGAATAGAGTCTGTAAGTTGTGCTAAGACAACCTACATCAGAAGACTCAATCTGGTAGGCTGATCAGTTTTAACTGATCAGGTCAGCTCAATCAGGTGACAACCAAAAGTTCATCAAAGTGATACGAGTTCATCAGACAAGAAAAATATTAAACTAAGTTGGTAAATCAAACATTGAACAAGTGTACTTAATAACCAATGAGAGCAAGACACGTATGTACGGAGCTGACAGTTGGGATTTAGCGGACCACAGTCAAACGGCTAGAAAGGACAAGCTTACATGCTTTTGGCCATGCCGCCTCTGTGCACGTCACATCAAGCCTGCAAATCTACCTTAAATAGACCGAAATTCGAATTGCTCTCCAACGGCTAATTCAATTTTGTGCCTATATATATGAGATCAAACCATCATAGTAAGGTTACGAAAATTATCATCAAGCTCAAGCTATCAGCAATTTCCGCACGAAGAACACAAAACCAAGAATATTTTCTAAGTGTTCATCTCATAGTTCTTAGCCCAGAAATCTTATCCTTTAGCTTTAGACTACCCAAATACTAGAATAAATTTCCAGTTGGAACACAATAAATCTTATAACCAAACCAAAAGTTAGGTTAAGTTTGTTCAACAAGATCTCAGACTAGGGTTTCTAGTTCTGATTTCTGGGATTGGTTGAGTGAGAACTCTTGAAACATCTGTTGGACTGTGTTGGACTAACACATTAATCTAAGTCCAATTGGTTAAGTTGGTGCCCCTGCTGATAGAGAAGAGTCGACGTAGGACAAGTTGTCCGAACCACTATAAAAATCTTGTGTGCTTTTATCTGCTTTACCTGCTTTACACTATTTGCACACACCTGTTTAACTTTTGCATGCATATTCTAAGTCAGGATCAGATTTGCACCAAGCAACTGATCTGATCAGTTTGTCACTTTGTCATCTGATTCAAAACAGATAACTTAGAATCTGATTTTGTAAACTGGTTTTTCACACGGGTTAAACTTATCTTCCGCACATCAGTTAAGCTGATAGACACCGAACTGATCTGCTCTCAAGCGATTAGTAAGTTGGATATCAGTCCAAACTGATTCTCACGCACTTTGATCAGGCAACTTGCTATTCACACCTGATCCCACGAAAAAGTTTCAGAAGTCTATTCACCCAGTTGGGATTATACTGGAAAGTATGCTTTTACTTTGTATAATCAAACTAAATTTCGGACTTATTTACTGAATTAAATTATTTGTCACTGATGCTGTGAATATCATCAAATGTTACATATATTTACTGCATAATTATTCAATAAATAGTACGTGTTACATTGTAGTTAATTTAGTGATACCAGATCACAGAAGATTAAATTAACAGTTCCTTGTAACCAAAAGTACACCATTCACGAACTAGATGGAAATGAACAATCCATCGTGAAAGGTTGAAGTGTAACGCTCAGATTGGCTTGTCTTGACCAAAGAGATTACACTAGTGCATGTCTAGTGCACTAAAGTGGACCTACAGGAGGACAAATTCTTCAGAACTGAACTAGGAAGAATTAGACCTCAGTGATTCGTTATTTCTTAATCTTCGTCCCTTAAATAGGATCACGTGTGGTTAGTAAGTATTGCTTTGACTTATTACGGGTAGAGAATCAACGAGATTCAATACTTTATATCTTGGACAATATTATTGGTCACATGTGTAGCTAAGATTTAATACGAAGAATCGTGTGCAAGTACGCTTGTTCGATTTGCCCCCTTGGGAGGTTAATAAGTTTTATCATACCAAATCTTACAAGTGAAACTAGTTTCCGGTATGAGTAATAATGTTGAACCGTTCCTTTACCAAGGATAAAAAGATATTAATTAATAGAAAGCTATTTTAGTGGCTTGAATTAATTAATGGGCTAGATAATCTTAAACACGAGAAATAATAACCGGGAGCCATATTGACTGTAATATGGGTTGAGATGGATAGTGCAATATTAATTATGTAGTGGGATTAATTAATATTTTATGGGCTTGAATAATATTGTGGCTCAATATTGATAATTCAAGATCCATTGGAAGGTCCAATCTTAATTCTCCTAAAGGCCCCCCCAAGTAGCCCAACATAAAGTCCAATAACTGGAAAAGGTATTTAAAAATAAAATAAATATTTGTTGCTAATTTCCTCATATTTTTCGAAAATTATGAATAAGAGGGGAGAAAGATTTTCTTTGAATTTTGTTATGGAATGAAGATATGTATTCTTGAAATACAAGATTATCTCATTAAATTCAAGAAATCTCCCACTTGGTTATTCATATGTATATTTCGAAATTTTGAATAATTAAGGAGAAAGAAAGATTTTCTTGATTTTCTTGAAAAGATATTATGGAAGATATGTATTTCTTGGAATACAAGATTATCTCATAAATTCAAGAAGATCCAAATCTTGGAATCTTGATCCTTGAAATTTTCGAAAATTCCATAACTTGATGAGGCGGAATTTTTGTGGAATATTTTAATTGTGGAGAAAAGAATATAGGAGATATATTCAAGATTTCTTGGAGATCAAGAAAAGATTTTCCCACATTGGTTTTTCCCCAAATTTTCGACCACCACCCCATCTATAAATAGGGGATGATTCTTTCATTCCCAAGTGCAATTCCATGTGCTGGAAAAATTAGTAAATCCACAAAAGTGGTGCAACAAATTATATTTTTCCTTTTAGTTAATTGTTCGCGAGTGTCCTACCACCGGATTGTCGAGCAAGGACTAGGGAATACTTGGGAAGGTTTTTTGGTGTGTTTTCATCAACAAGGCCATCGCCATTCCAAGAGGTAAGTTCACGTAAACTCGTAGTAATTCCGCATGCGTAGGATTTACGTGAATTGTTTATATGCATGATTTGTTATTATTTGAATTAATATGGGTTAATTCATGCTAGTAATAATTATTAGAATTAAATTTGTATTTAAATATTCATTCCGAATAGATCCAGGCAATTCGTTCCCCAACAATTGGTATCAGAGCCTCGGTTTCGGGCTCTGATCTTTAAATCATAATTTAATTCGTGTTCATTAAATTTGAAATTGGATAGTAGAATTGCTAGATCTTTTTTGCAGGTATCCAATTGTCATGGAATTTAATGTGTTTATTCATGCATGCATATAAATTGTTATTTTTAATTCGATTCGTTCGAATTCGTTTTGCCTCGTGAGAAAATCCACGAGTAGATTAGAATTTGTTTGATTTGATCAATGTAATAGACTAGTCTAGATCTAGGTTTATTTATTTTTGTAAAATAAATTGTAACCTAGGATCTAAAACAAATGAGATCTAAGAATTAAAAGACGGGATCAAGAACTGCGCGTAAGCAGCTGGCGTGTTGCTAATATGTGCCAAAAGGAGGCACGCTCATCTTGGACATGCGGACGCGGGCGCTGCTGCTGGGCGCAGGAGCCGCCGGCACGGAGGCGGATCGAGGTTGGGCGTTACGGATCGGGCGGACAGCGCTGCGGGGCGGACGCGGGCGCAGGCAAAGATAGGCGCGATCGGCATGGGTATGGAGCGCGTCTTATGGCAGGGATGATGCACGGCTGCCGTTCGCCGAGAATCGCCGGAAGATGCCGCCGACGGGGCATAATATGTCGGGCAAATATGCGCTATGCCTACAAGACGCTGGCAAGATGGACGCACTTCGACACGTTGGGGAGTGCTAGGCGGGCACTCCGAGCCCATGAATGTGGTCGATGGCGACGAAAGCTTGACAAGGCATTTTTTAAGGCGGTCAAGTGGGAGCTTTTTTCGAGACTAAGCGATGAAGGCTATGAAGACGATTTCTCAAGATCAAGACATGACAAAAATTAACCATGACAATTGGATATATTTGCCCAATATGTTTAATTTTTTGTTTTGATGTTATGCATTATTTTATGCTTATTTAAATTGTGTTTAAATTTGCGATGCATGAGAAAATATTTTGAAAAATCTCACTTTCGAAAATTACTAAGTATGCTTAAACAATTAATTGACAATTTTATGAATAATAAAATTGAATTAATTTTGACCTCCATGATTTATTTATTTGTGAATTCTTTTGGAGAAATTCCCCCCACGGGACGGTCAAAAGATAGCTTTCGCATGAATAAATTCCAAATGGATGATTGTCGATTATTACTAGTGGCGAAGATGACCCTCCCCAAGAGGTTCGTTCAAAGTGAAATAATAATTTTATATTTAATCATGGTTATTACTTAGGTATAAAATTGATATGCATATACTTCCCCGAAGTCCCTGTCAATTTTATATTGGTCAAGTGGAAGTCAACTATTAATGTAGTTATTAAAGGTTTGTAACTGTTCTTGTTTGTAACCTGCTTGAATGTGTTTAAATAATGACCCACCCCACGTGGCTTATTTAAACTGTTTTGATATGTTGGCTGATGCATGTTCATATTTTTTTGAGATTTTAATATGAAACATGTGATCGAACCTTGTGATATATTTGTGCTTATGCATATTATTATTTATTCGATTCAAAGATGTCGTAACTTTTTTAATCCACTGCTATTATACTTAAAGTCAATAGAATAAGTATGGAAACTATATTGATTGGAAACGAAAAATTATAATTGTCCAAACTGCACAAAAGCACAAGTGGATTCTTGACACACCAAAATCAGATGAGCCAACTGACGAGTCAAAAATGTGGGACTCGTCGGATCACCTCATGAGAGATGTCGTCATTTGAAAATGGTGGAGGACAAACCCATGAGGATTACGTCCTCGAGAATGATGGCCCATCTGAACAAACTTAAGGTTCTGAAAGTGCAGATTATAACTGGGGACTCGGATGAATTTGGTACTTCACTCTCTGCCCAAAAGTTTCTGAGCATTTTGGCCTCGCTAGCTGATTTGTTGCAAGCTTTGGTCTCGGTAGAGATGTTGATGTGGCACCAAACTCAAGCTTTAACGGCAAGTGGTAAGTCTTCATTTTTTAGGCCAAGGGAAGGCAAGAAAAAGAAGAGGACCAAAAGTCATAAGCAATAAAACTCAACTGTTGCCAAGGGCAATGGTAAGATGAGGAATGCTTGTGGTGTCAAGAAAAAAAAAATCAAAAGAGGAAGTGCTTAAGGCTGCGGTGAAAGAGGACAATGGAGGTTTACTGTTCCAACCCCAAAAGGGACGGAAAGAAAGGTAATTCTCACGCACTAGTTGTTGAAACTTGTTTAGCGGCGTATACTTCTCATTCGTGGGTGGTTGATACGAGATCCACTAATCATGTTTGCTTCACGGGTTTCAAACTGATCCGGCAACTTAGTAGGAGTAAGATCCTCATCACACTGGGCGATGTTACGAAAGTAGCTGTTGTTGCAATGTTGCGTAAGTGGCAGATATTGCAATGCTACGATAGTAACGGTTATTGCAATGCTACGTAAGTAGCAGATATTCTGATCTTTACATGAGTAGTGGTTAAAGCGATTGGGAGAAGTGCACTGTCTTTTAAAGATAAAAGTTTTTTTTAGATTATCTTTATGTTCCCAGTTTTAGAAAGAATTCACTTTCAGTTTCTAAAATTCTATTAACGGATACTTAGTTTCTTCTAATAAGAATGACATCATTTCTTCAAATGATGAGTGTATCGGTTATGGGACATTGGTCAAGTAATCTCTATACAATTAGCTTTGTGCACACCCTCACTTAAATGCATCCTATAACACATCAACTATTTCCTAAAAAAAAACATTCATCGGGCGTGAGCGAAACACTTCTATGGCATCTAAGATTGGGACATATTAATCCAAAGAGGATCCAAAGGTTGGTGAAAGGTTCACTGGAGTCTCTCCAAGTTGAACCAATTCCAACCTGCAATCATGTTTGGAGGGTAAAATGACCAAGAGGGCATTCGGAGCCAAGGGGAATAGAGCCAAAGAAGTGTTAGAAATCGTTCACACAGACGTATGTGGTCCAATGTCAACCATGGCAAGAGGAGGTTACGAGTATTTCGTCACTTTTATTGATGACTACTCGAGGTACGGTTATATTTTCCTTATGAATTATAAATCTGAGACCTTTGAGAAATTCAAAGAATTTAAGGCTCAAGCAGAGAATCATAGAAAAAAAAAACTTATCAAGTCTCTACGATCAAATCGTGGAGGCAAGTACCTCAACAATGAGTTTTTGAACTACTTGTCAGATGAAGGGATTGCATCCCAGCTGACTGCACCCGGAACCCCTCAACAAAACGGGGTTGCAGAGCAAAGAAACAGAACTCTTTTGGAAATGGTTAGATCAATGATGTGTCATGCGGATCTTCCCAAGTCGTTCTGGGGTCATGCCATGGAAACAACGGCTTATATTCTGAACTTGGTGCCATCCAAATCGGTTCCCAAAACTCCCAAAGAATTGTGGACCGGACGCAAGCCTAGTTTGAGACACATGAGAATTTAGGGGTGTCCGGCCTACGTGTTGGACAAGGAAGCCGGGAAATTGGATTCTCGATCAGAATTAAGGCTCCCAAAGATCAAAAGGTGGTAATAAGCACCCACTTTAGATTTTTGGAGGAAGACTATATGAACGAAAGAAGACCCAGAAGTGAGATTACCTTAAATGAGCTAAGGGGGCTAACCTCGTTGCCAACTGTACAAGATAACATACCAAACGACACACTTACACAATCGGAACCTCGTCGTAGTGGGAGGGTTGTGAAACAGCCCGAGAGATTCATGAGAATAGGAGAGTCCTCGAACTTGATTCCCGGTCAAGACGAATCAGACCCATGGACATATGATGAGGCAATCCAAGACAAGGATGCGGTTTCTTGGCAAAAGGCAATGAAAGCATAAATGGGGTTTATGGATCATAACAGAGTGTGGGAGCTAGTCGAACCACTTAATGGGGTCAAACTTATTGGTTGCAAGTGGGTATACAAGAGAAAGAGGGATCGGACGGGAAGGTGGAAACCTTCAAGGCAAGGCTTGTGGCGAAAGGTTAATACTCAGAAAGAAGGGATCGACTATGAGGAAACCTTTTTCACCATAGCGATGCTCAAGTCCATCCGGATTCTCTTGTCGATTGCTGCACATCTCGATTTTGAAATCTGGCAAATGGATGTCAAGACAGCTTTCCTTAACGAAAGTCTTGATGAGGAAATCTATATGCAACAACCCCAAGGCTTCATTGAAAAGGGCCAAGAACACCTAGTTTGTAAGCTCATGAAGTCCATTTACGGACTCAAATAGGCATCCAGAGCTTGGAACCAATGTTTTGATCATGTTATAAAGTCTTATGGGTTTGATCAAAACGAGTTTGAAAGTTTGTGTACAAAAAAAGCGTGTCGGGCGCATTGGTATTCTTAGTACTATCGTAGATGACATTACGCTCATCGGGAACGATGTAAAGGTGTTATCGGACGTAAGGGCATGGCTTTCAAAAATAGTTTGATATGAAGGACTTAGGGAAGCCGGGCACATCCTTGGGATCAAGATCACTTTCGAGATCGTAGAAAAAAGGATGATAGGCTTATCATGAAGCTTCATACATAAACACCTTTGTCTTGAAACGATTCAAAGATGCGAGATTCAAGAAAGGCCGTACCTTTCGGACATGGAATCCATCTATCAAGGAATGTGCCCTAAGACACAAAGGAGATAGATGACATGAAAGACATTCCTTATGCTTCCTATTTGTCGGAAGCCTTATGTATGCAATGTTGTGCACGAGACCCGGATATCTGCTTTATCGTTGGCATGGTAGCAAGATATCAAAAGTAACACGGGAAAAAGAACATTGATGGCGATTAAAAACATTCGAAGTATCCGAAAAAGAACTCGAGATAGAATGTTGGTTTATCAGTCAGATAGTCTAATCCCCATCGGCTACACGGACTTGAATTTCAAATCAGACATAGATTCTAGAAACTATCTGCCTCAGTTAGTGTGGTTTCATTTGGGAAGTGTAGCCATAAAATGGACGAGTGTAAAGCAGAAATGCATCACTGACTCAACCATGGAACCAGTTTGGCTCTAGACCTTCTTAGTGGACTTGGATGAAGTTCCGAATTTGTCTAGCAATATTTGCTAAGGGCAGTTGCAAATTCAAGGGAACCAAGAGTCCACGAGTCAAACAAGCACACTGAAGGAAAGGAATCTTAGACGAGAAATCGTTAAGAGATGAGATGAAGAGGTGGCTAAAGATTGCATTGGAAGATAACCTAGTGTATACTTTCACAAAGTGTCTGCCTCTAGAAACATTCAAAGAGACATGTGGGAGGAATGGTTGTCAAGTGCGTAGCCAATCTGCTTTGAGTATAAGTGGGAGACATTATTAGGTTCATGTAGGTGACATTATATGTCACGGATCTACACGAGACATGTTGTAGTATACTTAAAAGCAGACTTTGAGTATAAGTGGGAGATTGTTGGGATTATACTGGAAAGTATGCTTTTACTTTGTATAATCAAACTGAATTTCGGACTTATTTACTGAATTAAATTGTTTATCACTGATGTTGTGAATATCATCGAATGTTACATATATTTACTGCATAACTATTCAATAAATAGTAAGTGTTACATTGTAGTTAATTTAGTGATACCAGATCACAGAAGATTAAATTAACAGTTCCTTGTAACCAAAAGTACACCATTCACGACCTAGATGGAAATGAACAATCCATCGTGAAAGGTTGAAGTGTAACGCTCATATTGGCTTATCTTGACCAAATAGATTACACTAGTGCATGTCTAGTGCAATGAAGAGGACCTACATGAGGACAAATTCTTCAGAACTGAACTAGGAAGAATTAGACCTCAGTGGTTCGTTATTTCTTAATCTTCGTCCCTTAAATAGGATCACGTGTGGTTAGTAAGTATTGCTTTGACTTATTACGGGTAGAGAATCAACGAGATTCAATACTTTATATCTTGGGCAATATTATTGGTCACATGTGTAGCTAAGATTTATCTACGAAGAATCGTGTGTGCAAAACGCTTTGTTCGATTTGCCCCCTTGGGAGGTTCATAAGTTTTATCATACCAAATCTTGCAAGTGGAACTAGTTTAGGTATGAGTAATAATGTTGAATGTTCCTTTACCAAGGATAAAAAAGATATTAATTAATGGAAAGCTATTTTGTTGGCTTGAATTAATTAATGGGCTAGATAATCTTAAACACGGAAATAATAACAAGGAGTCATATTGACTGTAATATGGGTTAAGATGGATAGTGCAATATTAATTATGTAGTGGGATTAATTAATATTTTATGGGCTTGAATAATATTGTGGCTCAATATTGATAATTCAAGATCCATTGGAAGGTCCAATCTTAATTCTTCTAAAGGCCCCCCAAGTAGCCCAACATAAAGTCCAATAACTGGAAAAAGTGTTTAAAAATAAAATAAATATTTGTTGTTATTTTCCTCATATTTTTCGAAAATTATGAATTAGAGGGGAGAAAGATTTTCTTTGAATTTTGTTATGGAATAAAGATATGTATTCTTGAAATACAAGATTATCTCATTAAATTCAAGAAATCTCCCACTTGGTTATTCATATGTATATTTCAAAATTTTGAATAATTAAGGAGAAAGAAAGATTTTCTTGATTTTCTTGAAAAGATATTATGGAAAATATGTATTTCTTGGAATACAAGAATATCTCATAAATTCAAGAAGATCAAAATCTTGGAATCTTGATCCTTGAAATTTTCGAAAATTCCATAACTTGATGAGGTGGGATTTTTGTGGAATATTTTAATTGTGGAGAAAAGAATATAGGAGATATATTCAAGATTTCTTGGAGATCAAAAAAAAATTCCACATTGGTTTTTCCCCAAATTTTCGACCACCACCCCATCTATAAATAGGGGATGATTCTTTCATTCCCAAGTGCAATTCCATGTGCTGGAAAAATTAGTAAATCCACAAAAGTGGTGCAACAAATTTTATTTTTCCTTTTAGTTAATTGTTCGCGAGTATCCTACCACCGGATTGTCGAGCAAGGACTAGGGAATACTTGGGAAGGTTTTTTGGTGTGTTTTCATCAACAAGGCCATCGTCATTCCAAGAGGTAAGTTCACGTAAACTCGTAGTAATTCTGCATGCGTAGGATTTACGTGAATTGTTTATATGCATGATTTGTTATTATTTGAATTAATATGGGTTAATTCATGCTAGTAATAATTGTTAGAATTAAATTTGTATTTAAATATTCATCCTGAA
Source organism: Stenogyne calaminthoides (assembly GCA_037126765.1). Taxonomy (NCBI): domain Eukaryota; kingdom Viridiplantae; phylum Streptophyta; class Magnoliopsida; order Lamiales; family Lamiaceae; genus Stenogyne; species Stenogyne calaminthoides. Next base: position 31,850,711 of record JBBCBC010000007.1, on the reverse strand, counting down.
TAGATCCAGGCAATTCATTCCCCAACACACCCCTCCCCTCTAGACTTCTGCCTTACTAAACCCGTTCGGGACCTACAAGTGGTATCAGAGCAGTGGTTCTACGAACCACTGGCTTTGAGTATCATCGGTTCTTGAGGAAGAACCATTGTGGTCACTTGAACAGATCTTGAAAAACCTATTTTAAAACTCATCTATTTTCAAAACTCACATCCAGCATGGATAACACTTCGAGTATGTATCATGATCTACCTAAGTTCTCTATTGATGATTATGCTGACTGGACCATAATCATGAGTAACCATCTGGGTGCGATAAGCAGCAGAATGATGAAGTTCTTGAACAAGAACCCATTATCATTTACTACAACAACCCAGTTGAAGGAGGTGATCCAGAATATCCAACTGGAGCCAGAATCAAAAAGAGTCCTTCACTGATGGATGCCGAGGAAAGAAAATTGTCCAATCTGAAGACATATCATCATGAAGACGATGGACAAGATAACACGTGAGAAGATCAAGTATCTAAAGACTGCCAAGCAGATGTGGGATACTCTTGATGAGATGTGCAAAGGAAATGATCTGATTAAGGACAACAGATTGCAAGCTGAACTGGTAAAGTTTGAAAAACTCAAGATGCTGCCAAATGAAACCATAAATCAGCTCGATGGACCAATCACCATGTCAGTCAACAAGCTTCGTGAACTGGGATGAGAAATGTCTGACAAAGACATCAACTACAAGATCTTGAGGTCCCTGACCAAGAAATGGGACATGAAAGTAACGGTGATAAAGGATTGCCAAGATATTGTGAAGATGAAGCCAAGCAATCTGTTTCTCAGTTTAAAGGCTCATGAATTCGACCTGATTGAAAGAGGTCAAGAAGAAGAAGACGAGTCACCTGCTGAAGCTACACCTGCCACATCAAAAGCAGTTGCATTTAAGGTCGCAAGCAGCAGTTCGAAGTCCACTGAACCAATAGGATATATCATGAGTCAGGCTGAACAGATTGCTTTGCTGACCAGAATGCTTGAACGATCCAATGTTCAACTGGAAAAATATCGGAAATTTTATAGAGACTATCAGAACAGCAGAGGAAGAGATAGGAGGAATCGTTTTGATGATAGAAGAGATGAATATAGAGATGGCCGCAGAGAAGATAAGAAGAGAGATGATCGTTCTGATGATAGAAAAGACAACAGACCAGACAGAAGGAATTCTGATTACAGGCAAACTGGGAAGTCACCTGACAAATCCTACAGAAGAAATGATTCACCTGGCTGAAGAAATTCCGCAGAACCTGGAGCATGTTTCAACTGTCAGAAACCAGATCACTACAGTGCAGATTATCCTGACCTGACTCCAAAAGAAAGAGAAGATAAGCGGAACAAAAGAGAGCAAAGATACAGAGACAGAAAAACCATGGTTGCTGATACATCTGGGATAGATGACTCCTATCTGCCATCATATGATTCTGGATACTCATCTGTAGAAGACTTCTGCCTGATGACCAACACTGATGATGTCAACAACCTCGACAATCTGATGTTCTCATCTGATGACGACATCTGTCTCATGGCCAAGGATGTTGATCAAACTGAGGTAACTTCTAAACCTTCTGTGTTTTTTGTTTCCACGCCTGTTGTGCTGAGCACACCGGCTGGAGAGATTGACCTGCAGCTCTACAATGAGCAATTGTTTGATGATCTCTCTAATGCAGTAGATACTTATACAATAGTGGAAGCTGAGAACGATAAGCTAAGGGATGAGAACATTTAGCTTGTCAAGGATAATGTTGTAAGTAAAGTTGCTGAACTGAAAGCAGTTGAGACTGTTCAGAAGATGACCAAAGAACTGGAGTTTCTGAAAGTCAGCTCTTCTGATCAGGGTAAACTGGTTAAGGAATATCAAGCTATTAACAAGCAGCAAGCTGATGATCTCAAAATCCTCCAAGCTAAGTTTGATGAACTCTTCCGACTGTATGAGAGTCTAAAACAAAGTTAGGACAATTTGCAAAAGAAAGTAGAGGTTTTTGGAAAAGCTTCTAAAAATGTTGATGAAATAACAAGCTACTTTTGGAAGCCAACTGATAAGAAGGTATTGGGTTTGATAGCCCTTCTGGATCCTCACATGTCCAACCTGATTCACATTCCAAAAGTGAATTTAGAAAGGTTTCTGGACAAGATACACAATATGATAAATTTGTATCGAATAAGGGAAAAAGGCCTACTGAACAGGAAAGTCGAGTGCCTGATCAGAAAGGAAACATAAATGGACCTCATCTGATTAAGCATCAGCCGAGGAATCAACAGAAGAATCATGTTCTTCTGAAGAGACCTCAGCCTAATCAGCAGATTAGGAATCAGAAAGGACAATCTCACAAGGGAAAGTCTAATCTGAGACCTAATCAGGTCAAGCTGCCTAACCAACATGCTAAGGGTAAACTGCAGAAACCATTTGTGCAAAAGAGATATGAATATTTTGATGGTAGCAGTCGTACCTATCCCTTCAACCAGAAATCCAGGCATCTGCACCAGAACCACACTGGATTAAAATAAAGACAAACTAATCAGAAAAATCCCAAGTCTTCTGATTCATCCAAGGTTCACACTCATAATCATACTGACCAGAAAGCACATGACTGGCAACAAACATCTCCTCAGTTCATACATAGAACAAGAAGGCCCACGTGTACCTTTGGTGACGATAATTTTGGTTTTACTAGAGGATTCGGAACCTTAGAGAATGATGATGTACAGGTTACTGGAATCTCGTATGTCGATGGTTTAAAGCACAACCTGTTATCAGTTTCACAATTCTGCGACAACGGATTCAGCGTTGAGTTCTCAACTGATCAATGCACTATCAAGAATTGAGCCACTCAAAAAATTTTGTAAACTGGTTCCAGAAAGGGAACGATATACACTGCAAACTGGAACAGTTGTCCAAGAAATGCATGTCTGATTGTTAAGAGTTCCAAAAGCAGCAGTTGGCTCTGGCACAAGAGAATGAGCCATCTGAACTTTAAGACTCTTAACAAGATAGCAAGGATGTCCCTGGTTGAGGGTCTCCCTAATAAGATATTCTCTAGGATCATACATGTGTCGTATGTCAGAAGGGAAAATAGGTTAAAGCCTCATTTAAGGCGATCCCAGGACCAGCATCCAGCAGAGTACTGCAACTGCTCCACATGGATTTGTTTGGACCAGTTACACCACTTGGTTTTCGGTGGGCCTTAAATACACTCACGGTGATCGTGGATGATTATTCCAAGTTTACTTAGGTTGTATTCTTGTATAAGAAGAATGAAACTACAACAAAGATAACAAAGATAATGAGAAGCGGTGTCAAAAAAATTATCGAGAAAACCTCGTGTTTCTGGATTCCTTTATAACTGATTTTTGCACTAAGTTTGGTATATAGCATGAAACATCAGCCTCCAGAACACCACAATAGAATGGCGTAGTAGAACGGAGAAACAGAACACTCAAAGAAACTGCTCGCACAATGTTGGCTGAACATGCAACTCCAAACCGTTTCTGGGCAGAAGCTATCAACACTGCATGTCACACTCAGAACAGATGCTCTCTGACTAAGATTCACTTTAAAAACTTTATGAACTTTGGAAGGGCAGAAAACCTCGTGTTTCTTACTTCCATATTTTTTGGTGCAAATGTTTTATTCACAACAATGGGAAGAGTAAGTTGAAAACCTTTGAAGCTAAATCAGATGAGGGTATATTCTTAGTATATTCCTCAACCAGCAAAGCATTCAGGGTGTTCAACAGGCAAACCCTAGTTGTGGAGGAGACACCTCATGTGGTCTTTGATGAGACATCTTCTGAACAAGAGAAATCTGCCTCAGAACAAGCAGTACCAGATCAATCAGTATCTGATACTCAGAAAATGGATCAGTTAAGTATCAAAGAAAAGGGATCAGATCACGTAACAGTGTATGTTCCTAACCTTGATCTTAATGATTCACCGGGTCAATCAGACCCTAAGGTACGTACAACTGTCGATGAAGAAGTTGGTACAACTGAGATAGTAACAAGTGAACCATCTGGTTCAGGGGGAACACCTGATGTTCCGGCGGACAGACATCAGCCTATGATGATTCCAACATCAGCTGAGACTTGTCCATGCCAAGTGGATCCTATTACTGTACCTCTCCCAACCTCTAGTGACTCAATATCAGAAGAGGATGACAATATCCAAACTGATATACATCAAAAAAGAAGGACTTGGTTGAAAGGCCATCCGACTGATCAGTTAATCGGCAATCCTAATGCCCGAGTCCAAACTAGACATCAGGTTGGTAAAAGTGCTATGTATTGTTGTTATCTGTCTTTGAAGGAACCTACCACGATAGAAGAAGCTCTACAAGATGCCAGTTGGATTCTAGCTGTGCAAGAAGAATTTGAGCAGTTCGAGAATAATCAGGTTTGGGAACTTGTAGACAGACCAACTCATCAAGATGTGATAGGCACCAAGTGGGTATTCAAGAACAAGAGGGATGAGAATAATGCCATCACCAGAAACAAGGCAAGACTTGTTGCAAATGGGTATTCACAATCAGAATGGATTGATTATGATGAGACCTTTGCACCAGTCGCTCGCCTGGAAGTCATTCGGCTATTTCTAGCATATGCTGCCCACAGAGAGTTAGTGTATCAGATGGATGTAAAGAGTGCATTCTTAAATGGGTTACTAGCGGAGGAAGTTCATGTCGAACAACCTCCTGGCTTTGAAAAAGGCAACTAGGTGTACCGTTTAAGAAAAGCTCTTTATGGCCTGAAACAGGCTCCCCGAGCTTGGTATGATACACTATCCCAATTCTTAGTAGATAGTGGATTCACTAAAGGAGTCATAGAAAGAACCTTGTTCAGAATAGAAGATGGTGAAGACATTTTGATGATTCAGATCTATGTGGACGATATCATCTTCGGATCGCCCAACAAAAGCTTATGTGATAGATTCAGTAAACTGATGCAAGGGAAGTTCGAGATGTCCATGATGGGTCAGATGAATTATTTTCTGGGTCTTCAAGTTAAACAAAGTAAATAAGGGATATTCATCTATCAGACAAAGTACACTAGGAATATGTTGGCTAAGTTTGGAATTCAGAACAGTAAGGTAGCCAAAATTCCTATGATGACTGGATTCAAGATGGATCCAGACGAAAATGGTCAGAAAACTAATCAAAAAGAATATAGGGCTCTCATTGGATCACTACTATAGTTGACTGCCAGCAGACCAGACATAACATTCGCAGTAGGTATATGTGCCAGATTTCAGGCAAATCCGATGCGAAGCCACCTGGAAGCAGCTAAGTGGATTCTTAAGTATCTGAAGGGGACAATAAACCTTGGATTATTCTACCCATCAGATGATAATCTAGAGCTTAGTGGGTATTCAGATTCTGATTATGGAGGTTGCAGAATAGATAGAAAGTCAACCTCAGGTACTTGTTCATTCTTAGGAAGCAAATGTTGGGGTTATACTGAAAAGTATGTTTTTTACTTTGTATAACCAAACTGAATTTCTTATTTATTTACTGAAATAAATTATTTATCACTGTTGCACTAAATATGAATGAATGATATATATATTTATTGCAAACCTGTTCGATAAGAAAGTACGTATCACGATGAAGTTAATTTGGTGATACCATATCACAGAATATCAAATTAACAGTCCCTTGTGATTAAGTATAAATTCACAACCCAGATGGAAATGAACAATCCATCATGAAAGGTTGAAGTGTAAGGCCCAGATTGGCTTGTCTTGACCAAGAGATTACACTAGTGCATTATGATGCGCTGAATAGGACCTACAGAAGGATAAATTCTTCGGCACTGAATATACAAGAATTAGACCTCAGTGGTTCGTTATTTCTTAATCTCCGTCCCTTAAATAGGATCTTGTGAAATTAATAACTATTGCTTTGACTTATGATGGGAAGAGAATCAATGCGATTCGATACCTTGTATCTTGGGCAATATTATTAGTTACACGACGATTACTAATATTTAATACGGAGAATCGTGTGCAAGCACGTCTTGCTTGATTTGTCCCCTTGGTTGGCTCAGAATCTTTATCATACCAAATCTTGCAAGTGGAAATTTATTTCCAGTATGGATAATAATGTTGAGTTGTCTTTACTCCAAGGACAAATATATTAATTAATATAAAATATGTTTTGTGGCTTAATTAATTAATGGACTAAGATAATCTTAAACACGGGAAATAATGACCGGGAGCCATATTATTGTGAAGTCGTAATGTGATTTAAGATGGATAGTTCAATATTAATTTTATAGTGGAATAAATTAATATTAATGGGCTTGAATAATATTTTGGCTAAATATTAAAGTTTCATAGCCCATTGGAGGTCTAATCTTAATTCTCATAAAGACCCCTCAAATAGCCCAAATTAAAGTCCAATTAATGAAAAGGAGAAGAAAATATTTTGCCTATTTTTTCCATGATAATTTTTGAAAAATTGGGTAGGAGAGAGAAAAAGATTTTTTCTTGATTTTCTTGGAAAGATCTTATGGAATAAGTATTCTTGAGATACAAGTTTATCCCATAAATTCAAGAAAGGAAAAAGATCTTATTTTCTTCCTACTTGCCTGAGATTTTCGAAAATTAAGGAGCAATAAAGGAGGAGAAGATTTTGTTGGGAGATATTTTGGGAAATATAATATATTCATAGATTGTATCTTGAAGAAGAAGCAATGAAATTTCCCAATGCCCAACTTGACCTAAAATTTTCGTCCCCCCCCCCCCTTGTCTTATAAATAGGGGGTAAACTTTTCATCCCCAGTGAAACTCCATGTGTTGGAAATATTATAAATCCACAAAGGTGGTGGCAAAATATTTTTTTTTCTCCTTTATTAAAATCGTTCGTGTGAATCCTCCCTCCGGATTACGTTCGTGGATGTGGAACATATTTGGGAAGGCTCTTTGGGTTGATCCATCGTCTCAATGGTTGTCTCTACAAGAGGTATGTAATCTCGTAACTCCTAGATTCTCCATGCTTAGGATTTACGTGGATTACGTGTACGCATGTTGCTTATTTATTTGTTTAATTATTATGTTGAATTGATTTAGGATTAATTCATGTTAATTAATTGATTAATTTAAATATGTATTTAAATTCACCTCGAATAGATCCGGGCACCCCTAATTTCCCAACAACTAGTATCAGAGCCTCGGTTTCGAGCTCTGTATTTAAATTGTTATTTAAATTTGTTGGACATTAAATTGAAAATTGGATAGTAGAATTGCTAGATCTGTTTTGCAGGTATCCAATTATCATGATATTTAATGTGTTTAATTTTTCATGCGTATGTTTTGGTTTTAATTCGACTCGTTCGAATTTGTTTTTCTCGTGAGAAAATTCACGAGTAGATTAGGCTATTTGATTTGTTCAATGTAATAGACTAGTCTAGATTTAGGTTTATTTATTTTCTCGTTAAATAAATTATAACCTGATCGAAGACGAAGATGGAGATGAGAAATTAAAATGGATCCGGAACAGTGTGCTCGCGATGCGGACGTCGCCAAGCGCGCACGGGCACGACGTAAGGCGTCGGGTGGGATCGGCACCCTGCGCGGATGGGCGGGCGAGGGCGGCTGAGGTTGGCGAAGTGCGTGCGGGTACGCGTGGCGCCTGTCGAGGCTGCAGAGGACCGTGCGGGCGATGCGCGCTGTGTCTAGGCGCACGGGCGAGGTTGCTCCGCCAAGTGACCGGCCGGATGCGGACGTGCATCCCGGCTGCGAGCTGCTTGGCGTGGCGTTTCGAGATCAACTTCAAGCATCTCTCCTAATGGCCACGGAGAAGCTAGAAAAGACGGATGAGAAGCTTGATAAACTGATTCTCACATTCTCAAGTGCAATTGAAGCTGCAAAATTTGAACTTGTGAGAAAAATTCAAGAACAAATAGCTCAACCAGCAGGCCTCTCAGTGCAAGATCTCAATCAAGTTATAACAGTTAACTTTGGCTCTCTAACTTCCCATGTCAATGCTCTTTTTGATAAAACCAAAAAGGGGGAAGGACAGAGTGAGAAACCTGCCAATATCATCACCACAACAGAAGATCTAATTCAGACCGTTGAATCATATGGGCAAAGGCTTGACCATTTAGATCTGTTTACTGATGAAGTAACTGTCAAGATGGAAAAATCCAAACAAAGACAAGCTGCGGGAAAAGCTGGACCATCTGGACCCTCAAAGACTGTCTTCCACCACCAGCTCAGACTCAATCCAAAAGGGTAACGAGGAGTGCTGCTGCAAAGATTGAAGCTGATAAGGAACTGGCAGTCAGACTGACCAAAGAGCAACTAGATGAAGAAGCTCGTCTGAGTGAGGCAGAAAGGCGATCAGACAAGCTAGCTGAGGCTAAGGGTCTGAAGAAAAGATATGCTGCTAAAAAAAAGAAGGGTCAAATTGGGAAGAAGATTGTTGAGCCCCGATTCCAGCCAAAGTAGAAGATATCATTCCCAAAAATGATAAACATGAAGAAAGGATGAGGGAATGGTTAAAGATCAGAGCAAAATGGCTCTTGGATGCGTTTGTTCTAGACATTGTGCCAACAGAAGAATCACCAGATGAAGAATTTTTGAATTGGATGGAGAACAAGCATCTAAAATTCTTGAAAGAACTCGAATATGATGCCAAACTGATCAACGCGAAGATCACACATCCACCATATGATGTGTTGGACTACAAAAAGAAGAAGGATGGTTCTTTTAACAGATTGGCATTTCAGAGATTCTACTTCAATCTGATGGGGAAAGCACGATAATTGATCCATGAGAGGTAAATGATGTCAAGTGGAAATTATATCGTATATTCGATGTTCCACAGAATCTGCGAGAGATGCCGGAGGGTTACATACCCAAAGTTTGAAGATCAGAAGATAGTTTTAGGATTAGTTGTACTTAATGCTGAAACTTTTCAAATGTACTCTATAATGACAAAATCTGATGAATGAAAAGTTTACTTTACTGATCCTAAGACAAACTCTCATTGTCTTCTTGATTATACATTCTTTCTTGTTTTTATAATATATCAACTGATGTTGGTTTCTCAAATGTTTTGGTTTTATCAAAATGGGGGAAATTGTTGGGAAATTTATAGTTTTGATGAAAGTTCCAAAACACTTGTAATAGGACCAGTTAGAACTGTTAGCTGACTAATGATCTAGAAATCAGGTTAAGATGATCAGTTGATAATGAATGTATAGAACAACTGATGTAATAAATAGGTCACATATTGAGGGGGAACTCAATATGTATAAGTCAGAAGATCAGAAGATTAGACCAGTCAGAAGATCAGACCAGTCAGAAGATCAGAAGATCAGACCAGTCAGATAATCAGGTGAAGACATGAAGCTGAAGAATCAGAAGACCTGAAGATTAGATGACTACCAGAAGAACAAGACCAAGAAGACCTCAGATAACCTACATCAGAAGAACGGAATAGAGTCAGTAAGTTGTGCTAAGACAACCTACATCAGAAGACTCAATCTGGTAGGCTGACCAATGTTAACTGATCAGGTCAGCTCAATCAGGTGACAACCAAAAGTTCATCAAAGTCATACGAGTTCATCAGACAAGAAGAATGTTAAACTAAGTTGGTAAATCAAACACTGAACAAGTGTACTTAATAACCAATGAGAGCAAGACACGTATGTACGGAGCTGACAGTGAGGGATTCGGCGGATCACAGTCAAACAGCTAGAAAGGACAAGCTTACATGTTGTTGGCAATGTCGCCTCTGTCCACGTCACATAAAGTCTGCAAATCTATCATAAATAGACCGAAATTCGAATTCTTTCCAACGGCTAATTCGATTTTGTGCCTATATATATGGGATCAAACCTTCATAGTAAGATTACGGTAATTGTCATCAAGCTCAAGCTATCAATAATTTCCGCACGAAGAACACAAAACCAAGAATATTTTCTAAGTGTTCATACCATAGTTCTTAGCTCAGAAATCTTATCCTTTAGATTTAGGCTACCCAAATACTAGGATAGATTTCCAGTTGGAACACAACAAATCTTATACCCAAACCAAAAGTTAGGTTAAGTTTGTTCAGCAAGATCTCAGACTAGGGTTTCTAGTTCTGATTTCTAGGATTGGTTGAGTGAGAACTCTTGAAACATCTGTTGTACTGTGTTGGACTAACACATTAATCTAAGTCCAGTTGATTAAGTTGGTGCCCCTGCTGATAGGGAAGAGTGGATGTAGGACAAGTTGTCCGACCAACTATAAAAATCTTGTGTGTTTTTATCTGCTTTACAAGCTTTACACTATTTGCACACACCTGTTTAACTTTTGCATGCATATTCTAAGTCAGGATCAAATTTGCACCAAGCAACTGATCTGATTTGTTTGACACTTTGTCATCTGATTCGAAACAGATAACTTAGAATCTGATTTTGTAAACTGTTTTTTCACACGGGTTAAACTTATCTTCGCGCAGACAGTTTGTTCGATAGACACCGAATCGATCTGCTCTCAAGCGTCGATAAGTTGGATATCGATCAAAATGATTCTCACGCACTCTGATCAGACAACTTGCTATTCACACCTGATCCCACGAAAAAGTTTCAGAAGTCTATTCACCCCTCCCCTCTAAACTTATGTCTTACTAACCCGTTTGGGACCTACAGTAAGTGATTCTATCTTCAATAATAACTTAGATGGTATTTTCAATCATTCCAAAAAGTGATGATCACTTCTGAAAAAAAAAGGTGAGGGATTTGAAAAAAAAGTGAACTCTTATAAAAAGTTGCAAGCACCCCCATGAGTGATATACATTTAAAAAATAAAAAAATTCATATATAATATTATACGGATCTAATAAAATATACTCGTACCTGTTTCATTCTACCCATTAAATAGAAAATTCACGAATTTTTTGCAGGACAGATCGAATCAAGCATATTTTTCTAAAGAAAATTGTGCTAAGGCAAAATAGAAAAACTCGCTCCTAAATCTGTGTCATTATAAGGGCAAATCATATGTTACTTTACATACAAATATGTGTCACTTTCTTTTTTAGTACATTTATCTTCATAGTAATACTTGTAAGATATTGAAAATTATCTTATTATATACGCACAAATTGTGTAAAAAGAGTTTTAGTATAAATATTTATCTTTACCGTATATCTTGGCCTTCTGATAAGATGGATTGAGAGTGAATTTTCCTATTTTATGCGATTTTTTTTGAAAAAAATTATTTGATCCGATTCGACCCGCGTAAGATCCGCTAATTTTAAGCTTCTTCTTGTTTATTGTACGCATAATACTATATATGAAAGTCCCTCTTAATTCTTAAACAATGAGATTTTACTTTTAATTTATTAATATATGTAAAAGAATAAATAAACATTTAATTCAAATTCGTCATATAAGCCATCTCACACAGTATTGTTTTCAACAATAATTTGTAGTTAAATATTACATAAATTATCTCACAAGCAAATTATGATAATTAGATTACGTGCGAGTATATTTAAAGGTTGCTTAGCATAGTCGAAGTTTGTTATTCCCAAAGCAATTAAAGTGCTTGGAGATTGGTGTTTGGATAATTCGTTAAGGCAACGAATCCTTTTATTTGCTCTGATAGTATTATTTTTTAAGAAAGTCAACTTAGAAAATTTAACAAATATAATATTCCTTTATTATCAATTTGGGGATTCGTTTCTACGTATTAAAGCCGTGAGACTTGTATTGTATATGGCAATTAATGGTAGGCATTTTTAATGTCTTGAATTAGACACTCTTGCATGTTTTAGTAATATTTCTAAATTTTAATTATTACTAAAACATAAGAGTACAAAAATATTACATTATGAGACACGTACTCTTGCGTTGGACAATCTTACGGTGAAAATGGACATAATTTGAGCATTGATGATTTAACACTTTAGGAGAGATGAATGTTAATTTGTGTTAGGTTGTATACATGAGACCGTCTCATACGAGTTTTTATCTTTACCTAATTATACTACATATATTAGAGAAAAGAAGGTTTTTAGGTCCCATAATTTAGCTAGTGTTCATTTTTCGTCTAAAAAAATTTAACAATCCAAATTTGGTCCCTTAACTAAATTGATTGTCAAATTTTGGTCTCAATTTTTGACAAAAAATCTCAAACTGCGTCGTTTCGGTCACGTGCTAGTTAAGTGTCGGTAAAGTTTGAGAATTTTTTGTACCGTCGCAGACGTGGACGCTGATGTTCTTTTTGTTTTAGGTTTTTTACGTTTTTTAGTCAATTAAATTATACATGTGTAAATAATTCAATAAATTAGATAAAACTCAAATTTAAAATTTACAAATTAAAAAAGGACTAAATTTTGCCAATACGGGACTTCTGTATGACCGAAAATGACGTCTTTCGCGTTTTCTCAGTGAAAATTGTACCAAAGTTGGACAATCAATTTAATAATGGGACAAAAATTGGAACAAAAAATGGACTGTAGATAAGTTATGGGACCAAAAAAAAAATTCTCCCACAAATTATATAACATTAAGATTTTGGCTAGGCCTTGTATGCACCTAAGTACACGTTGCATTTTATAGTGTATTTTAGAAACTTGCAACTTGTTGCACTAAAACTTGTTATTTATTACACTGAATCGTGCAACTATGTTTTAAGAACACTTATTTTATGTTTCAGTGTAACAAGTTGAAAGTATCTAAAATACACAATGGAGTGCACTGTGCACCTGGTGCACAGGAGACTGACTCTAAAATTTTATAATGTGTATGTGTAATATAATATATATAAACATCCAAGTCATCTAATTTATTTTTACAACGGTTCAATCGATCGAACCAGTGATCCATATAATTCATTATACGGTTTGAAGGTCGGTCTGGATTTAAAAACATTGGTATAATGTATGCGGACCATCCTATACAAGTTTTTGTCTATTTTGAGTTTTACACATACCTATAAACATCAATTATTGTGCCTGGAATCACTACAAAAAATCACGGTTTTAACGTGAGATTTTAGCGGCGGCTAGATAAACCGTCGCTAATGGCGACGGATTACATCGAACGATCAAAGTCCGCGATTTAGCTTATTTGTTTTGGTAACCGCCGCTATTAGCGACGGAATAGCGGTGGTTTAGCAACAAAATATTCAAACCTGGTCAAATCGGGCCGTTTAGCGTTGGTTTTAACCGTCGTTGAAGTCAGACCTGGGGCACGAAGCATCTCGGCACTTGGACCACCGCCCAGGCCGAGTTTAGCGACGGTTCTTATCTGTCGCTACTAGCGACGAACATTAAATATCTATCGTTAATCTGTCGCTAAATTCCAATTATATAAACAACGCACACAACACTCTTGCACGATTTTTTCCGCAAATAGTATGTTCCGCCGCCTCCTTCAGATTCGTTATAAAATCCCGAGCATTCGATTGCGTGGATAACTTTGTACCGTCGTGTTCTTCCATTTGACGGTAAATTTTCTAATTTTTAATCGTTTATTTTCTCGTTTTATATACGTACATGCGTGTATATATATATATATATATATATATATATTAGATTAATTTTGATGTAATTATAATTTCTATATTAATTAATTTCGAAATATATATATATATATTAGATTAATTTTGATGTAATTATAATTTCGATATTATTGTATTAATGTTAGATTAATTATTAATGTTAGATTAGTGTTAGATATATATTAGATTAATGTTAGATTAATTATATATCCATGTTAGTTTAATTAGTCAATTACGTACATGCATGTTAAATTAATTAGTCAACAATTTTATGTAATTAGATTAGTCTGGTTGATTAGGAAATTAGTCTGGTTTGATAATGTCAATTTAACGTACATGTTATATTATGAGATTATGTTTATGTAATTATTTTATTATGTGACACATATATGTTAGAATTGTTAAAATTGTTAGATTGTTGGTTGACTAGGATGAGTATAAAATAATACAGTCGAAACTCTGTCGAAATTTAGGCGTAATTTTAATTGATTATTTTAATTAATTGTTGTCAAATTATTTGATTGGTTAGATTGTTAGTCAATGTGTTAGGAATTAGAATTGAAATTTGTTGGTTGACTAGAAGATGAGTTTTATATAATACAGTCGAGAGTCTGTCGAAATTTGTTGGTTAATTAAATTGTTAGGCAAAAAATATTATGAATTTATTTTATATAATGCAGATGAGTACTGGTGGACGTTCCAGTGACAGTGGTTGCGGTAGCGGCAATGGTGGTGGTCGAGGCAGTGGTGGTGGTCGAGGCGACAGTGGTGTTCCTCAGAGTACCAGGAGGAAGAGGATCCTTATACCTCATGTGAACCTACACCCACCCGCCCACGACGGGTCCAGCTTGCAGCACCCACCCCCGGTAGGGTCGTGCTCAGGCTCGGCCTCTGTTCATCGTGGCTTAGCCCCCACTGCTCGATTGACAATCGATCTGAGATCAGGAAGGTAAGTTATAACTTTTACTTACTAATTTGTTTAGTTATACAGTTAATTATTTAATTATACTTATTAATTTTTAAATGTTTCAGCATCATACCCAGTCACCAAGCTTCCGGTTTAGCCACTAACTCCATCTTGCGAGTTGGAATTGCTATGGGGGCCCACAGTTGGAGAGGCGTGTCTAAAGAACAACGCCAACTCTACTTTGACTAGTTTAGGGTACGTACAATAATTGATTACTTATTTTAATTATATATATATATATATATAAAAAAATTAAATAATTTTGAGTTAATGAAATGCAGAAACAGACGAAGTGGAGTGAGGGTCTGACGCCGGCCGATTTCTACAAGCCGTTCTGTAAGCTTGCCCAAGCCCGGTATAAGGACTTGCTTTATAGATGGTGTTGGTCCCAAAAAATAATTTAATTTTTTGAAAAAGGGGAGGGGGAGAAATGGTGATTTAAAAATTTTCTTTTAAACGATGGGTTTTGCTTATAACCAAATGCATATGACAAGTAAGAACATAAAACAATAATGAACACAACAAAGTATAGTGGTTCGGAGACTCAAGCTCCTACATCCACTCTCCCTTATCCACTGGGAAATTATTTACGACGACGACTCAAACTTTCAGACTGAACTCCTGCAGCTTACTAACTTTCTTCTAAGAGTTTTTTTTGAACTACACCATGACTTACTAACTCAACTCACACAAGTTTTCAAACTATCTCAAACAACTTACTAACTTCTTCTCTAGAGCTTTCTGGCTGAACTCAACTGCAACTTACTAACTCTTTACAACTCCAACAATCACACACAAACTATCTAACAAGAGGGTTTGGGTTTGGTTGGTGTCTCCAACTAAGTTGAGATTTTCCCTTACAATGGTTTAGCCTTTATGCTAAGGTTGGAAAAATCTCTCTAAGCTTAGGATTATCATGTGTTGCTTAGATTGAGTTTTAGAACACCCATGGATTTATTTGTATATCTACAGATTTGTGTTCTATGGTGGGAATGCTTGAGTATATGGCTCTTAGCTCTATAACATTTTTCCACACTTAAAATGATGGAAGAGCTTGTATTTATAGTGTGGATTTGAATGTTACCGTTGGAGAGAATCACATTCAAATTCATACTATTCTGTAATTTCTGTAGCTTTTTGTCAGGCTTGTTGACCGCCTCTCGAAAAAAAGATTCGAGATTCCAAAGACTCAACTTTTCGAGATTCCAAAGACTTTCGTGATTCCAAAGATTCAAAGACTCAGATTCCAACACTCGAGATTTCAAAGATTTCAAAGATTTCAAAGATTGGTGTTGGGTTATACGTGAAAGTATGCTTTTTACTTTGTATAACCTATGTATTAAACACTTATTTCTTGAAATAAATTGTTTATCCTTTGTTGCTTTAAATATGATTGAATGTTATATATATTTATTGCAAACCGCTCAGAAGTAAAGCGTTATATTGTAGTTAACGTGGTGATACCGGATCACGAAGATCACGTTAACGGTTCATTTAAACGAAAGTGTGTATTTCACAACTTAGATAGATCAAGAACAATCTATTGGTAGAAGTTGATGTGTAAGGCTCAGATTGGCTTGTCTTGACCAAGAGATTACACTTGTGCATTCGATGAGCTGAAGCGGACCTACAGAGAGGATACACTCATTCGCACTGACTTAAGGGATGAAGAGTTAGACCTCAGTGGTTGTTGATTTCTTAATCTCTGTCACTTAGTAAGGACTGTGTGCGATTAGTAGTTATTGCTTTGACTTATAAATGGGAAGAGAATCATTGCGACTTCGATACCCTATATCTTGGGCAATAATATTAATTGCCTGACGTTTCTAAATTATCTAGAGAATCGTGTGCTTGCAAAAGTCTTACTTGATTGGTCCCCTTGGTGGGCCCGGAACCTTTATCATACCAAATCTTTCAAGTGGAATTAATTTTTCGGTATGGATAATAAAGTTGGGTTGTCCTTACTCCAAGGATAAAAATATTAATTAATATAAATCTTTTCAGTGGCTTAATTAATTAATGGACTAAATAATCTTAAACACGGGAAATAATAACCGGGGGCCATATTACCGTAATATGGGTTAAGATTGGATAGTGCAATATTAATTATATAGTTGTATTAATTAATATTAATGAGATGAATTATATTGTGGCTCAATATTGGAATTCAGAAGCTCATTGGAAGGTCCATCTTAATTCTCCTAAAGGCCCCTCAAGTAGCCCAAATTACAGTCCAATAAATAAAAGGTGCTTAAAATAAAATAAATTATTGTTGCAATATTTCCTCTATTTTTTCGAAAATTATTAAAGAAAAGAGGGAGAAGAATTTTCTTGAAAAGATTTTATGGAAATGAGATAATGTATTCTTAGAATACAAGATTATCCCAAAATTCAAGAAATCTCCCACTTGGCTTCTTTAATTGTTTTTTTTCGAAAATAATGTATAAGAAAGGGAAGAAAGATTTTCTTGATTTTCTTGGAAATATTTTATGGAAAAAAGATATGTATTCTTGGAATACAAGAATATCTCATAAATTCAAGAAAGATCCAATCTTGAAATCTTGCTTCTTGTTTTTCGAAAATTAGGATTAAATAGGGTGTGAGATTTTTGTGGAAAAATACACATGGAAAGAAGAATATATTGGATATATTCAAGATTTCTTGGAGATCAAGAAAAGATCTTTCTTAACCCTATTTGGACTCCAAAATTTCGAACCCCCCTCTCTTATATATAGGGGATTATTTTTTCATCTCCAACTAGTGTTCCATGTGTTGGAAATATTATAAATCCACAAAGGTGGTGCAACAATATTTTATTTTCCTTGTTTTATAAATCGTTCATCGGAGAACCTTCCACCGGGGTTATTGGACGAGGACTTGGGAATGCTTGAGAAGGACTTTTGGTGGGTATTCGGATACTTGATCCTGTCTGTCTCAGATCTTCTCTCCAACAGGTACGTTTACGTAAACTCCTAGAAGTTCCGCATGCTAGGATCTTTTACGTGAAATATTATTTACATGTTGTTGTTGGATTAATTATTATTTGAATTCACTTAGGTAAATTCATGTTAGTAATAATTGTTAATTTAAATTTGTGTTTATTGTTGTACCCGGTTTGATTACAGACAAACAAACAAATAATTTGATAAGACTCCAATCAATATAATAGCGAAAGCAATAAATAACACACGATTTGATTACCCAGTTCGTCCGTGAAATAGACTACGTCTGGGGGCACCAAGCCAGGATATTTTACTGTATATTTTCTGCCTAGGATACTAAGATTTCGATCCCTTACAATGTACAATGAAAGTTATATTTATAGACACAGATCTAGGGTTACAAACTTCATGGGCTTCTTCTCATGGACCAACCTAGGGTTTCAGCCGCCAGGCTTGGATTCCCTTTCTTGTCCCGCAAGTCGCGCTCACAGATACACTTACCCTGGTTATGTTCCGAGAAATCCGCCTCACTAACTACCCGAATCTTTTCCATGTTTATCTTCAACTGAACTCGAGACCTAATCGGTCCCGACTTGCGGGTTCTTCCAAGTCGCTTCGTGACCTCTTTGCTATACCAAGCCGCCCTCGCGACCTGCGTAGCTTCCCAAACCCCCAGCGACTTACCGACCTTCCGAAGTCGCTTCACGTCTTGCCCTAGCTGGATGATGTTGGATGATAAGCTAACCATAAGACGGTCTAATCTAGGCCTTCCTCAGGACGGGTTATTTCCCCTTACAACAATTGCCCCTCAAGGTGAGGTCGCAAGATTTCTTTGGGGCCTTATCTTGAACCGTTGACGTTTAACGACTTATGGCAAGTCGACCTTAGGACCTGTACTCGAGTCAAATCTTCGTCCTTGGGGAGTCATACAGTCACCTCGAGCTCCCAAATCGGCGTGACGTGTGACAGAATTGTAATGATGGTATGGCGGTGGTGGCGTTTGGCATGAGCTTCATCAACCCGGTGATCGCGTGTCTCCTCGTCTTTGCCCTTGCTGACCTTAATTTCTGCGGGGGACCTCGAGAGTTCAAATTTGCACTTTTGACCCCCCGCCCTTCTCTATAAATAGGTCTAGGGTTCCACACCTTAAACCCTTCTTCTTCCTCGTTTCCAAGACTTATAAAATTCGAGCCTCTGCATCCATTTTCTCGGCTAGCTTCGGAGACCCTTTTTAAGTAACCATCTCCTCTCTGTTTTCATCAATGGCATTGGCTCTAAATGCGCTCCTGCGCCCCCCCTCCGTTTATGGTTTCATCGTCATCGGCAGCGATAACAGCGATCGCCCGAATTGTACGCCCGCAAGAACAAAGTGAGACCGCCGCCCCTAATCCCTCAGTGCCCTCGAACGCCGGTGCCTCAGGCGCTGGTCGAGATGACAATGGAGATGACGACGACCAATTCCTGCTGGAGTTAGAGGAAATAACTCATAATCGGTCACGGAGGCGAGCTCTCTTCGTATGGGCTTGCTGAGGCGAGGGGCGAGGGTCGGATCCTTTCACCTGCCCTAAAAGTATGGGGGGCCTAAGCCGGTTCTTTGATTATCGCTCTTATGAGGCCCAGGCCCCATATAAGAGACCTGACCGCGACTACCGGAGGTCGGTCAGGTCGGACTTCGTGGCATCGCTTGAGAAAAAATAGGTTGGTTCTTACCGATGGATATGTGCGATCTCTTCGCCGCCTTTACAAGGTCCCCCGAGGAAGGCCACGGGGTCGACTCCGCCTACTTTCGGGCATGCTCGGAAGAAAGTGAGGGAGGAGATTATGACCTACATGTCGGAAGTCAACAGGGGCCTGGGGAGGTCAGATCGAGTCTGCCCTTCACAAGAACCCGACTACCGCCCCGACCTTGCCACCCACCCGGCTTCATGGCCTTCCCGTCCGGGGAGGAGAGGTCGTCATGATGATGATTACTCCTTCCTGGTTTGGGATGAGGAGCCGGGTGAGAGTAAGTTCCCATCACGATTTGCATGATCTTTTTCATACTATTTCCAGTGCTCTGACGATTCACTTTCTTTTACAACCCCGACCTCGGCCCCTTTGGTCCCGAGGAGGTGGTTAGCTTCCTTAGGTGTTCTCCACTTCAATCGATCGAGCTCCCTAACAAGTGGCGGGTTATATCTCATGGCAGATAACCTCCCCGGGGTGGATTTATTGCACCACGCCAACGCATGTGGCAGAGAAGATACGGGCAACATGTACTCGGCCATGGTCCATACCCAAAAGGCGACCTTTTACTTGGAGAAAACCAGTGCCCAAATGGAGACCGAGCTCCGAAATATCCGGGAGTCGCAGGCTCGGGTAGCTGATCAGGCCAAGGCGATCCTAGAGGTGGCCGAGACCTAGAAAGGGATGGAGAAGACCAATTCAGAGCACCTTCTGTGGATCTCGACCCTCGAGGGTCGCCTGGCTGAGATGGAGGGCGGACTGGCTGTGGAGAGGCTGAAGTAGGCCCGTGCGGAAGGATAGCAGGCCGAGGCGGAGGCCGCGCTAGCGGCAGAGAAGCTAAAGGCGATCCAGGCGGAGAGGATGGCAGCCGAGGTGGAGGCCGGGATGAAGGGGGAGCAGGATACCAGGGAGGCCCAGTTCAAGGCCGCTGAAGAGGTAAATGCCAATTTTGCATACGTGATGGCATTCGTGGGTGCCATCTGAATCTGTCATCGGGTAAACCCATCTGGCGACCTTACCGGGCTTATCGCCGATCTCAAAGACTACGTCCGCGATAACCCTCTGGCCCCCGATGTTCTGCTGGAGATCCAAGACTTGGAGGACATGGGCATTGATCTCTCATTGTATCTAGACCCAAGTCGGATCGTACGCCCTCTCCCCGACTTTCCGGAGGCCGACCCCCCTGTTGTCATATCTTCTGAGCCCATTGTGGAGGAGGTGCCGAGCTCTGAGGTCGATCCCCCAGCAGTTGTCATACCCTCCGAGCTCATTGTTGAGAAGGTACCGAGCTCGGAGGTCGATCCGCATGAGGTTACACCACAGGAGCCTCCTTTCGGGGCCATCATCACCCGCCTTGGCGCCCTGACCGAGAAGGAATGAAGTTTGCGACCCTATCACTCTCTTTTTTCTTTTTTCATTTTTTTTCTTTTATCATTGTACTAGGCCTTGGGCCTTGACTGTCAATGTCTCAATCTTCCGACCCCCGGGTCCTTTTTAATGAAAAAAGTTATTTCGTCTTTCGTCTCATCTGGTATCTGTCTTATTAAATAAAACTCCCATATTTCATCCCCCCAAGTCGGGGTCGCAAACTCGCATTGTGACCTTGACTTGAATTGTTTTTTTTACCGACTTCCGATAAGTCAGACTCGGGAGGTGTGCCTCCGCCGAATCCTCATCCTCGGGGAGGCGGACAGTCACCTAGATTTCCCAAATCAGAGTGATGTGTGGCAGACCCGCAATGATGGCCTGGGTATTTGGTGACTCCGCACGCCGTGAATTATACCAATCATTAGTCACCTACTGCCTACGCGCTGCCCATGCGGCACCAATTTCTTTGGGGGGCCTCGAGAGTCGAAATTTTGCATTCTCACCCCCGCCTTTCATCTATAAATAGGACGGGATTTTCAGAGATACATTTCACACTGTACCCCCTCTGCTCTCCCCACTTATCACCCCCAAACTTTTGTATGGGCAATTCGGCGAGTCCCCCATTTCAAGGCACCCTCCGGTAACAAGCTTCCCCCATTCTATACACATGGCCTCCGGTATTCAGTCCATCCCTGTGTTTCCCCCATTTTTTATCTTGCCTTCATCGGAGGATGACCATATGGCCATTGCCAAGCTTTGCTGCCACCCGGGTGGCGGATTTGTCGTTGTCATGATGGAGGTGCCCCGGGCCTCTGTGCCTTGGGCACCGATCGGGATGACGGGGTTATCGATGATGGGCTTCTCTTGACATGTAATATGGATTTAGTACTGTATGTGTGAATCCGATCATGCTAAAATGCCCTTCACAATCCCTTGAATTTTTTGCACCACATGTATGACACTCGTGTTCATTTAAAGCGGGAGGTCTCATCGCGACATCTGACACTTAATGGATGTTAAAACATCCTTTTCTGATAGTTTTGCAGCATCCTCCTCAGATAGGATATCGAAATTTAGCTCTCTCGTGTGCGATCTGTTTGGAGCTTCTTTTGGGATCGGTGACCTCCTAAGTATCGAGGGTCGTGACTCCACTAACTCCGTAAAATGAGACCAAGTCACTAGCTATTTCTTCTTAAAATTAATGTAATGGGATACTTTCCTTTTTCGACCTCCGAGTCTATTGTAATGGGATTTTTCCCGACCTCCGGGTCTTTGTTAATGAAATTCTCCTTTTAATTCCTTTGTTGTGTTGACTCGATTTCCTTATGCGATTTTTGCCTAGTCCTTGTCATTTTAATGTTTACGCGACTTGTTTATTGGACATTTGTGTAGTCATCTTATAAAGTCGGGGGATAACCACACCGCTAGGGTGGCGATCTCGCCTCCAGTATTTCTAAAGTCACACCTCAGGTTTGCACGTTATCCATCATGTCTTTTATGCGGCCTGCATGTTATCGATCATGTCTTTTATGCGACAAACATGTTATCGATCATGTCTTTCATGTGGCGTGCATTTATTCGATCATATGTTTTTCATGCGACCCGCTTGGTTTCTACACATAGGAATTTTTCTTTCAAATAGAATAGAGAATTTCTGTTGCTGAAAAATTTGTTTACATTGTGATCAGTACAAGGGTGTGAATCTACTGATAGTACTTCTTCAGGTGAGTTGCATTCCACGGATATTGGGCTTTGGTCCCATCCGACCTCTCGAGCTCATATGCCCCGTTTGGTAGGACCTTCGATATTTGGAGCGGACCCTCCGGTTTGGACCCGAGGGCACCTTTCGAGTCCCCAGTATATTTTTTTCAACACTAGGTCTCCAACCTTGAAACGTCAAGTCGCACCTTAGAGTTATAATATCTCTCCGACCTCTGTTTGTATCTTGCATTTAGCATGTTGGCCTCAATCGCTTTTTTCTCGAGTAGGTCGGGTTTCTTTTCAAGGCCTCATCGTTATGATCGGCGACCCGACCGGTTTGGAAGGTCGGGAGGTCGACCTCCGGGGTACAATTGCCTCGGTTCGAAGGCTAGTGAGTGGGGGTTTCGCCGTTAATTCTGCAGTCGTTTTTTGCGACCCAAAGACGTCCGGAGCTCACTAGCCCATTTCCCTTTTCCCCCCTCGATCTTGGCCTTGGCGTGTGCTTTATGATTTTGTTCGGCCTCAACTTGGCCGTTTGATTGGGGTGGTATGGGGTAGAAAACAACTTTGTGATCTTCCACTTTGAAGAAGGCATCGATCTTCATACCATCGAATTGCTTTCCATTATGCGATATGATTGCACGAGGTAGCCCAAACCTCGGATGATGTTCGCCAAATGAACACGATGACATGATCTTGGTACATGGTTGCCAATGCCTCGACCTCGGCCATTTTGTGAAGTAATCCACCTCTACTAGGGCATACTTGACCGATCCTGGGGCCGTTGGGAGTGGCCCAATGATGTCTATCCCCCACTTCGCAAAAGGCCAAGGACTGAGGATGGTTGTGAGTTCTTCTGGTGCGACCTTGATGGAGGAGCATAGATCTGGCATTTATGGCATTGGCGAAGACGATAGCATCGTCCCTTAGGGTTGGCAAAAAATACTGCGCTTTGTGGTCTTATGGACGTGACTCCCCAGTGTGGTTTCCGTATGTTCGCCGTGTATTTCTCGTAAAATGAAAACATCCTTGTTGGTGTGATACATCGAAGTAAGGGCATGTCGAAGCCTCGCTTATATAACTCCTCGCTGATCATTGTGTATCTTGCGGCCCGTAATTGCAACTGTCGGGCTTGGATGCGATCGGGTGGCAAGAGGTCGCTTATCAAATACTCCATGATGGGTGTCATCCAGGTCGACACCGGGGTTTCCAATGTTGTTACGGTTACTTGCGTAGTGGATGGGTGGGAAAGTGTCGTGATGGTGACATCCTTCATATCTGGTGATCCTTCGGAGGTCGCCATTGGTATTAGCTTGACATGGATTTGTGCGAACTTCAGGCATAATTTTTTACGATTTCCTGATAGGCCGCCATCCTATCATCCCGAGCCTCGTACTCCCCCGAAACCTGGCAGGCCACGAGCTGGGAATCGGTATGGACTTGCAATCTCTTGACACCCATGGTTGTTGCCATTTCTAAGCCGCTGATGAGCGCCTCATATTCGGCCTCATTATTTGTTGCGGGAAAATCAAAAGTAATGGCGTTCTGGAATGAGATACCCTCAGGGCTCATTAACACCAGACCAGCTCCCGACTTGTGAGAGGTCGCCGATCCATCTACGAACAACTCCCATGGCAAGCTGCCCGAACTCCCTGCCTCAGAAGGGAAGGTGAGCTCGACTATGAAATCGACCAGCGCCTGGGCCTTGACCGTAGGTCGTGGCGTGTATGTCACTCCGTATTGCCCGACCTCAATGGCCCATTTGAGGCATCGACCTGATGTGTCTGGTCGGTGGAGCACATTCTCAATGGCAGGAAGTGAGGACCTCGACCCAGTGATCGAAAAAGTACGGTCTCAGCTTCCTCACACTCATGACTAATGCGTAGGCCAGCTTCTCTAACGATGGGTAGTGTTGTTCTGTGTCATTCAATGTCTGGCTGACAAAAAAAATGGGCAAGTGGATCTGGCCCTCTGCTTGGACGATCTTTAGCAAAAGCGGTCTCGGAGGTCGCGAGATACAAAAACAACTTCTCTCCCCGGACAGGTTTGGACAAGATGCTCACGTCTGCCAGGTAGGTTTTGATTTTTTCAAAAGCATCCTGGCTCTCGGGTGTCCATTCAAACTTTGCTTTCTTACGGATCGTGTCGAACATCGGCTTGCATTTGTCCCCCATCCGGGAGATGAACCTGCTTAATGCAGCCAGGCACCCCGTGAGTTTCTGAACCTCTTTCACATTCCGGGGTGCCCCCCATGTCGATCTGGCCTAAACCTTCCACTGGATTCATCTCGATCCAGCCTTCTTGACCAGATGTCCCAAGAACTTCCCCGACTCGACTCCGAAGTTACACTTCTTGGGGTTGAGTCTCATATTGAACTTCCTAAGGCTATCGAAGGTCTGTGAGAGGTAGAACGGGTGATCCTCCCTTTTTAAGCTTTTGACGACTATATCGTCGACATACACTTCTACCGACTTCCCAATCTGATCGGCAAACATATGATTGACAAGCCTTTGGTAGGTTGCCCCTGCGTTCTTTAGGCCGAACGGCATTCTCTTCCAGCAATATAGATTTTTCTCGGTCATAAAGGAGGTGTGTTGTCGATCTGGTTTGTGCATGGCTATTTGGTGATAACCCACGAAAGTATCCATGAATGACATCATCTCGTGTCCGGCCGTGTTATCTATCAGGTGATCGATGTGCGGCATGGGAAAAAAAAATCTTTTAGGCGGGAGCCTCATTGAGGTCGGTGAAGTCGATACATAACCGCTAGAGGTTCCATTGGACTTTTCACCAATCTTTGCGTTGGCCACCCACTGTGGTTGGTCGGCCTGCATGATCAGGTCGTTATCCAGCAGCTTCTTCACCTCTTCGGCTAAAGCGACATATTTTTTGGGGCCAAATTTTTTTTGCCTTTTTCGGGCAACTGGCCTCGGGCGGGTCAATCAATGAAATCGGTGACGCGACTTCAGATTGATCCTACCATATCCTTATGCGACCAGGCGAAGATGTCCAAGTTCTTTTTGAGAAAGTCGATGACTTTCCCCTTCAGGTCGTTCGGTATCTTGGAGCCGATAATGACTTCTAGATCCGGGCGAGTTAGATCTATCTTGACTTTCTCGAGTTCTTCCCCCGGGATGGTTCTTGGGCCATCTTGTCGGGGGTCGTCAATTTCAGCCTCGATTAGGAATTCATCAGGCTCATACCCTATTCTAGGATCGAGGTCGCTGTAGGTTCTTTTTCTGCTTGCTCTTTTCTCATTTAATTCCCCATTTTGTTCATTGTTATCTATTACAAATGTTTGTTTGATAGGTACTGGTGCGGAATTGAAAAAAGACGAGGAGTAAATCAAATAACCTCTTGCATCGATTTGGTTAGCCTCTTAAGCAGTGCAAACCAACCCACTCTTGGTGGGGAATTTTACCACGTAAATAGAAAGTGGAGGGCTTAACCTCGAATTCATGCTCAAAAGGCCTTCCCAGAAACCATTATAGGAGTTAGGAAGGTCGACAACTAGAAAATCTAACAGCCTAGTCGCCCTAACTTCACTATTCAGTGTGGAGACCAGCTCGACCGCCAGCTGAATCATTCTGGTCGGCCTCACAGTCGCATCACCAAACCCCTTCACGACATGGTCACATGGGGTGATGTAGGCATCATAATCCCCGAGCTGATCCAGGGTTTTCTTGAAAATGATGTTGCAGAAGGCACCCCCATCCACCACGAAGTCGGAACAATTTGTAGTTCTCATGATATTTGCTCGGATCTGGGGGTCGACATTAGGATAGACCACCCGGCTTTGTCCTTTTCTCCAAACTCGATTCTGTTGGACTCTTCCCCAAGGGCGGGGCGGGTAACACCATCTTCTTGGCATTCTCTATCTCCTTATTTGGCTTTCATCTTTTCGCTTGGAGGAGGAGTTCGAGGCCAGCCCCCCGACTGCCCCTAGGGGAGAGAGGGTGTGAATAATGCGATCTCCCGTGTTTTCTGGCATGGGCGGGATAGGTCGCTCCCCCTGCACCACTCCTTGGTTGTCGTTCATGTGGGCGCGCTCTCCTATTTGGCGACCTCTCGAGTCTGGGTCGCCATTCTTTTTGAGGTTAAACAGCGAACTTCGTCAAGCGAGCATACTCATACAATCTCGAGTTGGGGCAATAGGTCTTTACACTCATTTTGGTATAGTGGCCGACCGCTTTCGTGAAAGTGGCAATACTTGTTGGGGTTTTGCTTGCCCTTATTCTTGACCCGGGTGAGGCGGGAGTAATTCCGCTCTCGGATCTGAGGCAAAGATATGTCGGCGTCATGCCAGGTCGTCCATCAGTTTCACGGGATGCTCTCCTCAAAAAACCAAAACTTCGGCGGCTTATCTTGTGTGGCGGCCTTCTTGGAATTCTTCTTGGGCTCAGCGACCTCCTTAGCATCGAAGAGTCGAGATTCGAGGCTTCAATGGTATGTATCGGATCGCTAGCTTGTCTCTGGAAATCGGCGTATTAGTCGGATAAGTCGGCCATCATCGCCGCGAGTTTAGTCCTCTTTTTGAGGCGGAGGCGACCCCTAGCGATTTTGCCTCATCCCCAATGGGATCTCCTTCGAGGATGAAACATCGATCCTTTAAACATAGGACCCGTCGGTTGCATATCGCCTGTTGGGTGTTCATAAGATATTGCTGGTTGCGGGCGGGGCACGAGGCGATAAAATCGTCGAAACGGTGAGCAAGCTACTCGAAAGTGTCCACCGACAAGGGAGGTAGGGAGGTAAACCACTGATGAGCTTGATCGCTCAGGGTCAGGGAAAAAAACCGACATTTAGTCCCATCAGTGGCGCCCATAGAGGCCATGTACGAGTTGTACTTCGCCACATGGACCCTTGGGTCCGTGTTTCCATTGTAGCGATCCAAAATCGTTATGTTAATCTTCCTTTGGGTAGGTGCCAGAGTGACCAGAGCTCCGAGCGGGGAGTCCGGGACAGTGAGGAAAGGATCTCCCCCCACCGACTCGTTTCGATTCTCCATTCATCTCCATGATTCTTTGGGCGGTCAGAATTGATCTTTGCGACGAAAGGTCGCGATAATCTGTTCTTGCCTTCCCGGGGTCGCCAATTCGCCCGCAATGGCCGATCGATCCGCGGAAGTCGTTGTGGTGGAGGTTCAGCGTAAGAGCAAGGTCGTACTCCACCTGATTAGATCGTCGAGGCTCAGACTGTGCCTCATCTTCAGCGATCCTTGGGGCTTTCTGAACCCCTAGGTCGCCAAGTCAGTCAAACACGTTATTCGACCCTGCTGATCTCTTTAGGAGCTGGCGGTTGCGGACCAATGCGTGTTTAGCCGGATCATAGGCTAGGCTGCCCGCCCGAATGTCCCTTAGGGCCCATGCTCCCTTATTCTCCGGGTAGCCTTCTTGGTCAGGGGTTGCATGTCCTCGTCATCAAGCGAGGCGTTTCTTGTTGAGGCGAACCATTCTGACCTTCGTCCTCAGATGCGCACGAGGTTTCCACCGGTCGAGGGGTGATCACCGGCTTAGGTGGCGGCGCGATAATGGCCGGGTGTGCTAGGAGCTCATAGAGGCCTCGTGTCCATCGCGGGCATCCAACTCATGCCCATTAGGATTGCCTTGATTTCTTGCCATCGCTATTGATCGGAGATGAGATGGGTTTCCCTTCGAACAGAATTATTTCTCAGGAATTGTTTCCCATAGACGGCGCCAATTGTTGTACCCGGTTTGATTACCGACGAACAAACAAACAATTTGATAAGGCTCCGATCAATATAATAGTGAAAGCAATAAATAACACACGATTTGATTACCCAGTTCGTCCGTGAAATAGACTACGTCTAGGGGCACCAAGCCAGGATATTTTACTGTATATTTTCTGCCTAGGATACTAAGATTTCGATCCCTTACAATGTACAATGCAAGTTATATTTATAGACACAGATCTAGGGTTACAAACTTCATGGGCTTCTTCTCATGGACCAACCTAGGGTTTTATTGCGCGGGCTTAGATTCCTTTCTTGTCATAAGTCTCGCTCGATGATACACTTACCTGGTTATGTTAAAGAAATCCACCTCACTAACTACCCGAATCTTTTCCATGTTTATCTTGTGAACTCGAGACCTAATCGGTCCCGACTTTAGGGTTCTTCAACTCGCCTTGACCTCTTTTTTATACCAAGCCGCCCTCATGACTGCGTAGCTTCCTAAAACCCCGGTGACTTACAGGCCTTAAAAGTCGCTTCTTTCTTCTCTACCCTAATTTGGATGAAGTGGGATTATAAGCTAACCATAAGGCGGTCTAACCCGGCCTTCCTCAGACGGTTTATTCCCTTACAACATTTATGAGGTCATCTCGATAGATCACTACATATGTTATCCCAAAAAACTATGTCGAGCCCCGTTTTTGGGCTCTCGGTCTTTAAACTGTAATTTAAATTGTTGTTCATTAAAATTGAAATTGGATAGTAGAACTATTAGATCTGTTTTGCAGGTATCCAATTGTCATGGTATTTTAATGTGCTTATTTATATGTAAATAAATTGTTGGTTTTTAATTGATTAGATTTCGGATTCATTTTGCCTCATGAGAAAATCAACGAGTAGATTAGTATTTGTTTGATTTGATCAATGTAATAGACTAGTCTAGATCTAGGTTTATTTATTTTTCATAAATAAATTGTAACCGGATCGTGAATGAAGACGGAGATGAAGAATTAAAGATGGGTGTCCAAATGCCGGACGTCTGACGCGAAGTCGAGGAGAGAGCTGCGGGCTGGCAGGTCGAAGCGCCTAGCGACCCGTGCACCACCCGGACGATCGTAGCACGGACGAGGCGGACGATTAGCGGGCGCAAAACTGCGCGCAAGATGCGCCTGACCACATGGCATGAGCTGTTTGTTTGGGTGACGGCGGGACCCGGATCTTGGATGGGCGGGCGCGTCTGGGCGATGCTCCGTGAGAATGTGCTTCGGGCGACGGGGTGGGATGGTCGATTCGGACCGGGGTGTGCGCCTAGGCGCATGCGACTCGGTTCTGGTCGTGAGCTTCTCGTTTTCCAGAGGTCGTCCTAACCCAAAACGGAGGACATTTAAAGAATTATTGTGAATTCAGTGGGAGCTTTTCGAGACGAACGATGAAAGAAAAAGAAGGGACGATTTCTCAAGATCACGATTTTGAATTTAAACCATGACAGTTGGATATATATGCCCAAAGTGATTTATTTAGTCTTGATGCTTGTTTTAAATTCGTGCAATTTTATTTATTTAATGTGTTTGCATGATTTGGAATTGTCTAAAAGAAAATCTCACTTTCAAAAATTACTAAGTATGTTTTATTGATAAATTTTATTCCGGATAATAAAATTACGTCAAATTGACCTCCATGATTTATTTATTTGTGGATTCTTTTGGAGAAATTTCCCCAACGGAACGGCCAAAAGATGGATTTCACATTAATAAATTCCCAAAAGGATGATTGTGAATTATTATTAGTGGCGACGATGACCCTCCCAACGAGGCTCGTACAAAGCGAAGTAATAATTCTGTATTTAATCATGGTTATTACTTAGGTATAAAATTGATATGCATATACTTCTCCGAAGTCCCTGTCAATTTTATATTGGTCAAGTGGGAGCTGACTATTAATTTTGAATTAAAGGTTTGTAACTGTTCTTGTTTGTAACCTGCTTGAATGTGTTTAAATAGACAGTTCACCCAACGTGACCTATTTAAACTGTTTTGAGATGTCGGCTGATGCATGTTCATATTGTTTTGAGATTTTGATATGAACTATGTGATCGAATTGAGTGATAATTTTGTGCTTACACAAATTGTTATTTATTTATGTTCAGCATGTCGCAACCTTTTAATCCAATGTATTCTATACTTAAAGACCATCAATTAACTGGTGAAAACTATGTTGATTGGAAACGTAAACTTATGTTTGTCCTACCTGCACAAGAACACAATTGGGTTCTCGGGATGCCCAAGCCAAACAAGCCAACTGAAAGATCAACAGATGCGGAGAGATCTTTATATAATGACTGGGAGCAGGCCAATGAACCTATGAAGTATATAATCTTGACATCTTTGTCTGAGGATTTGAGATACATTCATGAAGGTGTTGAATCTGCTGCGGAAATTATGCAAAGTCTTGAAGATATGTTTCTAACAAAGAACCGCATGATCGATCAGTTTAAATGTGATGGCGTGACAATGCTGAAAATGACTGAGGAAACACCCGTAAGGGATCATGTTCTCAAGGTCAGACGTTATTTTGACAAACTTGCTTATCTCGGTGCTGAGTATAGTAGTGAGGTTCAAGTGGATTCTTTGTTCCTAACTCTTCCAAAATATTTTGATGAGTTTTACTATAGTTTTGTAATGAGCGATCACATGTTCACTATGGATACTCTTCAAGAATCTTTGGAGACGATAGAGAAACATCTGGGACAAGAAGATGAAGCCTTGGTGACCAAAAGTTTTTTCTCAAAATATAGGCCAACGGAGGGCAAGATTGATGAAAAGATGAATGGTGGAAATCAAGGAAACCTCATTGCCAAGAAAGGTAGAGAAGACGGTCAAATGGTTGGGTGTCGGAAGGAATCAAAAGAGAAGTGTTTATTTGTGGTGAAAAAAGGACATTGGAGGGATGCCTGTTCAAATCCCAAAAGGAGAGGAAAGAAATGTAATTCTCACGCACTAGTTGTTGAAACTTGTTTAGCGGCATATGCCACCCACTCGTGGGTAATGGATACAGGATCCACTGATCATGTTTGTTTCACATTCTGAGGGGTTCAAACTAACCCAAGCAACTTAGTGGAAGTGAGATCCTCATCACTTTGGGCGATGCTATTTAAAGTAGTGACTAAAAGCGATGGGGAGGCGTGCACCTGTCTTTTGAAGATAAGATTTTAGTTTTAATAGATGTTCTTTACGTTCGTTTTTTACTTAAAAACCTTATTTTGATTTCAAAACTAATTAATGATGGATATTATGTTCATTTTTCTAAGCAAGTTACTATTTATCGTAACGATGTGTTTATCTATCATGGAATTTTGTGGAACAATCTATATACTATTAATCGTAATGCACACCACTCACAAAATGCATCTTATAACACATCGACTCTTTCATGCAATAAGAGAAAACGTTAGAAAATGAGGCAGAGACACTTTATGGCATCTAAGATCGGGTCATATTAATATATATAGGATCCAAAGGTTGGTGAAAGATGGTTCATTTATCGGACAAGAAGATTAGAACCACTTCCAACCCGTGAATCATGTTTGGAGGTAAGATGACCAAGAGGGCATTTGGAGCCAAAGGAATAGAAGCCAGCAAAGTGTTGCAGAATCGTTCTAATCGGCGTGTGTGGTCCAATGTCAACCAAAGCTAGAGGTGGCTATGAGTATTTTCGTGACTTTCATCGATGATTACTCAAGGTTCGGGCATTTTCCTCATGAAACACAAATAAAAAACCTTTGATAAATTCAAGGAGTTCAAAGCGAAGTGGAGAATCATCGGGAAAAGAGTATCAAGTTTCTATGATCGATCATGGAGGCGAATACCTCGGCGATGAGTTTTGAACTACATCGTCAGACGAGGGCATTGTTTAGGATTGATCGCACCGGAACCCCTCAACAAAACGGGGTTGCAGAACGAAGAAACATAACACTCTTAGAAATGGCCAGATCCATGTTGAGTTATTCAGATCTACCCAAGTCGTTTTGGGGTCATGCCTTGGAAACAGTGGCTTACGTTCTGAATCTGGTACCATCCAAGTCGGTTCCCAAAACCCCTAAAGAGTTGTGGACGGGCAAGAAGCCCGATCCGAGACACCTCGAGGATTTGGGGGTGTCATAAGCATCGTGCTGAACAAGGAAGCCGGTAAGTTGGATCTGCGTTCGAGCTAAGGTTGTTTATAGGATATCCCATGGGAGCGAAAGGGTGCATGTTTTATGGTCCCAAGATCAAAAAGGTGGTAATAAGTCGCACTTTATATTTTTGGAAGAAGACTTTATGAACAATAGAAAGCCCAAAAGTGAGATTACCTTAAATGAATTAATAGGGCAAACTCCTATACCAACTGTACAGGTTGATATACCAAGCGTCACACAAACACAATCGGAACCTCGTCGTAGTGGGAGGGTTGTTCGACAACCTGAGAGATTCATGGGGATAGGAGAATCTTCGGATTTGGTCCCCGGGGATAGTGAATCAGACCCGGTCCCTGAGGAGGCCGTCAAGAAAAGGATTGGAATCTGGCAAACTGCGATGGAAGCCGAGATGGGCTCAATGGATCATAATCAGGTGTGGGAGCAAGTTGAACCACCCAATGGGGTAAAACCCATTGGATGCAAGTGGGTCTACAAGAGGAAAAGATGACCGGACGGGAAGGTGGAAACCTTTAAATCTATGCTTGTGACAAAGGGATACACTCAAAAGGAGGGTATCGATTATGAAGAAACCTTTTCGCCTGTAGCCATGCTTAAGTCCATCAGTATTCTCTTGGCAATAGCTGCGCATCTAGATTTTGAGATCTGGCAAATGGATGTCAAGACAGTTTTCCTTAACGGAAGTCTTGACGAGGAAATCTATATGCAACAGCCCGAAAGTTTCATCGAAAAAGGCCAAGAACACCTGGTGTGCAAGCTGAGGAAGTCCATTTATGGACTTAAGCAAGCATCTCGGGCTTGGAACCAATGTTTTGATCATATAATCAAATCTTAAGGGTTTGATCAAAACGATTTCGAGAGTTATGTTTATAGAAAGTGTGACGGAACTGCCTTGGTATTCCTAGTACTATACGTAGATGATACGCTTTCATCGAAAATGATGTAAAGGTTTTGTGGGGCGTAAGGGTATGGATCGAAAGCGATTTGATATGAAGGATTTAGGGAAGCGGTCATATTCTTGGGATCAAGATCACTCGAGATCGAAAAGAAGAGAATGATCGACTTTATCGCAAGCTTTCATACATAGATACCATTTTGAAGCGTTTCAACATGCAAGATTCTAAGAAGGGTTTTGTACCTTTAGCACGGAATCCATATATCAAAAAGATATGTGCCCTAAGACACAAAGGGAGATAGATGACATGAGAGGTATTCTTATCTCGTCGGCGATAGGAAGTCTCATGTATATGCAATGTTGTGTGTCTGAGACGGGATATACGCTTTCGCCGTGAGCATGGTAGCAAGATATCAAAGTAATCGGGAAAACAACATTGATTGCTATTAAGAATATCAAGTATCTAAAAAGAACTCGAGATAGAATCTTTGGTTTATCGATCAGACGGTTTTACTTCAATGGGATACGGACTCAGATTTCCAATCGGACCTAGATTCAAAAAATCTACCTCGGGTAGTGTGTTTTTGCAGGGGAGGAGCTATAACATGGAGAAGCGTTAAGCGAAATGCATCGCCCGATTCTACCATGGAAGCCGAATATGTAGGCTAACTTGTAGGCGGCGAAAAAGCAGTGTGGCTCAAGAACTTCCTAGTGGACTTGGACGTTGTTTCGAATTTGCCCAGCACAATCACGATCTTTTGTGATAATGTCGGAGCAGTTGAAAATTCAAGGGAACCGAGAACCCACAAGGCCAGCAAACACATTGAAAGGAAATACCATCTTATACGAGAAATCATTAGAGAGGAGATATAAGTGGTAAAGATCACGTCGAAAGATAACCTAACCGATCCATTCACAAAGGGTGCGCCTCGATTAACATTCGAGAGACATGTGGAAGGAATGGGTGTCAAGAGCGTTGCCAATCTTCTTTGAGTATAAGTGGGATAAAAGTTATTAGGTTGATGTAGGTGACATTAGATGTCACCAGATAATACATCAGGCGTGTTGTGGTATACTTAAATGCAGACTTTGAGTATAAGTGGGAGATTGTTGGGGTTATACGTGAAAGTATACTTTTACTTTGTATAACCTATGTATTAAACACTTATTCTTGAAATAAATTGTTTATCATTGTTGCTTTAAATATGATTGAATGTTATATATATTTATTGCAAACCGTTCATAGCAAGCGTTACATTGTAGTTAACGTGGTGATACCAGATAACAGAAGATCACGTTAATAGTTCCTTATAAACGAGTGCATGTTTCGCAACTTAGATAGATCCGAACAATCTATTGGTAGAAGTTGATGTGTAAGACTCAGATTTACTTGTCTTGACTAAGAGATTACACTAGTGTATTCAATCTTATTTGAAAGCGGACCTCTGAGAGAGGATAAACTCATTTGACCGACTTAAGGGATGAAGAGTTAGACCTCGATGGTTGTTGATTTCTTAATCTCTGTCATCACTTAATAAGGATTGTGTGCGATTAGTAGTTATTGTTTTGACTTATAAATGGGAAGAGAATCATTGCGACTTGATACCCTATATCTTGAAGCAATAATATTAATTGCATGACGATTTGCTAAATTATCTGAGAGAATCGCGGTGCTTGCAAAAGTCTTGCTTGATTGGTCCCCTTGGTGGGCCCGGAACCTTTATCATACCAAATCTTGCAAGTGGAATTAATTTTCCAGTATGGATAATAAAGTTGGGTTGTCCTTACTCCAAGGATAAAGATATTAATTAATATAAAGTTTTGCAGTGGCTTAATTAATTAATGGACTAAATAATCTTAAACACGGGAAATAATAACCGGGAGCCATATTACCGTAATATGGGTTAAGATTGGATAGTGCAATATTAATTATATAGTGGTATTAATTAATATTAATGGGCTGAATTATATTGTGGCTCAATATTGGAATTCAGAAGCCCATTGGAAGGTTCATCTTAATTCTCCTAAAGGCCCCTCAAGTAGCCCAAATTATAGTCCAATAAATAAAAGGTGCTTAAAATAAAATAAATTATTGTTGCAATATTTCCTCTATTTTTTCGAAAATTATTAAAGAAAAGAGGGAGAAGAATTTTCTTGAAAAGATTTTATGGAAAGGAGATAATGTATTCTTGGAATACAAGATTATCCCAAAAATTCAAGAAATCTCCCACTTGGCTTCTTTAATTGTTTTTTTTTCGAAAATAATGTATAAGAAAAGGAAGAAAGATTTTCTTGATTTTCTTGGAAATATTTTATGGAAAAAATACAAGAATATCTCATAAATTCAAGAAAGATCCAATCTTGAAATCTTGCTTCTTGTTTTTCGAAAATTAGGATTAAATAGGGTGTGAGATTTTTGTGGAAAAATACACATGGAAAGAAGAATATATTGGATATATTCAAGATTTCTTAAAGATCAAGAAAAGATCTTGTCTAACCCTATTTGGACTCCAAAATTTCGAACCCCCCTCTCTTATATATAGGGGATGAATTTTTCACCTCCAACTAGTGTTCCATGCGTTGGAAATATTAGAAATCCACAAAGGTGGTGCAACAATATTTTATTTTCCTTGTTTTATAAATCGTTCATCGGAGAACCTTCCACCGGGGTTATTGGACGAGGATTTGGGAATAATTGAGAAGGACTTTTGGTGGGTATCCAGATACTTGATCATGTCTGTCTCAGATCGTCTC
Source organism: Stenogyne calaminthoides (assembly GCA_037126765.1). NCBI lineage: Eukaryota > Viridiplantae > Streptophyta > Magnoliopsida > Lamiales > Lamiaceae > Stenogyne > Stenogyne calaminthoides. The sequence goes on along the minus strand of JBBCBC010000007.1, from coordinate 31,814,932 downwards.
TCCAACAGGTACGTTTACATAAACTCTAGAAAGTCGCATCTTTAGGATCTTTTACGTGAAATATTATTTGGATGTTGTTGTTGGATTAATTATTATTTGAATTCACTTAGGTAAATTCATGTTAGTAATAATTGTTAATTTAAATTTGTATTTATGAGGTCATCCCGATAGATCCTGACATATGTTATCCCAACATTCAAAGACTTCTCGTTCGGCCATTTCGACATTTGATTATTGGACTTGACCTTCTTCCATTCAGGCCACTTTTCTTCAAGCCTATTTTCTCAGGAAACTTCAGATCAGTTCCCTCTCAACTTGTTACCTGTAGAAATGAACTTAAACAATACAAGTTGACAAATACAAAATGTTTTGACATAAATAATCAAAACTAAAATATCCCAACAATTTCCCCATTTTTGATAATGATGCCAAAACCATTAAAACTGCTTCCAAAAACAAAATTCTCATCCCTTTTTTTTTAAGAATCTGTTCAGGTGACTACAAACAATTTTTCTTTAAAAGAAAATAATAATTATCAAAATTAGTGGTCTTTAGAACAACTGCTCTGATACCAGTTGTTGGTCCCAAAAAATAATTTAATTTTATGAAAAAGGGGAAGGGGAGAAATGGTGATTTAAAATTTTTCTTTTAAACGATGTGTTTTGCTTATAACCAAATGCATATGGAAAGTAAGAACATAAAGCAATAAAGAACACAACAAAGTATAGTGGTTTGGAGACTTAAGCTCCTACATCCACTCTCCCTTATCTGCATGGAAATTCGATTCAACTCACTCGACTAGTTTATTGTGTTAGTCAACACAAGACAATTAGATATTTATAGAGCTCTCACTCAAGCGGGACTTATCTCCCTCCACGAGATTGCCTACAGATGTTTAATGAGTTCTCACTCAACTGGACTTATCACCCTCACGGGTTTGCCTCTGGACTTATCATCCTCACGGGTTCGCCTCTGGACTTATCACCCTCACGAGTTCGCCTTAGACTTATCACCCTCCACGGGACCACCTCTACAGTGGACTTATCACCCTCCACGGGATTGCCTCTAGACTTATCACCCTCCACGGGATTACCTCTCAACTACCTCACTTCACCATTAATTCTCTCTCAAGAATGGGGTTTGGGTTTGGTGTTGTCTCCAACTAGGTTGAGATTTTCCCTTACAATGGTTTAGCCTTTATGCTAAGGTTGGGAAAATATCTCTAAGCTTAGGATATATCATTAGTTGCTTAGATTGGGTTTAGAACACTTTTGAATATATTTTGGATATCTACAGATTTGTGTTCTATGGTGGGAATGCTTTAAGATATGGCTCTTGGCTTGATAACATTTTTTCACACTTAAAATGATGGAAGAGCTTGTATTTATAATGTGGATTTGAATGTTACCATTGGAGAAAGTCACATTCAAATCCATAATATTGTGTAATTTCAACAACTTTTTATCAGGCTTGTTGACCACCTCTGATTGGTCCACGTCAAGATTGAGCCATACGAAACCAAAGATTCATCATTCAGATTCCAAGATTTTCGAGATTCCAACAATCAGCATTCATGATTCTAGCACTCTTTTCGAGATTCAACTTTTCAAGACTCAGATTCCATCTGCTTTCAAGACTTTTCAGATTCCAACTTTCGGCTTTCGGGATTCAAAGATTCATGATTTCAATTTTCGGGATTAAGGATTCAAAGATTCGGCACTTCTCGTTCACTCCATTTCGACATTGATTAGTATTTGACTTGACCTTCTTCCATTCGAGGCCACTTTTCCTCAAAGTCTATTTTCCATTCGGGCCACTTGTTTTCAAGCCTATTTTCTCGAAAAACTTGGATCGGTTCCCCTCAACTTGTTACTGTAGAAATGAACTTTAAACAATAAAAGTTGACAAATACATAATTTTTGGCATAAATAATCAAAACTAAAATATCCCAACAAATTTTTTTTGATAATGATGCAAAACCATTAAAATGCTTCAAAAAAAAGCTCTTCCCTTTTTAAAAAGAATATGTTAGGGTGACCACAAAAATTTTTTTTTTTTTAAAAAACAATAATTATCAAAATCGTTGGTCTTTAGAACACCGCTTCGATACGAGTTATTGGTCCAAAAAAATAATTTAATTTTATGAAAAATGGGAGGGGAGAAATGGTGATTTAAAAATTTTCTTTTTAAAGCGATGTGTTTTGCTTACAACCAAATGCATATGGTAAGTAAGAACATAAAGCAATAAAGAACACAACAAAGTATAGTGGTTCAGAGACTCAAGCTCCTACATCCACTCTCCCTTATCCGTAGGGAAATTCCTTCAACTCACTCGACTAGTTTATTGTGTTAGTCAACACAGTACAATCATATATTTTTAGAGCTCTCACTCAAAGCAGGACTTATCTCCCTCCCACGGTATTTCTCTGAGATGTTTAATGAGATCTCACTCAATTTGGACTTATCACCCTCATGGGTTCGCCTCTGGACTTATCACCCTCCAAGGGATTGCCTCTACACTGGACTTATCACCCTCCACGGGATTGCCTCTCAACTACCTCACTTCACCACTAATTCTCTCTCAAGAATGGGGTTTGGGTTTGGTGTTGTCTCCAACTAGGTTGAGATTTTCCCTTACAATGGTTTAACCTTTATGATAAGGTTGGGAAAATCTCTCTAAGCTTAGGATATATCATTAGTTGCTTAGATTGGGTTTAGAACACTCTTGAATATATTTTGGATATCTACAAATTTGTGTTCTTTGGTGGGAATGCTTTAAGATATGGCTCTTGGCTTGATAGCATTTTTCCACACTTAAAATGATGGAAGAGCTTGTATTTATAGTGTGGATTTGAATGTTACCGTTGGACAAATTCACATTCAAATCCATAATATTCGTAATTTCTCTGACTTTTTATCGGGGCTTGTTGACCCACCTACGATTGGTCCGTCGCCAAGATTCAGCCTTACGAAATCAACATTGAGATTCCAAAGATTCAAAGGCGTTGATTCGGCCTTTCGAGATTCGATTTTCGATTTTCGAGATTCAACACTCAACCTCGAGGATTTCATTTTCGGGATTCAAGATTCTAGCATTCAGCACTTCTCGTTCACGCCATTCTGACATTCAGTGGTATTTGACTTCAACCTTCTTTCATTCAGGCCACTTTTCCTCAGGCCTATTTTCAATTCAGCACTTGTCTTGTGCTATTTTCTCAGAAACTTGGATCAGTTCCCCTCAACTTGTTACCTATAGAAATGAACTTTAAACAATACAAGTTGACAAATACATAATATTTTGGCATAAATAATCAAAACTAAATATCGAAAAGATGGCATGCGGGGTGGAAGGATGAAGGCTGGATATATGAGGAGATTGACCGTATTTGGCGTCGATTATGACAGGATTTGGGCGATCAAGAGATACCGGGAGATGTCTTTGGAAGAATCGTGAAAATGCTTGAGCAATGAGGAGGGAATAGGGGTAATATTTGTGCACAAGGCTAGATCCGTCGGTCTGGAGCACCGCATGGCGGAAGTAAGTAATATAATTTATTTAATCATACAAAAGTTCATAATTAATATTAATATTTTTTATTTGTTACGAGGGAACTAAGGCTCGGACGCCTTCTAGACCCCTTTGAGGCGTTGGCACTCGACCACCCCTGGATGAGGGTACATAGGTGGTGGCGGTGGTAGCGGCGGAGGCGGTGGTGGCGGTGGTGGTGATCGTGGTGTCAGCGGTGTTGGCGGTGGTAGTGGCGGTAGTGGCGGAGGCCGGGGTGGGAGTGACGGTGGCGGTGATAATAATCTTTTGATGCTTATTTATTTTTTGATATTTTTGCTATTAATGTCTGGGGATGATGACATTGAGGATGATCTTTGGGGCGATGATTTCATGAAAGCTTTTTTTTTTATATTCATGATCATGAGACTCGCTTTTTTTTATTTATTTATTGTGAACAATTTACTTTTATGTATATATATTTGCTTTTGTATCGTTTATATTTTTTGTTTTCTGATCTAGTATTACTTGTTTGCACTTAAAAGTATTACTTGATTAAAAGTAAAGTATAACTTGTTTAGATAGAAAAGTATTACTTGTTTAGATAGAAAAGTATTACTTATTTAAATAGAAAAGTATAACTTGTTTAGATAGAAAAGTATTACTTGTTTAAAGAAAAGTATTACTTGTTTAAATAGAAAAGTATAACTTGTTTAGATAGAAAAGTATTACTTGTTTAAAGAAAAGTATTACTTGTTTAAATAGAAAAGTATTACTTGTTTAGTTAGAAAAGTATAACTTGTTTAGATAAAAAGTATTACTTGTTTAAAGAAAAGTATTACTTGTTTAAATAGAAAAGTATTACTTGTTTAAATAGAAAAGTGTAACTTGTTTAGATAGAAAAGTATTACTTGTTTAAATAGAAAAAGTATTACTTTGTTTAGATAGAAAAAGTATAACTTGTTTTAGATAAAGAAAAGTATTACTTGTTTAAAGAAAAGTATTACTTGTTTAAATAGAAAAGTATAACTTGTTTAGATAGAAAAGTATTACTTGTTTAAATAAAAGTATTACTTGTTTAAATACAAAAGTATTACTTGCTTAAATAGAAAAATATAATTTGTTTAGATAGAAAAGTATTACTCCCTCCGTCCCATAGTTAACCGCATAGTTACTGTGTGCTCGGGTTTTAAGAAAAAATGATAAAGTGTTGGGGGTAGAAATAGTTGTTTATTAGTATTTTATGTGATAAAGTGATGAATAGTTGGGGGTAGAAAGAGTTGTTTATTACTCCTTCCGTCCCAAGATGACTAGAATACTAAAAATGACACGCAAACCAAGTAAAGTGAGTTTTAGTGGAATAAAATAAGGGTATTGTGAGTGTATTAATATTATATTTATTTTAATTTTGGGTGTGTTCAAGTAATGCTGGGACGTCCAAATAAGTATAACTTGTTTAAATAGAAAAAGTATAAACATTTAAATAGAAAAATATTCTTTGTTTAAATGGAAAAATATTACTTGTTAAAATGAAAGTAGGGATATTCTGCAGTCGAGAATCGTTTTCTTCCCGACTTTTAGGGAACTCCTTTTATTACCATTGAATCAACGATCTAACATGTAATTTTATTTTTAAATGATTGCATCTCTTAATTCTTCTTCTATGATCGTGAGTGAAGAAAAGAAATCGTACGCGGTTTTAATTCTTCATCCCTCTATTCTTCTGTGATCATGAGAGAGTAAGGTATATACCTAATCCCTAAATTAATCAATTATTATATTGGCCAATTTGCATAGTTGAATTTGTTAGGATAGTTTTTTTTCTTAGGTTGCTGGAATAGGTTGACCATATGATTACATAATTTACATCTCTATTGTTTTAACTAAATTGAATTAAGATTTGGATCATGTGGTACATCACGGTAACGACGGCTTTCGTGGAGGAACTGCGGCGGGGATGAAGTGAGGACGGGTTTACAGAATGAATGCATATATATTTCTCTCTGTTTTGTTGACTTCTTAATGGGTTATATCATATATTAAATGGTACTCCAATGAAATTTGTGGGACAATCACACAAGTTTTTTGCCTAGATTAAATTGGGTAAAAAATCCTTTTTCTTTATTATGTTACATTGGAGAATCAAAGTTGAAATATTGACATGTATGGATTGATAATTTTTTTAGTTTAAGTCTCCATGACCAGCAAAGAAAACCTTGAGACAACAATCAATCGAATACAAAAAGTTATACAAATTTATCAATTGAATACAAAAATCTAAATTATGAATTATGCAGAATTCCTCATAATTTATATCGCATATACTCGACGCAATACTATGTGAAAAAACCAAACATTAGTAGACTAAACACATTTACTAAAGGTGGAAAGATGAAGAAAAAGTAGAAGCAAATCTCAATCAAAACGCATAAACTCATGATTAGCTGAAAGCGAATATGTCAATGACAAAAATTAGCACCTTTTAGAATCTCTTTCCAAATCGGAAGAATACTGCACCAGTTCCAGAGTTGTGATCAACACCATATTCTACCCGTACTAACCCTAACTTGGCCCCAGAGGCGGATGTATATGGGTCGCATACCCTCTTGTTTGCTAAATAATTACTCTTATAAATAGTGTATTTAGTTTATATTTTGACACAAATAAATACAAAATACTACCCTTGAGAAATGTTCTACATACATAAATACTCTTAAGATGTTTAGATTACAAATACCTGCTTGAGTTACTATAGTTCGTGTTTAATACTCTCCTCAGTAGAGGTGCAATTAGGCAAATATTAAAGAATATTTGTAATGTACAAACTTAGTTGGGTTTTTGATAAATATTCAATTCTCAAGGGCATTTCTATACGCGTATTCCTAATCATATAATCAAATCAGTGTAATGTAATAATACATACATATATTAGGAAAATCCTAGTGCATAATTCTCACTTTGGAATGGGAAGAGGGGGGTTCTAAATCTTCTCATGGTGTGAAGTAATCAATGTAACACAAGAATATGTTATAACCCCGAACAGAATAAGGCCCCCCTAAAGTAAAAGCATCATAACTAGGAAGATCTCCAACACAACCGTGAACCACCATAACGTCCGTGGAGGACTAAAACTGGAGGTGGTGGCTTCCCAGCACCTTCCTCTACATTCTTCAATTGTAGAAATTGGGTTACTGTTAATTGGTGGCAGTTGAAAAAAGGAAAGTTGCTACCAATTCCAAGTCCTTGATCAATCTGCAGGACAATGCGAAAATGAAAAATAAGAACTTAGTGTGCAGTAACGTTTATTCTAGATAACAAATATGACATCAACATGGACACCAAAATGCAACACAAATATATTTGTAAAATTCTCACTTACGGTAGAAACTTAATGCAGTCACAACAACTTATTTTTTTAACAAGTTCCTATTAAAACTATGAACTATAATTTAAATTACCATCCCTAGGATTCTTTAATGCACTACATCGCAGGACATAACTCATGAAATTCAGTGTATTTTGATAGTGGCGCGCCGCCACTGATCAAGGTGTACCGCCGTCGGAAGAAGCAGTAGAGGGCCGTGATTTCGTTTAAATGATTTATTCTTATGTTTCCTTATTTACGTTGCTGAATTATGTTGGTCCCGTTTATTTGTTTTTAGTCCTTTCTAGTTAATTGTTGCAGGGCTTTGTTCATGGACCTTTAGGCGTTGGTATTTATACGTTGTGTCAGACCTAATTTTGGTTTATGCATTATTAAGTTTTCGGCAGCCTTTGGCTTGTGGCAAGGGAGAATTCCTTGTGGTCCTCATCTCAAGGATTTGTGTGTTTGTGTTCTTGTTCGCTCTATCCGTTCCACGCTCTATCAATTGGTTCGACCTCGGCCTTTTTCTCGCGAGCGATCACACGTTCTGGGAACGAGAAGGAGCATTTCGAGGCGATAGAGAAAAATGCTAGGCGAGTTTCAGTCGGCCTTGGAAGAGCAATCAAGCAGTATGAGATTTCCGCGTGATTGGCGGTTAGACAATCTGGGGGGGTTTCAGGGCGTCAGCCTACTAACCAGACCACGAATACTGATTCGGGGTCGAGGAATCAGCGGTCCCCCCCCCCCATTCCGTCCGTTCCGGGAGGGGCTGTCCGCTCCATCTGGTTTCTTATCGCGGTCAAGAGCGCGAACTGCCGCTCTTCTTCGACGGGTCCAACCCTATGGCATGGCTTGCAATAAGCGGAGCAGTATCTTCTGGTTCACAAGATGCCGGCGGGGGATAGGGTTTCTCTGGCCCTTATCACTATGTCGGTCACCGAACGCGTTTTGGGGCCCAGTGGGTCCTTCGTCGGCTAAGAATGTATGAAGCGATGCATGCGACCAGACAGACGGGTTCATTGGAGGATTACTTGGCCCTGTTTGAGGAACGGGTTGCACAACTACCGTCCCTCCGGCAGACCAGTATTTGGGGATGTTCCTCCGGGGGTCTTAAGCCGTCAGTCCGTGATCAGTATCTCCGGCTTGAGACCGGTGATGTTCACTCAGCCATAAGGGCGGCCCGCAAATCACTGGATTAATTGCCCCGCCCTACTTTTCCCCAACGCCCGTCCGGCAAGTAATAGGGGGATAGATTCCGCCCCAATCGACTTTTCGCGCAGAGGGACAACGCCCGTAATCGGGCTCCGGAGTGGCCCCCACTCCGGGGGCATAATGACGTCGGGCTCTTCTGGTCCCCGTCCCCATCAGTAACACCGCCATCTTCGGCGGAGGAGGCACGAGACTACCGGGCGAAAGGGAAGTGCTATCGCTATGGGCTACCATTTGGCCCACTACACAAGTGTGCCGCTAAGCAGTTGAATGTTCTGATCGAGGCACGGAGGAGGATTCGGACGTCGATCTCGGTCCTTCGAATTGGAGGAGAGCCCTTCTCCCGGATGACCGCAGATTGACTCCCAAGCTTGCAACACTATCATATTATCCGATATATGTCGATCCCCCGGGCTAGAAGCGGAATGCGACTCTGAAGTTGTTTACTCGGGTAGGCTTTACTACCGTTTGCTCACCATGATCAATAGTGGGGCCAGCCATTGCTTTGGCGGAACCCATGGCTGGAAATTGGGATTGAAGATTGATGACGCCGCCGAAAGTGCCCACGTTATCCTAGGGGATGAAAAACGGTCGCCATGAGGGGTAAGTGTACTGTTGTGCCTATTATTATTGACCGTGTCACTTTCCATGTCGATTGCTATGTTTTTCCGTTGGGCGGCATTGATATGGTTTTGGGGGTTACTTGGTTGTCGACCCTGGGTGATATTACGGCTAACTGGGGCCAAACTTACGATGGACTTCTACAGTTAATGGTAGTGTGGTTCATATTTGCGAGGACCCCTCCCTCACCCGCAAAGCTTGTGAACTAGAGGATTTGAAATCACTTGATGCCACTGATTCGGTCTGGATCTTATGGGCGTTGGACGGGGCCTCACCTACCGCACAGTTCAGGGTTTCGATTCCTCTCGGCAGCACAACAGCAAGAGTTTGCCGATTTGATTGCTGATTTTCCCTCGGTCACTCAGGCCTTGCTGGGTTTGCCACCTCAACGAAGCTTCGATCCACCCCACATCACTCTTGAGCCGGGTACTACTCCGGTCTCAGTTCGGCCCTACAGGTAAAACCACTCATAGAAGGACGAAATGGAAAAATTGGTGGGCGAAATGTTGGCCGCGGCATAATTCAGCCGAGCTCGAGTCCTTACTCGAGGCCCGTGGCTCTTGGTTAGGAAAAAGGATGGATCTTGGCGTTTACGTGTGGATTATGTATGCTAAACAAAGCTACCGTCCCGGACAAGTACCCATTCAGTAATTCAGGAGTTGCTCGATGAATTGCATGGGGTAATGCGTTCTTCAGCAAGTTGGATCTTGGCGGGTTATCACCAAATTCGGATCGCCCGGATGACATCCGAAAACTGCCTTTCGGACCCATTCCGACCCTACGAGTTTCTTGTGATGCCATTTGGGCTTATGAACGCCCGCCACATTTCAAAGCTTAATGAACGATATATTCGCTCGTGTCTCCACCGTTCGTGTTTGTATTCTTTGACGACATCCTAGTTTATAGTTCATCTTGGCAGGCCAACGTCCGCAACCTCCATCACGTTTTTTAGACTCTCGCTTACCCACTCATTGGTCATTAACCCAAAGAAGTGCACTCTCGGGGCCTGCCAGGTCGATTATTTGGGACATATGGTATCGTTTAATGGGGTTCAGATGGACGGAGAAGATTGCAGCAGTAGTTAAATGGCCGACACCAATATCCTTGAAAGGGTTGTGCGGTTCCTTGGCCTCACGGAGTTATTACCGTTGATTCATTCGGGACTATGGTAAGATAACGTCCTCTGACCGCTTTTTGCTGAAGAAAGATACAACTCGCAAATGGAGGTGGACACCGGCCGCAGACAACGGCATTCCAGGCCCTCAAATTGGCATTGACGCCGGCCCGATTATCCGTATACCGGATTTTTTCAAGGAGTTTGTAGTGGAGTGTGATGCTTGGGGCTGTGGTTTTGGGGGCGATTTTGATGCAGGAGAAGCAACCCATTGCTTACTTTAGCAAGCAGCTTGCTGGGCGGACTCTGGCCAAGTCGGGTTTACGGCGGGGAATTGATGGCCCTCGTCTTGGTGGTGCATCATTGGCGGCCTTATCTACTCGGCGTCGGCTTGTGGTTCATTACTGATCAGCCGAGCCTCAAACATATCCTGGTTCAGCCATTAACCACACCGGCGCAGCAAAATTGGGCTGCCAAGTTGTTGGGCTACGACTTGAGGTGGTTTACAAGGAAGAGGTCAACAATAAGTAATGGGATAAATTATCTCACGGGACAAGGAGCCGACCCTCATGACCATCTGTCTCCTCAGTGGTGCAATTGGTAGGCCTTGAGGCAGCGGTCGGCGGATGGGAGCTGGCCAAAATTATTTCGGACTTGGAGGCAGGGCGACAAATAAACATTTCACCTGGGCTAACGACATGATCCTGTATAAGGGGCGTATGGTGGTTCCGCGTTCTCGACTTGGGTGTCAACTCTGCTCCATGAGTTTCATACCCACTCCGGGGTGGCCCGCGCTTGGCGTGCACGCATACAAGTGCCGACGGCGATGCGTCTGTTGGCGGGTATGATTAGAGCTGTGATCCGTTTTGTGGCTGAATGTGATACCTGTCAGCGGAATAAATCTGAGACCAAGTCCCCAGCAGTTGTTGGAGTCCTCTGCCAATTCGAGCCAGGTCTGGGGAGGATATTAGTATGGACTTCATTACGGGTTACCTCGCTCGGGCTGGCTGGATTGCATTTTTAGTGGTGGTCGACCCGGTTCTCCAAGTATGACCACTTCCTCGACGCCCGCCACCCTTCACGGCGAAGTCTATTTCGAAAGTATTCATGCGTGAAAGCGTACCTTCGTTTTGGGCTTCAGAGTGTCCCAAACAGTGGGGAAAATGGTTGGCGTGGGCGGAGTTCTGCTATAATACGGGTTCCAGTCAGCTGAAGGCACCACCCCTTCGAGGTGGTCTAGGTGCCCTACGCCTTTGATCGCGCCTTTCTTGCCCAGGAAATCTGTGTGTCCGAATGTTGGCTGGAAGTCGCTCGAGGCGGGATGATATATTGGGATAGTTGCAGGGCTCACTTGTCTCGTGCACAGCAGCTCATGGTATGATAAAACTTCATATGAACAAGCTACAGAACTGAACAAAGACTACATATATCCTTCAAACTCAAAACAATACAACCAAACCAAATAGATCATTTGTCTCCGCATAACTTAAAGTAATTAAGTAAATATAGAATTATTTGAATTCAGGAGAAAATACTCGGATAACATGGTATGACAAAATTGGGGGCAGGGTTGATCAGATTAAGCTACCTTCAGACATTTACTACCATTAACACTTGCAACAAATTTTCTAGTGCATAGTTACAATGTCACCCAGAAAGGATTTTTGTGTTTTATAATTCTACCAAAATTCATATCTTCAAAGACAAAATTCAATCTCTCAATTAAACGTCATACAAGAAATAATCAAACACTCATACCAAGGGAACCAATTTCGCCTGTACTTTCCTAACCTTCTCGTTTTCTTCAACACGTAACTTCATTTTGATTCGGAAGTCCTTTGAAAGCTTGGGAGAAACTCTAGCCCATAAAGTTGCAACGTGATGAAGGGGTCCATTTCTGTCTATAAATTCTTCTAAACTCTCATAAACTTTAAAGACAAAAGACCAATTCTCAATTAAAAAATTAGTACAAGAAATAATAAAGAACTCATGCCAGAGAACCATGAATCTCATGAACTTTCCTTCCCTGTTTATTCAACATGAGAACCATCCATCTCACCAGAATCGCCCTCCTCCTCAATTTTCTGCATGACCCTAACAAGTTCATTCAATAGGTTTCTCCCAAGCTTTCCAGAAACTCGGGGAGAACTTCTTATGCATAGTCTAACCATAGCTTTAGCCTCGTTCATTCGCCCCCATTTCCACCAACCCTTGATCCAAAATGCTTCAACGTGTTTGAAATCCGGAATCTTGCCCACTTCACACTCATCTTAAAAAGATCTTATAGGCTTTCACATATTGCCCTTTCTTACAAGAATAAAAAGACCATAGCCCTAAAAGTGGCTGCATTCGGTTTATTCCCTCTCCCTTTCACCAACTCATCAAACGCCTCTCTGCTTCATCCATCATATTGTTTTTAAACAGTAGCAAAGTCATCAAATAATTCACAGTAATAATATGGTTTTAATCCTGCATTCTTCATTTCGTAATCAGCCTTCACAATTTCTGGTTTCCCACCTGAATTTTGTGAAAGCCTCACATTGTAAAGATCCAACATCCGGTTTTTGCAACCTTTATCATTCACCATTTTCATCCCAAAACTTCTCAGCCTCATCAATTTCCCATTCTTGTAAAACAAATTGCAAAATTAGTGAGCTCGGCTCCTTACCATCAACCCCTTTTCCTGCACATTTCATTCATTTTCTCCAATCGCTATCTCAGTTGAACCCATCTCTGATAAACCTTAATTAACATTCCATACAGGTAAGCCTTAATTTTTGAAAAAAGGGGACACGGTCGTACTCATACAGCTAATACAAGCACCGAAAGAGCATTAAACGAAAGATCGAGTGGTATGAAATCGGTCATCTGATTGTAGGTGTTGAGGCATTTTCAAACATTCGGCGACGCCGTAGGCGAATCAGGGACGACAGAAGGGCTCCTGAGTGATTAGGGCCTGGGATTTGTGGGATTCGAGAATGTTTTCAATGTCGGAGAAGCGGCGGATTTGGCGAGCAGCGGACGGCTAATTCCTGGGCGTGGCGCGGAGAGGAGAAAGCCATTGCGGCTGCGACGGGTTTTGGCAGCGGAGGAAAAAGGAACAACGGTGTGAAGGGATTATTTTGGGGAAATTTCTTCTGGCGCGATTTTGAAAGAAGCATCAGTGAATTTTTTAATTAAATGATAATTTGACTGACAGGTGCGTGTTTGGAATTCTATAATTCCGTTGATTTTTTACGGACTATACAATCGTGAAGGATAGATGTATCGAATTTTTTAGAACTTTGAGATGAAAAATATAAGATTCGGCCAAAATTAATGAGTGGGTGTGTCGTATGGGGCCAAAGAACCACGAAAACTAGCATTGTGCATTTATATGTAATACCAGGTGTTTTTTATTACTTTATATGGAAATAAGATTGTTTTATGCATTCGTTTAAAACATGGGGAGGAGGGAGTATAACACATGGGTGTTTTATGCATTTATTAAAACACAAAGGTGTTATATTATTTAAAACACATTAGCGTTTTTTTTTTTTACTTTTACTTTTTTTCTAAATAAATCTCCCTCATGGGAATGACTTGAGCATTTGAAAATGATTGTGGCAGTAAAAGTGAGTTTGAGTGGAATAAAAAAAGAATGTTATGAATGTATTAATATTATATTTGTTTTAATTTAGGAGTATTAGTAATGTTGAATGTTGAATAAAATGAATGTTTAGTAATGTTGGGACGGGGGTAATGCTTAATTTATTAATATTAATTATTTTATTAAAAAGTTCAAAAATCAATATTGTGTGACACCTTGTACCCATCTTGAGTTAGATAAAAATTTGTATGGCGGGGGGTTTACTTATTAATATTATTTTTAAAAAAAAAAAGTTCTATTTTTCCCAAAAAATCTCAATTCATTATTATTTTTAATTTTTTCAAAAGATTTGTTTCTCAATTTAGCAAAAAAAGATTTTATTTTTTCTCCAAAGAACAAAGACAAAAGATTTTATTTTTCCCAAAGATTAAGATTTTTTTTCCCCATTATTATTTGTTAACATTTATTCAAGATTATTTATATTTTTTCAAAAATAAATTCTCAATTCATATTATTTTTTAATATTTTTTCAAATATTCATTTTCTTAATTTGACAATAATTGTTTTTGGAGGAAAATCCAATAATTTTAAAGTTGGGATTTCACTATTTTATATATATATATATATATATATATATATATATATATATGATTCAAGTATTAAAATGTTTGCATTATTATATATTACTATGCGTAACCCGGCGTACTACGTGGGATTCAAAATAATATTTTTTATTATTTTAAATGAATTTTTATAATATTTAATTAATTTGATTAATTCAATCACATGTATACTTTTTTCTCTAATATAGTTTGTGCATATTTTTTATTTATTTTTATTCTAAATTACTTTCTCGTTAAAATTAAATATCATATTCATTTAGAGTCTTATATATTATTTATATAATACACATTGTTTTGACATTTTCACCCCTCATTATCTCATATATACCCTCACGATTACTTTTCATGGTTTATTAATTTTTTTTATATATATGTTTTGTGATAATTTTCCGTTAATAGTAATTATTGTTTAGAAATATTTAATTATAAAAAATAAGGTTAATATTGGCATAAAAAAAAATTAAATGACCATAAAAATTAATGAAGAGAAAATATCGAGCGATATTTATTATATAAATATTCTAATAGACTAAAAGACATTAGAAAGAATGTGAGAGAGTAATCTAGAATAAGAAATAAATGAAAAAAATATATCATATTAGAAAATAAAAATTTATGTCTATAATTGAATTAATCAAACTAATTAAATATTTGAAATTTAATTTAAAATTAATGATATAAAAACTATTTTCAATCTCGTAGTATATGGATTACATCTTAGTAAATATTTAAAAAAATAAGAGGGTATAAATTAATAAATTCGGAATGATATTTTAAAATGAATTGCCTTACAAGCCTCTATGAATCTTCCGATAAATGTCTTGAGAAAAAAAGATGAGGCGGAAAAAAAAAAAATTGGATACTAACGAAGAAAGTCATGAACAAACAGCGATAAAACTTTTTGGTAAAAAATAAAAATGACAACATTTATATTAACTACAAAAGATTGAATGACATAGATTAAATAAAAAAATTAATAATAGAGATTATATTATTAATAATACCATAAATAATTTCTCATAAAAAATCAAAAGGATTTGAAATATAGTAACCACATGAAAATGGTGATTTATAATTAATAGATAAGAGATAAATGGAAGGTAGAGATCAAAATTAAATAATGAATTATTGAGATTAATAAATTAAAAAAATATATATCATAAATAACTTATCACGAGAAATTAGGAGATTTGAAATAAATCACCTTTTTAATAAATAAAAGAATTATATTTTACATTATTCAATTTTTTGTTATGTGTTTTATATATATAAAACTTTGGAATAAGCTTATACAAATTTGTACCGAAATCATTTTTAAATAAACAAATAAAAGCATTTCTAATTTGGTCAAAAAAGAAGAATAATTAATTTATTGGGTGTGGGTTAGAAGCATTCAAATTTTTACCATAATGTACAAAAACTATGGGTCTAAATTTTAAATTCCGACTCAAGACAAACAATTGCTAAGATCGGCTCTGTCATTCGAACTATAGAATATTGAAAACAATAAAAATTCTTGTTAAAGTGAAAAGTTGTTGTGAAACTTCATATAAAAGTGATTTTCCGTTTAAGAATCAATTGCAATCTAAACCTACCATATAATTTAAATAATATCTGAATGAAGCGTGTTTGCCTTGTCTATAACATACCTCGACCTCTTTAATTGCCCCCTACAATGTCGCCCTCTTCCACATCCATCGTCACCATCTTTTCCACCCCTTGGGACCAATCCAGTCCATGTTACTGGCAAATATTTTTTTTTTGAAACCTAATCCCGTCCATGTCTGCGATGTCACTAGCAAAATATTTTCTTGAAACCAACAAAATATGAACAATTTTGTTTGAAATTAATTTGCAGTAATTAAATCTGAGAATCAAAACCCCAAATTATCTTATATATCTAGTAAAAATGATGAATAATGAACATCAAATTGTTAAACAAAATGAATAAGAGAACACTCTCTCTTTTACCATCACATAATACAAGAATAGCAATTGCATTCCTCTCATTATATTGACAAAGGATTGAATTAAAAAAAACAAGCCATTCTAGAAAATACAAAAAAATCTCACCTGGGCATGGGTTAATGCCTGGAAACATAAGCAGCTTATATAGATAGCAACTTTACATAGATTGAGTCTACTTCTTAAGAACATGAATAATATTGTTTTATTGATAAAAGTCTATGTGAATAACAATGACTTTCAAATGACTTCTATTCTATAATATCCTGGACCTAAAATTATTTAATATACTCAAGTAAGATGCCTCAAAGAAGAAGAAAACGATTGAGAATAAGAAAAAAATTTGAGGAAGATAGAAGGGGAGAAAAATAATACCGATTTATAATATGTTTGTGATGATGCAGTGTAGGCAATGATGCTAAAAGAGTAGGAATAATCCTGAAAAATATTTTACTTGGAATAATGACTCATATTTTAGAATTGAGTTGGTATCTTTGTAGAAAACTTAATAGTAAGTGAATTTTTTTTTTATATATGAGCAATATAACTCACTCTTTATTAATGAAGTCAAGTCTTGCTTCCAGGTTATCGACACCCTATATATTTATATTATAAGTGTGGCATGACACATAGATAATATCATTTTATAGTAAAAAAAGTCACCTTTCTTTAATAATATACATTCATTCAAAACCGGTTTGGAGATGAAAACATTACTTCCTATCTTTTATGCATAAATAAAATATAATTATTGATGTGAAGACAATTTTTTAATTTAAAAAAAATAAAAATGTGATTATAACGATGGAAATATTATATTATAATATAATTATTTTTGAAACTCGTCAAATAAAAACAACAAAAGATAAGTCAAATTTATGAATAAAGAGATCTGTTATTAGTACCTTATTAGAAAATACACTCATTAGCTGACATAAGATGCACAATAACGATTTTGAAAATAAAAAATTATGAGATATTAAAATTTTGGTGGGTTGAAAAGTTGAAGATTGAATGTACCTGATTGCGTAAAGGTTGTGGGTTGAGGTTAATGATACAGAAACAGATGGAACACCGTTTGGAAATGGGCTCGGCTCCAAATTCATATAGTTGCCAATCATACATGCTCTCATTTTATGGAGGTTTAGAAAATGAATGCCGTTCGTAATGCTGCAGGCAATAATATATCTGATTTGTTCATTTCATTGTCGGAAATCGCACTTGTTTTAAACTTGATTCCCAGCAGAAGAAGACAATCAGCATCCGGTGTTGCACCAGATGTAACACACACACTCAACTATTGATCTTGAGTCGAGTTCAACGTATATTGTCCTAGATCGTGACTGTCGGGATTTACAATGTATTTTCATTATCGAATTTGATAGGAGATCATTGATTATGTATGGTGTAGTCAAAGTAGAGGGACAGAGAGCATGCTTGGCGAGGTAGTCATGATAGCGACTATGGCCGGTGTTGGGTCTTCTTCACCGCTCTATTATGCACACGAGGACGGGCTCGGGGTTTCACGATTATGGGAAGCCGGAATGAGCGGTTAAGAGGAAGGTTCAAGATCCTTAGTATCGGTAGTATTCATAATTTCTTTGTCTCACTCTCAATCTCGGTTGCGTCCCATTTACAAAGAAGGGAAAGGAGAATCACGTAAGAGCTTGCTAGGGTTTCAAGTT